>JAMLFY010000004.1:39326075-39643197 GCA_030441495.1 Dalbergia oliveri | reverse complement strand
AAAACACTCAAATTGCTTATAATTCACCTAAGCCCTTAACGTAAATTCTCTAAATTGCATGAATACCTTGCCTACACCTAAATAATACATGGAACACACAAATTTCTCCTCCTTGGGCTGTAATGCATGAAATTATTGATGCCATTATGCATCAGAATAATTGCCCAAAGATACACTAAAACAAAATGCCAAAAATTCCCTAAAACATGGCATAAAACATGCCTTAAACAAGGAATGATTTTCCTCCCTTTCCATGAAAATCCATCAGCCTTCTTCCTTCATTTGTCCATTTATGAGCTTCAAAATCTCTATAAATAGGCATGCTTGAAGAGTGTAGAAACCTTTTATCATAACTTACACAATTCTAGTTCTTAGAAGCACCAAAAGCTTTCTTTCTTCTTCCTCCTTGGCTGAATTCTCTTCAGTTTTTCAAAGAGATTTTCTTCCATTTCACTCAAAGAAACCAAGTTCTCTTCCTTTCCTTCAAATCAGATTAGGTAGGGAGTTGTTTTTAAGTTTATTTCTATGTTTTGCTAAGTGTTGTTCTTGGTTCAAAATGATGATTTCATGGATTTTCTAGTTTTTCCATTTAGTTTTCTTCTTCCTTTCTTTTTAAAGTATTTTGGCCATATGGCCTAGCTTATGATAAGACCATGGTTTGATGATGAGATTCTTGAATGTTGGTTGCAAAGCTTTCACAAGTTAGATCTAAAACTTGAAGGTTTCACTAGTTTCCAAAGCTTCTAAAATTTCAGTTTTTCTTTCCTTATTTTCCTTTCATGGTTTCGGCCAAATGGCCTAGGAAGGAATGAAATGATGGCTTGATGATGAGGACCTTGAATATGGGTTGTAAATCCATCACAAGTTAGGCCTCTAAAGCTTGAAATTCCATTTAATGAAAAACTTTAAAGAATAATGTTTTTATCTTGATGTTTGAATATGAAATATGTATTTTTTTACTTTGTCTTGCTAAGATACATATATTGGTTGAAATCATAATTCTCTTAAAGTCTTGAAGGAGCTCTAGTAAAGAGATCAAGTGAACTTGCATCCATGTTTAAGTTTATGCCTTGCATAACCATATTTATTTTATGTCATAACTAAATTCTCAAGAATAAATAAATGAACTTGCATATCTCATGTTTAAATTTCAAGCTTGCATTTCATGTTTAAATTTCAAGTTGTCACTTAATCTCTAAAGATAATAAAGAAGTTGCATCTCATGTTTATTTTATGCTCTCACTTTATTTTATAATGGCTAAAAGAATCAATGCATGGCATGTTTATTTTATGTCATCACCTAAAAATCCTAGAGCTCAAAGACTTGCCTATGAATCATAAGCGAAGAAATGAGATAATTGGAGTTAAAGAATTTATTCTTTAAGAAGTCTTGAGAATTGGAGCTTAAAAAAAAATGTAATTCTTTTCTCCCTCACTTAGTCCTATGCGGACTACCGGCTCCGGTTGCTTAAGATTCTCTTCTCCCTACTAGTCTGTGCGGACGCCGCTCGTTTCTTGCATCATGTTTATATTACAAGTTCTTGCATCATGTTTAATTTTCAAGTCATCACCTTAAATCTTAAAGATAAAGAAATGGAATTGCATATCATGTTTATAATTCCAAGCTATCACCTTATAAAGATAAGATTAAAATAAGGTTGCATAGCATGGTAATAATTCTAAGATGTCACCTAAATCTCTAAAGCTCAAGACTTGCTCCTTTTATCTTAAGTGAAAGATTTAATTATGAACATTCTTTCAAGTTATAAATCGGTCTCATGGTTAAGTTAGGCCTAAAGTCCTATGACTTCTTTCAAGTTTAACAAAAAGAATTAGTTCTAAAAGAGTTTTAAAACTTTGTAAGAATTTTATGGGAAGCTAGTAATTTTATGTGTACTTAAAATGTGATTTGATGCTTATTAAGTATTTGACGTCATTGAATGATTTCCCTAGCTTGCATGTTATAGTTGCTGTTGCAAATAATGAAAATGCTTATGCATGAAATAAAGAAATAATCTATTTTATTTAAAAAAATTCCTTTGTTGGAAGAAAGTGTATTCCTGTAAAAGTGTAATTTGGAAAGGTTCTAGCTAGGAAAGACTTTGGTATTTAAGCGTGTCCATTGTGACCCACCTCTCTTTCTGGAATCTCAAGATGCATGATTTCAGTTAGTATATATTATTCTATCATAAGACTATAAATGAGAAAATGTTATGATGATTATGAATTGAATTATGATATAACATGCAAAGATTTAATGGTGACTTAAATGTAAGAGGAAATGATCCTTTGGACCCATCAGACTATAGGTGGTGAAAAGGTGATTCTAGCCCCAAGTCCGTTCTCTCAAAGGGTAGAGACGGAATTTTTACTTATCAAAAGGGATAAGTATATGCTGGTGACGACTAGCAAGGTATGAGCTCATAACCTAGATTACTCCCAAAAGGGTGGAGTATAGGGTGGCCCAAGGAAAATAATGATGATGATGACAAGATTTTAAGTCACCTAGGACACTAAAGGAATGAAATATGTGCACCATGTCTTATGCATAGCTATTATGGTATGATGTTCTTCTATGCATAGCATTTATGAGATGATGATGGAAATATGATGTTCTTCTATGCATAGTATTTATGATATGATGATGAGAAATATGATGTTCTTCTATGCATAGTATTTATGATTTGATGATGAGAAATATGATGTTCTTTTATGCATAGTATTTATGATATGATGATGAAGAATACGATGTGTTGATAAAAGGAAAAGTTCATTATAAACATGACATGCTAAGTTTATGATGCATTATAAGACGCATGATTAAAATCGACGAACCTCGGTAAAGTATATTTTCGAACTTAATAAATCAATCTTAGCATGCTCACTATTTCATAATAACCCCGAGGTTCCTGGGGACGATGATGATGACACAATGCATCATGAGGTGAGTACCCTACTGAGATTCTTTTTATAAGTTTCTCACTCCCTCTATTTTTCTTTCCATCTCGTCTTCAGAAACGGAAGGAAGCGTTCGTGAATCACATTGAGGCTTTCAGGTAGCTGAACTTGATCCTACTAGTTTCACTCGTATATTTCAGATATCTATCCCTATCCCGGAGTGTTATTACTAGGTGCCATTAATGGATGTCCTTCCATCCATATATTATTTATGTTTTGTTAGATTGCCTACACCTAGTCTTATTTGTTGGTAGGCAAAATATCTATGTGATATGTAATTATGGATGTCATATGATGGAGCCAATATGATGTGTTTCTTCATGATATGTCTATTCATTTTCTTTATTTCGCTTATCGTTCACGTTATGCGCGGCTCACGTTTTCAATTATGTTTAAAAAAAAATGGCTCGTAATTTCACTAAGTATTTTCAAAGCATGATTAAGGAACTGAAGCAAAGAGTAAAGTCTAGTAATTAATCAATACGACCTAGGTGTATTGGGTTAATTATTAGGGTGTTACATTTTGGTATCAGGTTAATTCTCACGGAGCCTGAGGATTGGACTGGCTATGCTTCTAAAGCATACTACGTTAGAAATGTCATGTGTATATGTTTATCATTAGGATGAGCTTGAGGATTAGAGATGCATGACTTGTATGTTGCACGTGCCATGGTAACTTGCTCACTTTGCATGGAATGTTGAGCCTGATCACCTCAGTGTTGCTGTTTTGTGTGTATAGGGACCAATGGCACGTCGACAACGACTAGGAACGCGCACGGATAACCAGAACAACGAAACTGAAGCACTCCGTGATGTGGCAAGGACAATGAGGATGATGATGGATTGAATGGATTAGGATCGCCAAGCTAATGCGAATCAAGGCCATGAGATCCCCGAACACGCTCGTTTTGGGGAGTTCGCGGGGCGAACCCGTATTCAAGGGGACCCTCAATCCAAATGTTGCAAAGAATGGATTCGAATATTGAGAAGGTCTTTGCTGTAGTCCCATGCTAGAGGAGCGGAAGGTTACTTTTGCCACCCATATGCTCGAGGGTGATGCCGGCTTCTGGTGGGCAGGTGCTCGAAGACTCTTGGAGGCGGACGTGGACATTGATTGGGAGTTATTTAAGGTCCATTTTTATGAGAAGTATTTCCAAGTCGGTCAAAAATGCCAAGGACATTGAGTTCATGCAGCTTGTGCAAGGAAACATGAATGTAGCCCAATACACTGCCAGATTTGAGGAACTCATTAAGTTCTCAAGGATGTATCAGGGTAACCCGACGAGTATTGGAAATGCATTAAATACGAGTTAGGGTTAAAGGCGGAGCTTAATGTGAGGTTGCGCATTTGGAGATTAGGGATTTCTCTACCCTAGTTAACAAATGCCGCATCATTGAAGAAGGGCAAAGAAAGTTGAGCACCTCAAGGTCGGATAATATCACCAAGAAGCTGACACCTCAAGGTCAGCAATTCAAGAGGCATAATCGACCCCCATTCCCACCTCAATTGAGACCCCAAGGTCCACAAAGGAACTTTCAACAAGGAAGGCCGAACAACAACAACAACCGCTAACAACAACCCCAACAACAATCACAACAACAACAATAACAACAACAAGGGGAAAGCACCACAAAAGGGTCCAGCAGCACCTCCACGACCCCCACCATCCATGGATGTCCCAAGTGCGGCAAGAATCATGGGAGCATGCCTGTCGAGCCGGAACAAATGTATGCTATCGTGTGGAAAGGCCACTACTCTCGAGAATGCACGGAGAAGAACCCGCCAACCCCAATCCCAAGCCGCAATATCAAGGAAGGGTTTTTACCGTTAATGCTGAAGAAACGACGAAGTCAAGGAATCTCGTGGAAGGTAAGTGTAACATGTATGGAAAAACTTAATTGTACTATATGATTCTGGCGCTTCCCATTCTTTTATCTCCCACTCATGTGTTAAAAGCCTTAACTTACATGTGACTGAACTTCCTTTTGACCTTATTGTTTCTACCCTCCTGGAAAACCCGTTAGGACTTGTAAATGTTGTTTAGATTGCAATTTTGTTATAGGGAATAGATCCTTTGTTTTAGATCTTATTTGCTTACCCATGCAAGGTTTAGATGTGATTCTTGGCATGGATTGGCTTGAAGCCAACCGTGTCCTGTTAAGCCTATGAGAAAACCATCACTTTTCTTCCTGTTCCCATTGAACCTAAGAAACCCATAAGTCTATACATAACATGGAAATAGATTGGTAAGGGTGAGAATAAAGGTTATATTTTCCTAGCTAGTGATGTAGACTTTGAGCAAAGTATCGATGAGATACCAATAGTAAGGAATTATCCCGAAGTATTTCCAGATGAGATACCAGAGTTTCCTCCTAGAGAGAGATAGAGTTTTCCATAGAATTGCTTCCGGGTGCAGGTCCCATATCCATAGCCCCATCAGGATGTCCCCATTAGAGTTGACCGAGTTAAAAGCTCAATTGGAAGATTTATTGGAGAAAAAGTTTGTTAGGCCTAGTGCATCACCTTGGGGAGCCCCTGTGTTGTTTGTGAAGAAAAAGGATGGGAGTATGAGGATGTGTGTTGACTATAGGCAATTGAATAAAGTGACAATGAAGAACAAATACCCTTTGCCTAGGATAGATGACTTGATGGATCAGCTTAAAGGTGCAGTGTGTTTTCTAAGATTGATTTGAGGTCAGGTTACCACCAGATTAGAGTAAGAGATGAAGATATACCAAAAACGGCCTTTCGCACTCGATACGGCCATTTTGAGTTTGCAGTAATGTCCTTTGGATTAACCAATGCTCCAGCAATTTTTATGGATTACATGAATAGGATCTTTAGACCCTATTTAGATCAGTTCGTGGTTGTCTTCATAGATGATATTCTCATCTACTCTAAGACCCACGAGGAGCATGAATGCCACCTAACCATAGTCCTGGAAATCCTGAAGGAAAAGAAACTATATGCCAAGCTTTCTAAGTGTGAATTCTGGTTGGATGAGGTGAAATTTTTAGGGCATGTAGTGTCTAAGAGAGGAATTGCTGTAGATCCTAGTAAGGTGGAAACGGTTGTAAACTGGGAAAGACCAACCACGGTAACTGAAGTAAGGAGCTTCTTAGGTTTAGCTGGTTATTACCGTCGGTTTATCAAGGGATTTTCCAGATTTCCCTACCTCTGACCAAGCTGCTAGGAAGAACACCCCTTTTTCATGGACCCAGGAGTGTGAAAAGAGCTTTCAAGAGCTAAAACACAAGCTAACCTCAACCCCTGTTTTGGTATTACCCAACCCCAATGTGCCTTTCGAAGTATCCTGTGATGCTTCAAGAAGGGTTTGGGTTGTGTATGATGCAAGATAGGCAAGTGGTGGCCTATGCGTCGAGGCAACTCAAGCCACATGAGGCAAATTACCCTACCCATGACCTTGAATTAGCCGTCGTCGTGTTTGCTCTGAAGATTTGGAGACACCATTTATATGGCATTAAGTTTGAGGTGTTCTCCGATCACAAGAGTTTGAAATATCTCTTTGATCAAAAAGAGCTAAACATGAGGCAAAGAAGGTGGATGGAGTTCTTAAAAGATTATGATTTCGGGTTAAACTACCATCCAGGCAAAGCTAATGTTGTAGCCGATGCCCTAAGTAGGAAATCCTTACAAGTATCCCGTTTGATGGTGAAGGAGGTTGAGTTAATTGAGCAGTTTAGAGACTTAAACCTAGGGATGACCTTGACCACTAAGGGCATAAGAGCTTGCCATCTTAGTGTGATGAGTGAATTCAAGGAAAGAATTGCTCAAGCCCAAAGGGAAGATACGGAATTTCAAGAGACCTTAGAAGCGGTAAGAGCTGATAAGTTGAAAGGTTTTACCCAAGGGAATGATAGTTTGTGGAGGTTTGAAGGTCGTATATGTGTACCTGCTAGTGGTGACCTCCGAAAGGATATTTTGGAGGAAGCCCATAAGAGCCATTTTACCCTTCATCCGGTGCAACCAAGATGTATCAAGATTTGAAGAAGATGTTCTGGTGGCCAGGATTGAAGAAGGATGTGTGCACATGGGTGAATAAGTGCTTGGTATGTCAAAAGGTGAAGATTGAACACCAAAAACCTTCCGGAATGTTGCAACCTTTGTCAATCCCTGAATGGAAGTGGGATAGTGTCTCCATGGATTTTGTAACTGGACTACCAAGGACCCAAGCGAATCATGATGCCATTTGGGTAATAGTGGATCGGTTGACTAAATCAGCCCACTTTTACCTATTAAGGTGACTTATTCCTTGGATAGGTTAGCACATATATTAAGAAGATAGTAAGATTACACGAGTCCGTCGACGATAATCTGGATGGGATCCGTGATTTACGTCACGATTTTGGGGAGCCTTTCAGAAGGCGTTTGGTTCAAAGCTTGTCTGAGCACGGCTTATCACCCCAAACGGACGGTCAATCTGAAAGAACTATCCAAACTTTGGAGGACATGTTGAGGGCATGTGTTTTAGATCAAAGAGGGAGTTGGGATAAGTACCTACCATTATTGAATTTGCATATAACAACAGTTATCATGCAAGTATCGGTATGGCACCATATGAGGCCCTCTATGGACGGAAGTGTCAATCACCTCTATGTTGGTATGAGCCCGAGAGCAAAGTCTACTTGGACCGGATATTGTGAGGGAAACGACATAACAAATCAAGAAGATTAAGGATAAGATTCTCACTACTCAAAGTCGCAGAAAAACTATGCGGACAAGCGGCGAAAACCGCTAGATTTTCAAGAAGGGGACCATGTGTTCCTAAGAATCACCCCAACCACAGGCATAGGCCGAGCAATGAAAGTAAAGAAATTGAGTCCAGATTTCTTGGTCCGTTTGAAATCCTTAGCAAAATAGGATCTAGCCCTACGTATAGCCCTACCCCGAGTCTGTCCAACCTTCATGATGTTTTCCATGTCTCCCAGTTAAGGAAATATCATTCTGACCCAAGTCATGTACTAGAGCCAGAACATGTACAATTAAGAGATGACCTAACGTTTAACTTACCACCCACGAGAATCGTTGACGGAGAAGTTAAGCAATTAAGGAACAGGTCCCCTAGTCAAAGTAGCATGGGGACGAGGTGAAACCGAAGAAGTTACATGGGAGCTGGAATTGGATATGCAAGCACGTATCCAAGAGTTCTCAGGTAACGAATTTCGAGGGCGAAATTCTTTTAAGGAGGGGAGTAATGTAACGCCCCAATTTTCCTGTAATTTTTACTGTCATTAGGAATTACCGAATTACCGTAGGTAAATATTATATAAAATTTGAGACCAAACAATCCTTAATAAAGGAATATAATGTTAGAAGAGAAGTTAGGAGCAATTCGTGCAAGTATTGCAAACCCGAATTTCTGTACGTGTAAAATGACCAAAACGCCCTGGTTTTAACCGATTGCGTGCCGCTGACCCAAACCTCACTAAAATGTTTTAAAAGGTGTTTTTAAGCTATGATTAACCATTGGTTAAGCTCAGTGGTCTCGGGCAATTTTTAAGTAAAATGACGTTTTGCCCCTCTTGTAGTTTTACAAAATTTGAGATTTTTGATTCGTCTAACGAAACCTAAGCAATATTAGGCTCAAATTAAAGCTTATTAAATTCTAATTATTAATCTAGAGTCAAAATTATTTATTTAAATTGATTAGAACCTAAAATTGCTTTAAAACACTCAAATTGCTTACTAATTCACCTAAGCCCTTAACCGTAAATTCTCTAAATTGCATGAATACCTTGCCTACACCTAAATAATACATGGAACACACAAATTTCTCCTCCTTGGGCTGTAATGCACGAAATTATTGATGCCATTATGCATCAGAATAATTGCCCAAAGATACACTAAAACAAAATGCCAAAAATTCCCTAAAACATGGCATAAAACATGCCTTAAACAAGGAATGATTTTCCTCCCTTTATTCCCCATGAAAATCCATCAGCCTTCCTCCTTCATTTGTCCATTTATGAGCTTCAAAATCTCTATAAATAGGCATGCTTGAAGATGTTAGAACCTTTGATTATAACTTACACAATTCTAGTTCTTAGAAGCACCAAAAGCTTTCTTTCTTCCTCCTCCTTGGCCAAATTCTTCTCTTCAGTTTTTCAAAGAGATTTTCTTCCATTTCACTCAAAGAAACCAAGTTCTCTTCCTTTCCTTCAAATCAGATTAGGTAGGGAGTTGTTTTTAAGTTTATTTCTATGTTTTGCTAAGTGTTGTTCTTGGTTCAAAATGATGATTTCATGGATTTTCTCTAGTTTTTCCATTTGGTTTTCTTCTTCCTTTCTTTTTAAAGTATTTCGGCCATATGGCCTAGCTTATGATGAGACCATGGTTTGATGATGAGATTCTTGAATGTTGGTTGCAAAGCTTTCACAAGTTAGATCTCTAAAACTTGAAGGTTTCACTAGTTTCCAAAGCTTCTAAAATTTCAGTTTTTCTTTCCTTATTTTCCTTTCATGGTTTCGGCCAAATGGCCTAGGATGGAATGAAATGATGGCTTGATGATGAGGACCTTGAATATGGGTTGTAAATCCATCACAAGTTAGGCCTCTAAAGCTTGAACATTCCATTTAATGAAAAACTTTAAAGAATAATGTTTTTATCTTGAGGTTTGAATATGAAATATGTATTTTTTTTTTACTTTGTCTTGCTAAGATACATATATTGGGTTGAAATCATAATTCTCTTAAAGTCTTGAAGGAGCTCTAGTAAAGAGATCAAGTGAACTTGCATCCATGTTTAAGTTTATGCTTTGCACAACCATATTTATTTTATGTCATAACTAAATTCTCAAGAATAAATAAATGAACTTGCATATCTCATGTTTAAATTTCAAGCTTGCATTTCATGTTTAAATTTCAAGTTGTCACTTAATCTCTAAAGATAATAAAGAAGTTGCATCTCATGTTTATTTTATGCTCTCACTTTATTTTATAATGGCTAAAAGAATCAATGCATGGCATGTTTATTTTATGTCATCACCTAAAAATCCTAGAGCTCAAAGACTTGCCTATGAATCACAAGCGAAGAAATGAGATAATTGGAGTTAAAGAATTTATTCTTTAAGAAGTCTTGAGAATTGAGCTTAAAAAAAAATGTAATTCTTTTCTACCTCACCGGTCCTATGCGGACTACCGCGCTCCTTGCTTAAGATTCTCTTATCCCTCTACTAGTCCTATGCGGATTCCGCGCTCCAGTTTCTTGCATCATGTTTATATTACAAGTTTTGCATCATGTTTAATTTTCTAGTCATCACCTTAAATCTTAAAGATAAAGAAATGGAATTGCATATCATGTTTATAATTCCAAGCTATCACCTTATAAAGATAAGATTAAAATAAGGTTGCATAGCATGGTAATAATTCTAAGATGTCACCTAAATCTCTAAAGCTCAAGACTTGCTCCTTTTATCTTAAGTGAAAGATTTAATTATGAACATTCTTTCAAGTTATAAATCAGTCCCATGGTTAAGTTAGACCTAAAGTCCTATGACTTCTTTCAAGTTTAACAAAAAGAATTAGTTCTAAAAGAGTTTTAAAAATTTCTAAGAATTTTATGGGAAGCTAGTAATTTTATGTGTACTTAAAATGTGATTTGATGCTTATTAAGTATTTGATGTCATTGAATGATTTCCCTAGCTTGGATGTTATAGTTGCTGTTGCAAACAATGAAAATGCTTATGCATGAAATAAAGAAATAATCTCTCTTATTTAAAAAAATTACCTTTGTTGCTGGAAGAAAGTGTACTCCTGTAAAAGTGTAATTTGGAAAGGTTCTGGCTAGGAAAGACTTGGTATTTAAGTGTCCATTGTGACCCACCTCTCTTTCTTGGGAATCTCCAGATGCATGATTTCAGTTAGTATATATTATTCTATCATAAGACTATAAATGGGAAAATGTCATGATGATTATGAATTGAATTATGATATAACATGCAAAGATTTAATGGTGACTTAAATGTAAGAGGAAATGATCCTTTGGACCCATCAGACTATAGGTGGTGAAAAGGTGATCCTAGCCCCCAAGTCCGTTCTCTCAAAAGGGTAGAGACGAAATTTTTACTTATCAAAAGGGATAAGTATGTGCTGGTGACGACTAGCAAGGTATGAGCTCATAACCTAGATTACTCCCAAAAGGGTGGAGTATAGGGTGGCCCAAAAAATAATGATGATGATGACAAGATTTTAAGTCACCTAGGACACTAAAGGAATGAAATATGTGCACCATGTCTTATGCATAGCTATTATGGTATGATGTTCTTCTGTGCATATCATTTTATGAGATGATGATGGGAAATATGATGTTCTTCTATGCATAGTATTTATGATATGATGATGAGAAATATGATGTTCTTCTATGCATAGTATTTATGATTTGATGATGAGAAATATGATGTTCTTTTATGCATAGTATTTATGATATGATGATGAAGAATATGATGTGTTGATAAAAGGAAAAGTTCATTATAAACATGACATGCTAAGTTTATGATGCATTATAAGACGCATGATTAAAATCGACGAACCTCGTAAAGTATATTTTTGAACTTAATAAATCAATCTTAACATGCTCACTATTTCATAATAACCCCGAGGTTCCTGGGGACGATGATGATGACACAATGCATCATGAGGTGAGTACCCTTGAGATTCTTTTTATAAGTTTCTCACTCCCTCTATTTTTCTTTCCATCTCGTCTTCAGAAACGAAGGAAGCGTTCGTGAATCACATTGAGGCTTTCACCTGGTACTGAACTTGATCCTCTAGTTTCACTCGTATATTTCAGATATCTATCCCTATCCCTGGAGTGTTATTACTAGGTGCCATTAATGGATGTCCTTCCATCCATATATTATTTATGTTTTGTTAGATTGCCTATACCTAGTCTTATTTTGTTGGTAGGCAAAATATCTATGTGATATGTAATTATGGATGTCATATGATGGAGCCAATATGATGTGTTTCTTCATGATATGTCTATTTTTCTGCTTTATCTCGATTATCGTTCACATTATGCGCGGCTCACGTTTTCAATTATGTTTAAAAAAAATGGCTCGTAATTTCACTAAGTATTTTCAAAGTATGATGAAAGAACTGAAGCAAAGAGTAAAGTCTAGTAATTAATCAGATACAACCTAGGTGTATTCGGTTAATTATTAGGGTGTTACAACATCTCTAACGTATTATGCTTAAGAAGCATAGCCGTCCAATCCTCAGGCTAGATGAAAGGAAACTCTGATACCAAAATGTAACACCCTAATAATTAACCTGACACGCCTAGGACATATTCTAGTTGATTATTAGACATTACTTCTTGCTTCAGTTATTTAACCATATTTTGAAAATACTTATTGAAATTATGAGCCAAATTTTTCTTTTCGAAACATAACAAAATCGTGAGCCGCGCGTAAAACGATAAATAAGATAAAGCGGAAAATAACATAAAGAAAACACATCTCATCTCATTGGCTCCATCATATGAACATCCAAAAGCATACCATACATATAGATAATATTCTCACCCAAAGGTGAGTTAAGTTCTTACATCACCGTCATAATACATCAAAAGGGAAAATACATAAGGAAACATATGCACCTACAAAGAATAACCTCAAAAGCCAAAGAAGGCTATCCTGAAACTAGGGATAAACACACTAGATCCACCAAGAACTCTCTATGGCTGACCCTGAAAATGAGGAACAAACCCGATACGCTGGCGAATCCATCAGGAGGGGGCACACGAGATGCTCCATGGTCGGGGCGCATGGATGGCCGCCTCGCCAACCTCGGCTGGACAACAGTCTCCTCACTCCCCGCTCTCATATAGGGGAGTAGTGGCAGAGCTCTCAAGAGTACATATGAGTAGGTGGATCTTCCGACGGGTCGTCTCAGAATGCCTCGAATCGGGGGACATAGTTGGGGTAGTCACGACGGCGGAGGGGATATGTACGTAAGATCCTCTCGTCATGTGTACGTGCGCGCTCAAAGACCATGTCATCACCGAACGAGGATGTCGGAGAAAAACGATAACTAGAAACGGGGTATGCGAATGGACTTCCTAAGAAGACAAAAACTCGAACCGCGCATCGTCCTTCAAAGTGGTAAGAGCGGTGCTCCGGGTCGTAGTGTATCTCCCATGTGGGGGTATCAACGACAGGACGAATGTCGCCATCGGTATCTGAAGACAATGACGGAAGGAAGGAAAGGGAGTGAGAATCTTGCTAAAGAATTCTCAGTAGGGCAACTCCTACTATAGTGTCATCATCAAAGTCTCCAGGAAACTCGGGTCATTAGGAAATAATGATCATGCTAAGTTTCATTTATTAAGTTTGGAAATATGTTTTACCGAGGTCCGTCCATTTTAATCATGCGTCTTACAATGCATTAGCATGTCATGTCCTAATAAATTCCATCTATCGTATACCTCATCATCACATCATAAAGGCTAAAAACATCATATCTCTCATCATCATATTATAAAGGCTAAAAACATCATATCTCTCATCATCATATTATAAAGGCTATGCATAGAACATCATCATATACCTCATCATCACATCATAAATGCTATGCATATAAAAGCATCATATTTCATCACTTTAGTGCCTTAGGTGACTTAAGATCTCATCATCATCATTATTTTCCTTGGGGGCCACCCTATACTCCACCCTTTTGGGAGTAATCTAGGTTATGAGCTCATACCTTCCTAGTCGTCACCGCACATACTTATCCCTTTTGATAAGTAAAAATTCCATCTCTACCCTTTTGAGAGAACGGACTAGGGGGCAAGAATCACCTTTCACCGCCTATAATTTGACGGTCCAAAGGATCATTTTCTCATATATTTTAAGTCACCTTTAAGTCTTTGCATGTTATATCATGATGCAATTCACAATTCATAATCATCATGGCATTTTCTTATTTATAGTCTTATTCTGAAATAATATATACAACTGTAATCATGTATCTGGAGATTCCAAAGAGAGGTGGGTCACAAGTGGACACGCTTAAATACCAAGTCTTTCCTAGCCAGAACCTTTCCAAATTACATTTTTAAGTAATATTTCTTCCAGCAACAAGGGTAAATTTTCAAATAACAAAGAATATTTCATTATTTCATGCATAAGCATTTTCATTGTTTGCAACAGCAACTATAACATGCAAGCCATGAAATTATTCAATAAAGATCAAGTACTCAATAAGCATTACTCATCACATAAACTTGTCATTCCAAAGCATTAAAAGACATCATCTTGAATCCTCAGAAAGGTTCCTTTAAACAACCGAAACTCTAAAATCGGGTAACCTCAATTATCAACTTACTTTCTTATGCATCTAAGGGATTCATCATCATTGTTACCCTTAATTATAAGTCTCTAGAACATTATTAAACCTCATGGGGCAGCATAGGCAGTAAGTTATGTTCGGGTCATTACCTGGTGTTAGAAGTTGCGTTTTTAACCCTTTCTCGTTACCGACTTCCCCTATGATGCTAACATTAATTACTAAACCAATTATGAATCATTCTCATTCATCTAATCATAATAAAACCTGATTCTTACAACCTCTAAGGGTTCTGGACAGAATGTGTAATTCTTGCTCTCTAGAGCTCTAGAAATCTTACTTTTACGGTTTACTAGATTCTAGATTCATAATTAGTGTTCGGGATAATCCTACACGAATTATTGCCAAGTTTTTCATGATCAATCAATCCTAAACTGAATTATATCATACTAAAACAGTTTTGGCATTGGCTAAACTTAAGGGGATCAAAGATTAGCTAAATTCTAGCTTTATGGTTTTCCTACGAAGCTAGTTTCATCTCTAACTCACATAGAATCGTTCCCTCATCAATAAATATAAACAACTCAACTTCAAACATATCAAATCATCATCATACAATGGTAATAAACTCAGATCAATAGCCGAATCATGAACCTCACATAATTGCTTAAAGTTGCATTTCAATTACACACATGTTGCTAGTTGCCCGAAGAATCAAGGTAAAACCGCAAAACTCTTTTGAAATGCTTTTCCTTTGTTAAACTTGGAATGATCTTTGAGGTTAAATCAGTAGCTATTTGAAACCATTCTTAAAAACATTTTAAATTCATAGAGTCACCCTCAAAGCGTTCTTGAGTCTTTCTTTGCTTAAGGAAATCTTAAGACATGACTTGTTGGTCCTTGTGACTAGATGAGGTTTAGACAAACCTATCATCATCACATGGCCGAAATATGCATTCTTAGAATGCTACCATTATCCAACTTTGCTTGTGATACTTGGGCAAGTCTTTGAGCTCTAGGATTCTTAGATGATAACATAATAATAAACATGTCATGCACTTAGTTTTACATCTTTGTTATAAAATAAAGTGAGAGCATGAAATAAATATGAGATGCAACCTTTTTGTTATCTTCAAAGATTAAGTGACAACTTGTAATATAGACATGAAATGCAAGCTTGGAAATTTAAACATGAGAATGCAAGTTCATTTATTCATTCTTGAGAACTTAGTGATGACATTGGAAGTAAACATGATATGCAAGGCATAAACTTAGACATGGATGCAAGTCCATTTTTATTTTCTTTACTAGAGCTCCTTCAAGACTTTAAAGGAATATGGATTCAACCCAACACATATCTTAGCAAAACAAAGTGAGCTTTAGAGTTCTTTGTGCCAAGGTTTCAAAGAGAACCTTATGGCTTGAACTTCATCATCAAGCTCAAGGAAATGGATTAGGAGATGAACACCAACATTTTTTTTGAAACCAATCATAAAGAAAACTGCTTTAATATATACTTTAAAGGAAAAAGGAAATCATTGAGGGGAAGAACATAAGAACCGAAATCTTGAGCAAGGAGGACATAAGGAATCCGAAAACTTGTTTGGTTCAAAATCAAGCCTTTGAGCTTTAGAGGTTTAACTCGTGATGGATTTACAACCAACACTTAAAATCCTCATCATCAAGCCATCATTCCATCATTATCTAGGCCATAAGGCCGAATACACAAAGAGAAAAGGGAAAAGGAAGAACCGAAATGAAAAGCTTGAAAACAAGTGAAACCTTCAAGTTTTAGAGGTCTAACATGTGATGGCTTTGCAACCAACACTCAAGAACCTCATCATCAAACCTTGATCTCACCATTATATAGGCCATAAGGCCGAAATGCATAAAGAAAAGGAAGAAGAAAACCGAAATGAAAAGTGCAATAGAAAGGTTCATCCATTCAACATTTTGAGCTAAGAATACAACTTATCAAAACATAGAAATGAGTTTAGAAACAACACCCTACCTAGTTTGGTTTGAAGAAGAGGAAGAGAGCTTGGTTTCTTTGAATGAAATGAGAGAAAATCTTCTTGAAACTTTGAGGTAGAGTTTCGGCCAAGGAGGAGGAAATGAGAAGTTCTTTGAGCTTAGGAAAACTTCAAGTGTGTAAGTGTGTGTGAAGGGTTTCCAAGCATGCTTATTTATAGAGGAAATGAGGCTCATGGGTGGGCAAGAGGAGGAGGAGTGGCTACGGTTTTCAAGGGGAGACAAGGAAGGAAAAATCATTTTCTTGGTTGGTGGGTTCAAGGTAAGTGTAGGAATTTGTGGAAGTATGTTTTGTTGTGTTTTCTATGCATGGAGCCTTGTGTAAAAATTTGAATAAATGGGATAATGGGGGACAAAGAAGCATTCAGCCACCATATTTTAAGGAGGTGGGATTGTGTCATCCAATGTGTTGTATAGGTGTAGGTAGGGGTATCTTTGCAATTAGGGAATTTGCTAGTAAGGGCTTAAGTGAAATAATAGGCGATTTGGGTGTTTTTAAGCAATTTTAGGTTCTAACCAATCTTAATAAATTATTTTGACTCTAGATTAGTAATTAAAATTTACTAATCTTTAATTAGAGCCTAGCATTGCTTAGGTTTTGTTAAACGAGTCGAAAGGCTCAAAATGCACAATGTCGGGGCAAAACGGTAATTTTTCTTAAAAATGGCTCGGGGCCACCTGGGCTTAATCAATTGTCAGACATAACTTGGAAACATCTTTTTAAAACATCTTAGTGAGGTTCGGCTAAATGGGCACGCAAATTGGAGCTAAATAGCCGCAAGGGCGTTTTGGTAAATTCGGCGTCGGAACTCAAAATCGAGATTCTTCTGCTCTATTACCACACATAACACAATCCATCCCCTATTATCATCAAAACATTCCCTTGAGGATGGTCGGGGGTGATCCTCATTTTCCAATTAAAATGACCTTAGGGCATCGGTCATTTCACAGGGAAAAACGGGCGTTACACCATCGCGGCCTGGAGACGTAATGGAAAGAAACAAAGAAAAAGGGGGGAGAATCTTGCTAAAGAATCTCAGTAGGAACCCTCCTATCCTAGTGTCATCGTTTGCGTCCCAGGAACCTTGGGTTTATTATAAAAAGGTTAAACATGCAAAGGTTCATTATGAGGTTTTCTTAAAAATAATTATCCAAGGTCTGTGTCTTTTATGTTGAATCTTAATGCATGTATGCAGCATAGCAGAACATGAATGCATGGCAATACATAGCAACAATAAAACATATCATCAATAAATAATTCATATATATGTGGCATATAACTTCTCATGATCAACCTTTGCTTTCATAAACAAGATACTTCTCATCTTTTCTCATTTCTCAAACTTGTGACATCATGATCTTTAAAACAATATTAACCGACCCCTGATACTAGGCTATGAGCTCATACCTTAACTAGTCGTCACTAGTTCTTACTTATCTTCTTGATAAATGAATCATAATCATAAAAATAACAAATCCGATTCCAGAGTATGGGCAGGGGACCTAAGGAATCACCCATCATGGGACTTTCTTCCTCTGAAATGCATTAACTGGTTAAGACCAATGACTTTGTCCGCTTTGGCAGGCTAATGTCGATGCCTCACGATTTTACCTTATCCTCACCGTAGGAGAAGTATGTCTCAGTCTGCGAAACGCATCATCTGGTTAAGACTAGTGACATTGTTCGCTTCGGTATGGCCCCCACGACCATACCCTCCACGGGTTTCTTTTCTCCTCATAGGAGAAATGCGTCTCGGCATGTCACATATAAAATCTTTCTTTTCAAAACTTTCTCAAGTTCCTCAAATTTGACGGAAATTTGGCAGCATAACCACTATACTCCGAATTTCCTCAAATTTGAGCCATGCCACATAACTCAACCACACATATCATCCTTATGAAACTTTGTCAAATAAATAGAGCTCTAATTTCAGGAGCATACTTTCCTAACTTATTCATATTCCACATTCTCATGCATTTCAAGAATAGCATACCACATCATCACATCAACATGCCACAAATACACATATAGTCTCATGCTCATGATATTAACATATTCACATCATTATAAGTACACCCACTCGGTCTCATGCTCACATTACACCTCCTATTTCATGGTGTCTTATGCTTTGGCTCTTACGGGTCTTAAACTTGCGTTCCAATTATCCTAACCTTCAATATGGATTTTTATAACACCTAAGGGATCATTACCTATAATTTCCTCTAAAGTTTATGATTTATAACCTAACCAAACAGCTCTAGTTACTTTGGGCAGAATTTTGCCTTATGATTACGGGTCCTAGAATCTCCGTCTTTGACCCTTTCTAAGTTCCGTCTTCACCTAAGGGTCTATAATTAACTCCTAAACCAATTATGAGGGATTCCTACCCATATTAACTAATTATAAACCATTTTTCTTAAGTCCAATTATGCTGGACAGAATTACAAATTTGTGCATCTAAGTGTTCTAGAATTCACATTTTAAGTCCTTTCTAGTTACTTGTTCTTTCTAACTTCCCTAAATCGTTCCTTGCTTCACTCAAACATAATTTTACACATTTTAACACCATAAAACAGAATTATACAGTGGCCAAACACCAAGGCAGAACTGAAAACATAAGCCTTATAGAATCACATAATCACATGATTTAAATGCATATAAGTTGCTAGTTTCTCTTGGAATCATTTTAGGAACTCAAAACTCTTTTAGAAACCAATTAATCTCATTGAAATCACTTAAATATGTGCTAGGTCAGTAGCTAAATAATTTAGCTCAAGAAATAGATTTAAAACATAAAACTTTGTTCATAATGTTCTTTAAATACACCTAAGCTTAGAAAAATTCCAAGATTTAGACTATGGGCACTTGTGATTAGATGAACTCATCCAATTCCATCATCATCATCACAAGGCTGAAATGGCATCCTTGAAATGCCTCCATTTTCTAAAACTTTATGTAAGATACTTGGAGCAAGTCTTTGAGCTCTAGGAGGTTTAAGTGATGACATAAACTTAAACATGATATGCACTTATTTTATTCTTCATTAGAAAGTAAAGTGAGAGCATAAAATAAATATGAGATGCAACTTTATTATTATCTTTAAAGATTAAGTGATGACTTGAAATATAAACATGAAATGCAAGCTTGGAATTTAAACATGATAATGCAAGTCCATTTAGTTATTCTTGAGAGTTTAGTGATGACATCAAAATAAACATGCTATGCAAGGCATAAACATAAACATGTGTGCAACTCATTTTATCTTAACTAGAGCTCTTACAAGACTTTAAAGGAACATCATAACCTCAACCCAAATATGTATCTTAACAACATAAAGTGAGCTTTAGAGTTCTTAGCACCAAGACTTCAAAGAAGTCTTTGGTTTTGAACTTCATCATCAAGCTCAAGAAAATAGACACAAAGCTCAACACTTTGTCTAAAAAAAATACAAAGAACTAAGTCATATTCTTTATTTTATTGCTCATGGGCTTCAATCTAGAGTAAAACTCTTAGAACGGCCGACCAACTTTAAGGTTGGCAAGGGTAAGCTTAGAGCTCTTTGAAAACATAGGATTAATTTTCTTAACAAAACTTTTGTGATCTACTTAACATTTTTAGCAAACTTTGTTCAAACCAAGGAAGAAAAAGAAATCTTAAAGAGAAGAAGGAAGAGAAAGAATCTCTTGAGAAAGAAAAGAAATGAAACCGAAACATAAACAAGAAGAGGAAAAGGAAAACTCAAGCATGTATGGTCCAAGACCAAGTTGTTTCAAGCTTTAGAGGTTTCTCACATGACATCAACAAGTCATTATCTTGAAACCTCATCATCAAGCTAAAGTTTTTCTCTTGAAAAGGCCTCATGGCCGAAAAAGGAAGAAGAAGAAAAAGAGTTTTGAACCAAGAGAAAACTAGAACTTTTCTTAAAGAAGATAAAGAAATCTTTGAAAACAAACCCCTACCTAAAGAAGTCTTTGAAGAAATGAAAGAAAGCTTGAGTTCTTGAAGAGTTGAGAAGACAAAATCTTTCCTTGGATGTGGATGTGTGTTCAGCCAAAAGGGAAGCTCAAGGAAGATGATTTTTCCTTGAGTTTCTAAGCTTGGAAATGGAAAGTTTGAGTGTTTAAGAGATGGTTTGAGGTGAGGAAGTGGTGGTTTATGGTTGTTTGTGGTGGTTTGTGGTGGTTTGTGGTGGTGGAAAGGTTCTTTGAGAGGAGGAAGAAGAAGAACAAGATGAAGAGAACTTAGAGAGAAAATGCAAGAAAAAGCAAGAGAACTAAACTTGGCAAAGCTTCTAAAGTGTAACCAAGTTCTTCCAAGCTTGGTATTTATAGAATTTTGGCAACATGGAGGCTGCCAAAGGGGAGAAGGCCGACGGTCTTCATGGGCAAAGGGAGAGAAAAATATCTCTTTGATTGGCATGGGCAAAGCATGGTGAGGTATGGCTTCAAGTATGGTCCAAAGCATAGCTCTTTGAGTGAAGAAAAATCAACATGTGATGGAAATTGGGGGGAGTGTTCGGCCACTCCATGTGCAGCCAAGGGAGGATTAATTTGTTCATGTAATTGTGTTTAGTGTGTGTTTAGGTGTTTCTTTGATTAAGGTTTTGGTTAGGAGTTGTAAGAAAGTGTTAGGTGAGGTAATTGGCTAATTAAGGTTGTCAAGACTTGATTAGGAGGGTAATCTTGCTAGATTAACAATTTAAAATCATTCTTTTGGTCAAATGAGGTATGACACAATTCCTTAATTTAAGGAATTGGAGAGAGAAAATACTATTCAAGATTCCATGACTAGGAATCTTGAATTAAAGAATGCAATTAGAGTTTAACTAAGCAATCTTAGGTTCTAATTAACCTTAATAAATTATTTTGACTCTAGATTAATTATCGAAATAAATTAATCTTCGATTAGAGCCTAATATTGCTTAGGTTTGTTAATTGCGTCATTAGGCTCACTTACACTTCTAGAGGTAAAATGGTAATTTTGCACTAAAACTACAGGGACCTCATGGCAGGAACTAAACATCAAATATCACTCGTAAACATCATTCCAAACTTCCTGGAAAAGTTTCGGGCTCAAACGGCACCTTTACAGATGTAGAACACAACGGGGTATTTTGGTCATTTTGAGCCGAAAATTCAAAAAACGAGATTTTCACCTCGGATATCAAATGTAACAGATATAATTCCCTTCAAATATTGACTTGACCTATTCGAGGAGGGTAAATTTCCTTAAATTCTAGGTAAAAATGACCTCAGGGGCATTTTGGTCATTTGTACTCAACGGAAAAATGGAGACGTTACATGTGATGTATACTTATGTGATCAATTATATGATGATTTATAGTATGTTGTGATTGATTGATATGCATGTTTGATATGTTATATGACAAGAAGCAAATTTGGAAAAATTTCGTTCCAATTATGTTGGATTTCTGCCAAATTTGTGAACTTAGAAAAACTATGGAATGTTTATATGCTCATGTTTTCATCTCTAAATGACATATTAAGATTAATGGTGACATAAAACACATGGAAATGATCCTCTAAACTCTAGGAGTTAATGGTTATGAGAGGTGATCCAATAAGGGGATTCTTTAGACTTATGAATTAATGGTTATGGGAGGTGACCGAAAAGGTGATCCTTTAGACTCCAAGAGTTAATGGTTATCAAAAGGTGATCCTATGCCCCTTATCCCGCACTTTGGGAGTTGGGAATTAGCTTATCGAAAGGATAAGTGTAGACTAGTGACGACTAGTTAGGTATGAGCTCATAACATAGAACTCTTAAGAGGTGAAAGTATTAGGGTGGCCCTAAAGAGAACAATAAAGTTATGTCACCTAAGAGAGTAAAGAGGAAAGATTATATTAAAATGAATTATGTTTCTTATGTTATGATAATTCATTTAAGTCATGTGGTATGTTGCATAGCATTGACATGCATTTCATAATATGGTATAATGCATTCATGACATTAAGATTCATGCTAAAAGATACGGGTCTAAGATAATGGCATTTAGAACTTAATAAATGAATCTTATTTATGTCCACTATTTCATAATGAAACCCGAGGTTCCTGAGGACGAAGATGATGAAATTTGTTTGGAGGTGAAAGCCCTCCTGAGATTCTTGTACAATTTCTCATTCCCTCTCTCTTTCTTTTCCATCTCGTCTTTAGAGGGAAATGGCTACATTCATGATCTACGTTGATGCTCCCACCTGAGAGATGCACTTTGATCTTGCAAACTAGTCTTATCATTTTGTGGGTTGTCTCACTACTCCTACCGACCTTGCTCATGCGCTCAGATATCTCCCCTTGACTTCTTGGAGTGCTTGTGAATATCTCGATGAAATAATAGCTTTCTTTTGATATTTTTGTTAGAAGTTATTTGCTGTAGGCATATCCTAGTAAGAGTAGCGGGAGGAGATGTTTTAGTAGGTTGTTTTAGTCTATATACTATTTATGTGTTTTCCGGATGACTATCCCTAGCCCAACCTCTGTTGGTGGGCATGACACCTTTTTCAGTTTATTTTTATGTGTAATGTGGAACGGTTAATACTTATGCTATTATTATATATGATGATGTGATTATATTCATGTGATTGTTATGTTTGTACTTGTGCATGTGTGACTTGTTTTTATTTCTCCTCTATATGTGTGAGATAGATTATGGGTTTTACTTAGTACACGTGGCTCATGTTTTGTTTTCAAAGTTCAAAAAAAAAAATTATCGTATTTTTACTAAAGTATTTTTAGGAGTTAACAACAAAGACTAAAACAAAAGAGTAAATTCTAATAATTAACTTAAATGTGTCCTAGGCGTGTTGGGTTAAATATTAGAGTGTTACATAGTGCATCACCATGAGGGGCCCGGTTTTGTTCATTAAAAAGAAAGATGGGAGTATGAGACTTTGTATAGACTCTAGGCAATTTAATCAAGTGACGTGAAGAACAAGTAGCCCTTGCCTAGAATTAATGATTTGATGGATCAGTTGAGGGAGCGGTAGTGTTTTCAAAGATTAATTTGAGGTTCAGATATCACCGATTAGAATGAGGGATGAGGACATATCCAAGATTGCTTTTAGAACAGGTATGGCCACTTTGAGTTCACAATTATGTCGTTTGGATTGACCAATGCTCTTGTTATATTCATGGATTATATGAATATGATCTTTAGACCCTATTTAGATCAGTTCGTGATTGTTTTCATAGATGATATACTCATCTAGTCGGAAGACCCATGAGAGCACGAGCTTCATTTGAGGTTGGTTTTAGAAATTTTAAAGGAAAAGAAGTTGTACGCAAAGTTGTCTAAGTGTGAATTTTGGCTAGAGGAAGTGATGTTCTTAGGACATGTAGCGTCAAAAGGAAGTATCACAATAGATCCTAGTAAGATAGAGGCTGTGATGAGCTAGGAGAGACCTACCACGTAACGAGATCCGAAGCTTTCTAGGACTACTGCTATTACCGTAGGTTTATTAAGGGATTTTCTCAGATTTCCTTACCCTTGACTAAGCTTACTAGGAAGAATGCCCCTTTTGTTTGGACTAGGAGTGTAAGAAGAGCTTCCAAGAATTAAAAGTGAAGTTAACCACAACCCTAGTGTTAGTTTTGCTAGACTCTAATGCGCCCTTCGAGGTGCATTGTGACGCTTGGGGAAAGGTTTGGGCTGTGTGTTGATGCAAAATAGGCAGGTGATGGCCTATGTATTTAGGCAACTCAAGCCTCATGAAGAAACTACCCCACCATGACCTGGAGTTAACGCGGTTGTGTTCGCATTGAAGGTGTGGAGAGATCATCTGTATGGAGTAAAGTTTGAGGTGTTCTCTGATCACAAAAGTCTTAAGTATCTCTTTAATCAAAAGGAGTTGAATATGAGGTAGAAGAGGTGGATATAATTCTTGAAGGACTACGACTTTGGGTTGAACTATCACCCAGACAAGGCTAATGTAGTGGCTGACGCTTTGAGTCAAAAGTCATTACACTTGTCTCAAATGATGGTTAAGGAGGTGGAGTTGATTGAGAGGTTTAGAGACCTAAACTTGGGGATGATGTTGACCATGAGAGCATGAAGGTGTGCCATCTCAATGTAAGAGTGACTTCAAAGAGAGAATCACTCAAGCTAAACAAGAGGATGGGGAGTTTCAGGGAGACCTTCCAGGCAATAGAAATGGGAAAGTTGAAGGGTTTTACCCAAGGAGCTGATAACTGGAGGTTTGAGGGCTAGATTTGTGTGTTAGCGAGTGGTGACCTCGAAAAGGAGATTTTGGAAGAGGCTCATAAGAGCCACTTCACCATTCACCCTGATACCACCAAGATGTATCACGACTTGAAGAAGATGTTTTGGTGGCCCGGTTTGAAGAGAGACGAGGCCACATGGGCAAATAAGTGCTTAGTCTGTCAAAAGGTGAAGATTGAGCACCAAAAACCTTCTGGAATGTTGCAACCCTTGTCAATTCCTAAATGGAAATGGGATAACATCTTGATGGATTTTGTGATGGGTCTACCTAAGACCCAAGTTGGCCATGATGCCATATGGGTGATTGTGGATCGACTAACAAAGTTGGCTCACTTTTTGCCTATTAAGGTAACTTATTCATTGGATAAGATGGCATACTTGTATATCCAAGAGATCATGAAGTTGCATGGAGTGCCATCGATGATAATCTTGGATGATAATCTGCCAGTTTATGTTACGTTTTTGGGAGGCTTTTAGAAGGCATTTGGTTCGAAGTTGTGCTTGAGTACGGCATACCACCCTCAAACGGACGGGCAATCAAAGGACCATACAAACCTTGGAAGATATGTTGAGAGTGTGTATTTTGGACTAAAGGGGAAGTTGGGATAGATACTTGCTATTGGTCAAGTTTGCATATAACAATGGTTATCATGTGAGCATCGGTATGGCATGGTATGAGGCCCTGTATGGAAGGGTGTGCCAATCCCCTTTGTGTTGGTATGAGCCTGGTAAGCAAAGTATGTTAAGACCTGAAGTCATAAGGGAAACAACGGAATAAATCCAGAGGATCAAGGATAGGATCCTTACTACTCAAAGTCGACAAAAAAGCTATCAGATAAACGACAAAAGCCATTGGAATTTCAAGAGGGAGAGCATATATTCCTTAGGATCACCGACAACAGGCATTGGACGAGCTATGAGACTCAAAAAGTTGAGCCCAGATTTCTTGGTCCTTTGAAATCCTTAATAAGTCGGGTCTATAGCGTATCGAATAGCTTTACCACCCAATTTGTCCAACCTTCATGATGTCTTCCATGTTCTTCATTAAGGAAGTATCAATCCGACCCTAGTCATGTGTTAAAGCTAGAACATGTACAATTAAGGGAAGACTTGACCTTTAATCTCCATCTCCGAGAATCATAGACAGAGAGTGAGCGTTGAGGAACAAAACAATGCCTTTGGTCAAAGTGGCTTGGGGACAAGGAAAAGCAAAGGAATTTACGTGGGAATTGGAATGGAAATGAGGACACGGTACCCAAGCTATTCATAGGTAACAAATTTCGAGGATGAAATTCTTTTAAGGAGGGAGAAATGTAACCCAAATTTTTCCATGTGTAAGGTGGGAAATGCCCTGAGGTCATTTATGCCTGGAAATTGAGGATGGCCGGTCTAGCTATCCTCAAGGGGTTAGTTTAATGTTTGAAGGGGATTAGATGTGTCATGGATGATGTTAGAGGCGAGAATCTCAATTCCTGATTTTTCTCGTGCACAAAATTACCAAAGTACCCCTGAGGTAATTTAACACGGGATTAAGTGACGGTTGAACCCGGTCATCACAGGGAGTTGGAAATATTAATTATAAAGAATGTTTGATATCTGGAAAAAGTCTGGGTGGTCCTGGGGAGTTTTTGTGTAAAATTACTCTTTTACCCCTAGTTAGTGCTAAATGAGCTTAATGAAGTGATTAATTAAATGATTAAGGAAATATAGGCAATATTAGGCTCTAATTAAAGATAAATTAATTTTATTTATTCATCTTGAGTTAAAATAATTATTTGGGGTTAATTAAGGCCTAAGGTTATTTGGGGAAGTTTGAATCCCATTCTTAATCAAAAGAGCTCATAAGACCAAAATGACAAAGTCAAAGGTAAATAGTGGTTTCTCTCTCCTTCGTAAAAATTAGAAAACATGTTGGAGTTTGAATTTCAAACTAATGGAGCTTAACTCAACTAAATGTGTAAGACCACTCCTTAATCATGTCTTGAAAAGCCTTAAACACATGGTTACTAACCCAAACACTTAATTACCAATTCCTAACCCATTACCTAATTAAATCTATCTCTAATCCATATCCTAACGCATATGAAAAATGAAAATCCTCCCCCAAAAATAGCCAAGAGGCTGCGACTCCCTCCCTCATTTCTCTATCATATTTTAATTTTTCACAACATATATACACTCAAAAACTCTCATTCCTTACCATTTGCTTTTTTGTTGTAATCTTACTCACCAAGTTGGTCAAAAAAACTTTCTTTCTCTCTTAAACTCAAAGCTTTCTTCTTCTTCCCACCTTCAAGAGACTCCATTTCCAACCTCCACCCAAGCTTTCAACCTCAAACTACCATATCCCCACCATAGATCAACTCCTAAACACCTATCCTTTTCATTCCCAAATAAAAGAACAGAAGAAAAATCCTCCCTTTATTTCTTTTCCCTTTGGCCGAATCCACCCAAGCTCCAAGAAAAGATTTGTTCTTCTCATTTCTTTACAAAAGATCAAGCTTCTCTTTGCAAACAAGAAAACACTCTTAGTAGGGATTTTATTTTTATGTTCTTTCTTTATTCTTCTCTTTCTTTTTTTGATTTGTTGTTAGTTGTTAGTCAAGACCATAGCTTGATGATGAGGGTTATGAAACCATCATAAATTTAACCTCTAAAGCTCAAGGCTTGATTTTGGTTTTAAAAGAATATGAGAAATGGAATGTTGTTAGTTTTTCTTTGGTTGTTTCTTTTTGAGCTTGATGATGAGTTCAAGAAATAAGGTTCTTAGAACCTTGGTATTGAGAGACTCTAAAGCTCACTTCCATTTTGTTAAGATTGATTAGGGTTAAAGGGTTTCATTCTTTAAAATGTCTTGATTTTGGAGCTTAATAAGATATAAAAGTGGATTGCATTCATGTTTATGTTCAAGCTCTTGCATTTCTTGTTTAAATTCCAAGCCTTGCATTTCATATTTAAATTTCAAGTTATCACCTTAACTCTTGAAGATAAGAAAATGGACTTGCATTCTCATGTTTAAATTCTAAGTCTTGCATATCATGTTTAAATTTCAAGTTATCACCTAAACCTTGAAGACTTAAAAGTGAACTTGCATTCTCATATTTATATTTCAAGTCTTGCACATCATATTTATATTTCCAAGTTATCACCTTATAATGATAAAGATTAAAATGAGATTACATGGCATGTTTATGATTCTAGCCATCACCTAAACCTCTAAAGCTCAAGACTTGTCTCCTTTATCTCAAATGGAAATTTTGTATCAAGACACATATTAAAATGTGCATTTCAGCATTATGAGGATTTTGGGTTTTGAAGTTGGTTTTATTTTACTTTGAGGCTTGAATCTTGTTTCTAGGATGTACAAAGAATTTTTGAAAGATTTAGGAACTAAGAGGAGTGGAAATGTGATCGCTAAGTGATTAACAACCTATTAATGAAATCTCTAGTTTTGCTACTGTTTTGACATTGATCTTTAAGTTCTCAAAGAGATAAAATAGTTTCAAGTGTATTCTATGTAAAACCCTAAAAATTATTTAAAAATTAATTTGAGCTTTATTAGTCATAATTTCAACAATCTGATAGTTTAGCAATGATGAGGATGACCCAATGGATCTGAGGTTTTGGTTATCCTAGATCTAATAGTCTTGCAAGCCCCACGGGCAGTTAGAACAACAGAAACCTTAGATCTAGACCAAGAAATGCTTGGGATTGAGAAAAGAGAGGGTTGAGGTTAGAAATAGTTAGGAAAAAGGATTTTATACCTGGAATTAATTTTCAGGCAATGTTTGATTCCAGGGGTATTTTACCTATTCGGTAAAATTTTGGTGTGCGATTTCTAACACGAAAGATAGTTTAATCTTTACAAAAGGATAATGTGTATCCATTTAAATCAAATGAATGGCTAAGATTCAATCTTGAATAACAAGATCAAATCCTAGCCATCCATATTATTTTATTTAGAAAGAAACTATGCTTTTTACCTAAATACTACGTTTATGACAAGATAACTACAAAAGCCACCAAACTTGCCAAATCACCTCATTATTCTCGGCCAAACACAAAGGGAACCAGCATCCTCCATTGCAAAGAGCTCAAACTTTCATTCAAAGCCCAAAAACACTAGCCTATAGTTGTTAAAGCTTCAAAGTTCCTTCACTAAACTTGTTCTACACCTCAATACCTACAAATCTAATCGATTAAAATCTCAAATCTCCATCAATACTCACCTTGATACCTTACTTCCTCACCGATTAGGAAGGGTTTGGTTTGATATGGGAGCTTTGGAGTGAAGGAAATCCATCTTGGAGCATCAGGAGCCAAGGATACACTAGCTTCCAAGAGTAGGGTTTTCTTTGGCCCTTTTCTTTCAAAATTTTTCTGAGAATTTCTCATGAGTTTTAATCTGAAATTTCTCATTATATTGGTTGATATTATGTTGATATTGATGTGTTAATTTTGGTGGAGTGTTTGGATAAGGTTAAAAAACTCATTTTGTCAAAAGAAGTTTTGACTAGCTTGCTAGAATTCTAGTTTGGCTGCAGGCATGGAAATTTTGTGAATTTTTAGACATAATTGTGGTTATGTTTATGAGTTGGAAAAATTATATATGGAAGCTAACATCTTAAACTACATGAATTTTCTTGAGTTTTGGTTCTAGGGTATCCTGCCTTAAAAAAATCAGAGAAATGGAACCTATGCTGTCTAAATCATTGAGGTTGAAGCTGTAAAATTTCCTAATTTTATTACCATAGTAAATGATTGATTTACACTTTGAAATTTTTATAGGCAGTTGATAATATATTGAAGTATCACCATGAATTTTATTTTGAGTTGATTCAATCATTTGCTAGGGTTAAAAATTATGAGAATCCTTGTTATGTGGATAAGTGGTCTTCGACCTCTAAATTTGTACAATTTTGTTTTTTGCTCTAAAATTTTTATGGAACCTTGGGGACACATTAAAGTGTCCTTGAGAATTTTTATAGCCTCTAAATTGATTGTTTGAGGTGAAAATAAATTATACTATGAACATGTGAAATCTCCCATTGTGCTGGAAATGCAACAATGCTTTGAATTGATGAAATAATGGCATTTTTGGTCCTAGTAAGACATGAATACTTAATGTTAACTATTTAGCCATGTGACTTGTGAGATATAAATGCATGCTAGAGGGAATAAAGAGTGGTTTATGAGGCATGATTGAAATCTCATGGTGAATGAAATGCCTATATGTGCTTTATGCATGCATTTGGAAAAAGAAAGAGAATGTATAAAGTTCAATCATGTTCTGACATATGGATAAAATTGAAACAAGACTTAGGTTGAATGAGGAGTAGGCAAAAAGAGGAACTTCCTTAGATATATTATATGGGAAGGAAAAAGAGGAACTTCCCAAGGATATGAGTTGGTAGACGTATCGGCTAGGAATAGATCTATGTGAGATTTGAAAATGGAAAAAAATGAAGTCCGATAATAACGTATAGGAATGAGCTTATTCTTAATAGCGTTTATTTCCTTTATGGGGTGTGATCCACTATAAATACCATTCGGTACAAACTATGTATTATGCCGTTGTACAAGCAAATACCTGGGTATAAATCAAGTCTTTCCTATGTCAATGAAAAAGAAAAAAATGCACTAATTTGATTTATTGGCCACAAGTGAAACACAGTCACTTTGAAATAATTTCACTACGATTATCATATGCATACTCATGTCATTCTAAATTGTGTCCGCGATGATTTACTATTTGTTGTAACATTAGGATATATGTGCACTAAGTGATTGATTGTTAAAAGCTACCCACTTGGAGGGATGATTTTAGAACTTTAAAATAAATCTTTAATATGTATTGCATGATCACCTTTTCCTAATAAACCGAAGTGGCTGGTGTAACACCCAAAAATTACTTAAAAATTAATTTGAGTTTTGTTAGTCATAATTTTAAAAATATAACAGTTTAACAACGATGAGGGTGGCCCAACGAACGTTTAAAAAAAAAAAATTTCGAGCTAGTGAATAGTAACCTTACGGGCCCTACAACCAGCAAACGCTGAAACCCTAGATTCCCAGGAAATGCCCAAAATTAGGAAAACATGGGAATAATGTTAGAAATAGGTGGAAATGATAATTTTATATTTAGAATTAATTTAGGTAATATCGGGTAAATGGGTAAGTGTTTACCCGTTCGGTGAGATTTTGGTGTACGGTTTTTAACACCGAAAGACACTTCTATCACTACAACTAGATAATATCCCCAAATCAAGACAAGTGGAAGGCCAAGATTTAATCTTGGAATCCAAGATCAAATCCTAGCCATCCATCATAGCCTAGTCACCAAATTCATCATGATTTTTTTTACAAATATCTTGCCTTGCATTTATTACAAGCATAGTCACTTAATCTTCTTAACCAAGCCATCCTAAACTCGGCCTTGCAAGGGAAAAACCAGAAGGTGAAGTGCCTCCATAGCAAAGAGCTCCATCTTGCTTTCATCTCACAAAAACCCTAGCTTAGAATCATCAAATCCCAAATCTTCCTTCACAAAAATTGATCTACACTTCCACCTCTACAATTATAACCGATTGAAATTTCAAAAACCTCATCCTTCTTGCACATCCATCATTGATCAAAGGAGGGTTTGAAGTTGTGTGGGGAGTTTTGGTTGTGAAGAAATCCCATCTTGAAGCAAGCTAGAGATAGAAACTTGAAACCTTCAAGAGTAGGGTTTCTCCCCTTTCTTGTGAAATTTTTCAATTCTGTTTTAGCTTACCCTAATTCCTAAAATTTTGATGATATTGATGATTAACATATTGATATTGATGTATGAATTTTTATGTTGAGTTTAGATGGTTTTAAAATGGGTTTTCTCTCAAGTGAAATTGGAACTAGGTTGCTAGGCTGATTTCTGCTCTAATTCAGAACTTTTCACAAATTTTCTGGAAATTTTGTGGGTGGTTTCATGAACCATGAAAATTATATGTTGTAGTTAACCTCTTAAAATAAACACACAAATTTTCTTAGGGTTAATTCTAAGGTTTGATGCCTCAAAAAAATTAGGAACCGAATTGTAACTGTTGCTGTTCTGAATTGTTGAGCTGAAGTAACAAACTTGCCCGAATTTTTCATCATAGCAATTGATTGAGATAGCTCCTGAAATGTTTACACAAGACTAATAACATGTTGAAATACCTCTGTGAATTTTCTTGTACCATGATTCCATCGAATTCTAAGGCTAAATATTTTGAGAACACAAGTCTGGACTATGAATTTGTGGCTTTGACCACCAGATTTGCCTATTTTATTGAAGTGGTTATATAACTCTGATTGCCCTAAAATTTTTACAGGTTGTTTTAGACACATTGAAGTGTCATGTGAAATTGTCTTTAAGGTTGGAATGGTTGTTTGGTATGGTAGCAAATTGTTGTGCCTGGAACATCAATTCTGCCAGGATAATGAGATGTGGAAATGGCTGAAATTCTATGATAGTATGCACATATCTTCCTGTGTATGTTTGAAACATCCAAAAGCAAATAAGGCTTAGAAAGAATTGAGAGGGAAGGCAAAAAGAAGGACTTCCCTAGAAAAGTTATGAGTCGATAGACGTATCGGCTAGGCATAGACCTATGAGTGATCGGAAATGGAAAAAAATGAAGTTAGATGATCTCGAATAGGAATGAGCTCATGTCCTAACAGTCTATGGTCCTCTGTGAAATTGTGAGTGTGAATGTATCTCTCTGTGAGAATAAGCCTTCCCTATGTTGAGAAAATTGAGAAAGATATGAGGAATGGAGTTTCTGATTGTACATATTATTACTTGATCGATTATTGTGATATTATCCTTAGTTCCTCGGCCTATGGGTTTTCAAGATTTCTGTGTATGATTTTGTATGAATATTGTATATGCATGAATTGCTTATCCCTCCTGTGTGTAGTATATGGGGGAAACTACCCTCCTGATAATTTTATAATATTCTCACCCCTGAAGTTGTATGTATTATATTGTTCAATTCGCAGATGCCATCCTTGGTGTTTTTCTGTGATTTGCCACAATGGGTGTGGCAATACGATACACATTGAACTATGTACGTGTTGGTTATTCCCAGTTCAGTCTACATGTTCTTTGATCGCTCATTCAGTCTCGGTCTTTGCCGCGGACTTTGACCCGATTTTCCTTATGATGGTGTGCCCTTTCACATGGCCCATCATGAGGTTTGAGATCCCCTCGCTCCACCCGCATATGGCTGGCGGACGCACCCGTTTCGTCATCCTCCTTGTCTGACTCAGATCCCTCTGAGACCCAGGTGCCCGCGGAGGTGAGGTCATTGCCCGATGGCCAACGGTTTCCTGTATGAGGAGTAGAGATCTCCAGAGACGGATGCATTGTAGATAGTAATAGGATAGTCTTAGGACCTTCTCTGAGGCTGACGTATTATTAATCTCGTTTACATTGTATTGTATATTTATTTCAGGTTAGGTCTTTGGTAGGAGGAACTAGTCTTGTTCACTCCAGAGATTTGACTGGTTAGGGATTGTTCTGTGGTTACCTCTTATGATAATGTACATCCTAACTGACACCTGAGGTCCATATATATCTATTTGATTTTGGCTACAACTATATATGTAGTACACTTCTTTATTCCTCATGTTACAACTAGTGCATATTCAAAACATTAGTAATACCCGCTAACTACCATGTTAGCACTCGAGGAGAGTGTAGAAGTTGGAGGGTGTTACATTATGGTATAAAGCCGGTCTATCTCAGCCTGGGGATTGGACCGACAATGTTTCGTAGTAGTTGTTATGCATGATGATGCATATATATATATATATGTGTGTGTGTGTGTGTGTGTGTGTGTATACACATGGTTGGAAATGTTATGGGTTACTACCACACTTGGATTGGTATTGAGCCTGATCAACTCAATATTTTGTTTGGTGTGACAGGAATCAATGACTTCAAATGAAGGAGCAGGAGTGGAGCGGGAACAATGTTGATATGATGAACACTTTCCATGAAATGGCCGGAGCAATGAGGAGCAAGCTGCGTTGCTAACCGAATGATGGAGCGATTACACCGCAATGAGGAGCGGCACCGGTCGTAACCCAGGAGGGAATGAAGTAGATGTAGAATATCAGAAATTTGAGTTTAGAAAGGCGAACCCCAGCCTTTGGAGGAGCTTGATCCCTGCAAAGCAAAGGAGTGGATCAAGGCAATGGAAAAGATTTTCTCATTCTACCTCACAGAGATTCAAAAGGTGGCTTTTGCCACCTATATGTGAAGGCGGATGAAAATTCTGGTGGGTAGGTACTAGAGGACTTTGAAGCCTCCGCATGAAGTCACCTGGGATATCTTTAAGGAAGCTTTCTACCACAAGTACTTCCCTGCTTCGATGTGAAATGCAAAGGAGTTGGAGTTTGTAACGCCCCAATTTTCCTGTAATTTTTCCTCGTTTAGAAATTACCGAATTAACCTAGGTAATTTTTCATATAATTTGAAACCGGACAATACTCAATAAAGGAATATAACATTAGAAGAAAGGTTAGGAGCAATTCGTGCAAGAGTTGCAAACCCGATTTCCTGTACGTGTAAAATGACCAAAATGCCCCTAAGGTTATTTTACGGAAAATGAGGATCATGGGCCCCACCCATCCTCAAGGGGATGCTTTGATGATAATAAGGGATTGTTTGTGTTATGTGTGTTAATAGAGGAGAAGAATCATAATTTTGAGCTTGAAACGCAAATGACCAAAATGCCCTTGCGGCTTTTAACTCCGATTTGTGCCGCTAGACCCAAACCTCACTAAAAAGTTTTAAAACATGTTTTTAAGTTTTGATTGTCCATTGGTTAAGCTGGGTGGTCTCGGGCAATTTTTAAGTAAAATGACCGTTTTGCCCTCTTTGTGCAAGTTTTACAAATTTTGAGATTTTTATTCGTCACGAAACCTAAGCAATATTAGGCTCAAATTAAAGCTTATTAAATTCTAATTACTAATCTAGAGTCAAAATTATTTATTTAAATTGATTAGAACCTAAAATTGCTTTAAAACACTCAAATTGCTTATTATTTCACCTAAGCCCTTAACGTAAATCCTCTAAATTGCATGAATACCTTGCCTACACCTAAATAATACATGGAACACACAAAACCCTCTTCCATGAGGCTGTAATGCACGAAATAATTCAGCCATAATCATTAGAATTATTGCAAGATAATGCACTAAAACAAAATGCCAAAAAATTCCCTAAAACATGGCATAAAACATGCCTTAAACAAAGAAATGATTTTCCTCCCTTTGTTCCCCATGAAAAATCCAAAAATTATGCCTCCTCCTCTTGTCATACATGAGCTTGAATTCCTCTATAAATATGCTTACTTGAGGAGCCTTGGAAGCCTTGATAACTTACACAAATTCTAGTTTTAGGAGCACCAAAAGCTCTCATTTCCTCCTCCTCTTGGCTGAATTCTTTCTTCAAGTTTTCAAGAATATTTTTTCATTTCACTCCAAGAAACCAAGTTCTCTTCCTTTCCTTCAAATCAGATTAGGTAGGGAGTAGTTTCTATATTTATTTCTATGATTTGAGAAGTTGTGTTTTTAGCTCAAAATGTTAAAATTATGAACTTACCTTAGCTTTTCATTTCGGTTTTCCTCTTCATTTTCTTTAACCAATTTGGCCATATGGCCTAGGTGGGACTAAGATGATGGCTTGATGATGAGGACCTTGATGATGAGGACCTTGAAGGTGGGTTGTGAATCCATCACAAGTTAGGCCTCTAAAGCTTGAAAGTTCCACTTGATGCAAAACTTTAAAGAATAATATTTTTATGATGTTTTTATGATCTTGAGTTTAGAACTTGAAAGATGTATTTTTCACTTTGTCTTGCTAAGATATATTGGGTTGAATTTATATTTCTCTAAAGTCTTTGAGGAGCTCTAGTAAAGAAATAAAATGAACTTGCATCCATGTTTAAGTTTATGCCTTGCATAATCATGTTTACTTTCTATGTCATCACTAAATTCTCAAGAATGAATAAATGAACTTGCATATTCATGTTTAAATTTCCAAGCTTGCATTTCATGTTTATGTTTCAAGTTGTCACTTAATCTTCAAAGATAATAAAGAGGATGCATCTCATATTTATTTATGCTCCCACTTTATTTTATAATGGCTAAAAGAATCAACGAATGACATGTTTATTTTTATGTCATCACCTAAAGATCCTAGAGCTCAAAGACTTGCCCAAGTATCACAAGCAAAGAAATAAGATTATTGGAGTTAAAGAATTAATTCTTTAAGAAGTCTTGAGATTGGAGCTTAAAAAGATGTAATAATAATTCTCTTCTCTCTTCAGGTCCAGTGCAGATTCAGGGCTCGGTTTCTTAAGATTCTCTTCCTCCACTGGTCCGTGCGGACTCCCGCGCTCCAGTTTCTTGCATCATGTTTATATTTCAAGCTCTTGCATCATGTTTAATTTTCAAGTCATCACCTTAAATCTTAAAGATAAAGAAATGGATTTGCATATCATGTTTATAATTCCAAGTTATCACCTTATAATGACAAGATTAAAATGAGGTTGCATAGCATGTTTATGAGTCTAAGATATCACATAAATCTCTTAAGATCAAGACTTGCTCCTTTTATCTTAAGTGAGAATTTTAATCATGAAGATTCTTTCAAGTTTAGCAAAAAGAATTAGTTTCTAAAAGAAATTTGAGGCCTTGCAAAGACTTTACAAGAAGCTAGTATTCCATGTACACTTAAAATGTGATTATGATAGGTTCATGATTCAGCCACTAATCTGAGTTTATTATCAATGTATGATGATGATTTAATATGTTTAAAGTTATGATTATTATGTTTATTGATGAGGGAACAATTATATGCAAGTTAGAAGAGAAACTAGCTATATAAAACAATCGTAAAGCAAGATTTCTAGAACTCTAGATAATGTAATTTATACAATCTGTCCAGAACCTTTAGTGGCCCTAAGAACCAGATTTTATTATGTTTAGATAAGGGAGAATGATTCATAATTGGGTTAGTAATTAATTTTGGCATCGTAGGAAAGACGGTAACGAGAAAGGGTTAAAAATGCAACTTCTACACGGTAAAACCTTAAGAATGATTCCTCCTATGCTGCCATATAGTCTAATAATGTTCCAAGGCTTATAATTAATAGTAATGATGGTAATGAATCCCTTAGATGCATAATTAATTAGTTCAATAATTGAGTTTGCCCGATTCTAGAGTTTCGGTTGTTGAGACGGCTTTCGGTAAGAATTGATGATGATGCCTCCTTGATGTTTTAAATGATAAGTCTATGTAGAGATTTGATGCTTTGGAATGTAGATTTATATGATGATGTAATGCCTACTGAGAATTTGATATTATTGAATGATTTCATGGCTTGCATGTTATAGTTGTTATTGCAAACAATGAGAATGTTCATGCATCTTGATGATTATGATATAACATGCAAAGACTTAAAGGTGACTCAAAATATATGAGGAAATAACCCTTTGGACCCATCAGACTATAGGTGGTGAAAAGGTGATCTTGAGAAAATGATCCTTTGGACCCGTCAAACTATAGGCGGTGAAAAGGTGATTCTTGCCCCTAGTCTGTTCTCTCAAAAGGGTAAAGACGGAATTTTTACTTATCAAATGAATAAGTATATGGTGACGACTAGCAAGGTATGAGCTCATAACCTAGATTACTCCCAAAAGGGTGGAGTATAGGGTGGCCCAGGAAAATGATGATGAAAGTAACTTTAAGTCACCTAAGGAACTAAGTAACGCATTATGTGATTATGATGTTCTTCTATGCATAGTATTTATGAGATGATGATGAGAAATATGATGTTCTTCTATGCATAGTATTTATGATATGATGATGAGGAATATGATGTGGTCTTATGCATAACTATGTTATTATATGTGAAAGGAAAAGTTCATTATAAACATGACATGCTAAGTTTATGATGCATTATAAGACGCATGATTAAAACCGATGAACCTCGATAAAGTATATTTTCGAATTTAATAAATCAATCTTAGCATGCTCACTATTTCATAATGAAACTCGAGGTTCCTGGGGACGATGATGATAACACAATGCATCATGAGGTGGGTACCCTCCTGAGATTCTTTATAAGTTTTTCACTCCCTCTATTTTTCTTTCCATCTCGTCTTCAGAAACGGAAGGAAGCGTTCGTGAATCACATTGAGGCTTTCACCTGGTAGCTGAACTTGATCCTGCTAGTTCCACTCATATATTTCAGATATCTATCCCTATCCTTGGAGTGTTATTAGGTGCCATTAATGGATGTCCTTCCATCCATATATTATTTATGTTTTGTTAGATTGCCTACACCTAGTCTTATTCTGTTGGTAGGCAAACTATCTATGTGTTATGTAATTATGGATGTTATATGATGAAGCCAATATGATGTGTTTTTCATGCTATGTCTCACGTTATTCGCTTTATTTCGATTATTGTTCACGTTATTCGCGGCTCACGTTTTCAATTATGTTATAACAAAAAAATGGCTCGTAATTTCACTAAGTATTTTCAAAGTATGATGAAAGAACTGAAGCAAAGAGTAAATTCTAGTAATTAATCAGATACAACCTAGGTGTATTCGGTTAATTATTAGGGTGTTAGAGTTCATGGCACTTAAGCAAGGGCCCATGAGTGTAGCGAGTACACAGCAAAGTTAGAAGGAGCTCTGCAGTTTTCCACTATCTACTAGCGCAATCCTACGAAGCTTGGAAATGCATGAAGTATGAAGGAAGGTTACGGGAAGATATTGAAGTTGCAATGGGTCTCTTAGAAATTCGGTATTATGCAACCCTAGTGAATAAGTGCGAACTGAGGACTCCAACAAGAGCTAGCAATGGTCAGATCTGCTAAGGACACTTCTAACAAAAGGTTGGCACTTGAGGACCAAAGCTTGAGGAGGCTTCGCCCAAAAGAAGCAATTGAGCCATCCCATATGAAGACGACAAGCCAAAGTCAGATGTGTGGCAAGATTGCCCAAAATGTGGAAAGGATCATGGGAGCAGACCTTACTTGTCTAGACAATACGTATGCTACCGTTGTGGGAAACCGGGCATAAGATATGGGAGTGTCCGAAAGATATCCAAAGCCTCCTGAGAAGACAACTACAAAGCCACAACGACGGAGTAGGTCTTTACCATAAGTGTTGAAGGACGTCACCACCCAAGAATTCGACCTAAGGTAGGAACGTTTAGGATTTGATTGAATTGTTTGAACTATGTGTGAATTCCTTATTTGATTTGTGAATGTTGTCTTTTGAAATTGTTTTCAAAGGAATTTTGAGGGCAAAATTCTTTTTAAGGTTGGTAGTAATGTAACACCAAAAATTACTTAAAAATTAATTTGAGTTTTGTTAGTTATAATTTTAAAAATATAACGTTTAACAACGATGAGGGTGGCCCAACAAACGTTTAAAAAAAAAAAATTTGATGAATAGTAACCTTGCGGGCCCACAGCAGGGGGGCTGAAACCTTAGATTCGGGCCAGGAGGTGCCCAAAATTAGGAAAACATGGGAATAATGTTAGAAATAGGTGGAAATGATAATTTTATATTTAGAATTAATTTCCAGGTAATATAAGTAAATAAGGTACGGTGTTTACCGTTCTGAGATTTCAATGTGCGATTTTTAACACCGAAAAACACTTCTATCAGTACAACTAGATAATATCCCCCAATCAAGACAAGTGGAAGGCCAAGATTTAATCTTGGAATCCAAGATCAAATCCTAGCCATCCATCATAGCCTAGTCACTAAATTCATCATGATTTTTTTTACAAATATCTTGCCTTGCATTTATTACAAGCCTAGTCACTTAATCTTCTTAACCAAGCCATCCTCAAACTCGGCCTTGCAAGGGAAAAACCAGAAGGTGAAGTGCCTCCATAGCCAAGAGCTCATCTTGCTTTCATCTCACAAAAACCCTAGCTTAGAATCATCAAAACCCAAATCTTCCTTCACAAAAATTGATCTACACTTCCACCTCTACAATTATAACCGATTGAAATTTCAAAAACCTCATCCTTCTTGCACATCCATCATTGATCAAAGGAGGGTTTGAAGTTGTGTGGGGAGTTTTGGTTGTGAAGAAATCCCACCTTGAAGCAAGCTAGAGATAGAAACTTGAACCTTCAAGAGTAGGGTTTCCTACCTTCTTGTGAAATTTTTCAATCTGTTTTAGCTTACCCTAATTCCAAAAATTTTGATGATATTGATGATTAACATATTGATATTGATGTATGAATTTTTGTGTCATGTTTAGATGGTTTCAAAATGGGTTTTCTCTCAAGTGAAATTGGAACTAGGTTGTAGGACTAATTTCTGTTCTATAATTAGAACTTTTCATGAATTTTTTGGAAATTTTGTGGGTGGTTTCATGAACCATGAAAATTATATGTTGTATTTAACCTCTTAAACTAAACACACGAATTTTCTTAGGGGTTAATTCTAAGGTTTGATGCCTCAAAAAAATTAGGAACCGAATTGTAGCATGCCTGAATTGTTAAGCTGAAGTAACAAACTTGCCCAAATTTTTCATCATAGCAATTGATTGAGATAGCTCCTGAAATTTTTACACAAGACTAATACATGTTGAAATACCACTGTGAATTTTCTTGTACCATGATTCCATCGAATTCTAGGGCTAAATATTTTGAGAACACAAGTCTGGACTATGAATTTGTGGCTTCTAACCACAGATTTGCCTATTTTATTGAAGTGGTTATATAACTCTGATTGCCCTGAAATTTTTACAGGTTGTTTTAGACACATTGAAGTGTCATGTGAAATTTTCCTTAAGGTTGGAATGGTTGTTTGGTATGGTAACAAATTGTTGTGCCTGGAACATCAATTCTGCTAGGATAATGAGATGTGGAAATGGCTGAAATTCTATGATAGTATGTACATATCTTCCTGTGTATGTTTGAAACATCCAAAAGCAAACAAGGCTTAGAAAGAATTAGAGGGAAGGCAAAAAGAAGGACTTCCCTAGAAAAGTTAGTCGATAGACGTGGCTAGGCATAGACCTATGAGTGATCCGGAAATGGAAAAAAATGAAGTTCGTGATCTCAAATAGGAATGAGCTCATGTCCTAAGGTCTATGGTCCTCTGTGAAATTGTGGAGTGTGAATGTATCTCTCTGTGAGAATAGGCTTTCCCTATGTTGAGAAAATTGAGAAAGATATGAGGAATGGAGTTTCTGATTGTACATATTATTACTCGATCGATTATTGTGATATTATCCTTAGTTCCTCGGCCTACGGGTTTTCAAGATTTCTGTGTATGATTTTGTATGAATATTGCATATGCATGAATTGCTTATCCCTCCTGTGTGTAGTATATGGGGGAAACTACCTCCTGAGAATTTTATAATATTCTCACCCACTAAGTTGTATGTATTATATTGTTCAATTCGCAGATGACGTCCCTGGTGTTTTTGTGATTCGCCACAATGGGTGTGGCAATACGATAGGCATTGGAACTCATGTGCTTTGGTTATTCCAGTTCAGGATCTACATGTTCTTTGATCGCTCCTTTACTCGGTCTTTGCACGGACTTCGACCCGCTTTCCTTATGACGGTGTGCCCCTTCACATGGCCCATCCTGTAGCGTTTGAGATCCTCCTCGCTCCACCCACATATCAGCCGGCGGCGCACCGTTTCGTCATCCTCCCCATCTGACTCAAATCCCTCTGAGGACCCAGGTGCCCACGGAGGTGAGGTCATCGCCCAATGGCCAACGGTTTCCTGTATGAGGAGTAGAGATCTCCAGACGGATGCATTGTACATAGTAATAGGATACTCTTAGGACCTTCCTGGCTTGTAGACTGACGTATTATTAATCTTTTTTTGCTATGTTGTCTCTGTATGTTATTTTGAGCAGGTTGGGTCTTCGGTAGGAGGAACTAGTCTTGTTCACTCCAGAGATTTTGACTAATTAGGGGTTGTTCTGTGGTTACGTCTTATGATAATGTACATCCTAGCCTAAACCTGAGGTCCATATATATCTATTTGATTTTAGCTACAACTATATATGTAGTACACTTCTTTATTCCTCATGTTGACTAGTGCATATTCAAAACATTAGTAGTACCCCGCTAACTACCATGTTAGCACTCGAGGAGAGTGTAGAAGTTGGGTGTTACAGCTGGGGCAATGACAATGACATTATGATTGTGTACTAGAGAGTTGCCCTCCTGAGGATTGTATAATTCTCATCCCTATGTGTTTTTGTGTTCCCATGTCGCCTTCAGGTTGATCTAGAGAACAATGAACCTCGTGAAGAGCTCGGGATTATAGTAGCTTAACGTTGATGTTTTTACTTTGCTGTGCTTAGTTGGAGTTATATGTATGTAAATGAAATAGTGAGCATATTGTATTAAAGCTCTTAGAAGAGCTTCCTTTTGTACTTAGCCATGTATTCAATGTGTAACACCCTAAAAATTATTTAAAAATTAATTTGAGCTTTATTAGTTATAATTTCAAAAATCTAACAATTTAGCAATGATGAGAATGGCCTAACAGACGTGTTAAAAAAAAAAATTCGGGCCGAGGTGAATAGTAACCTTGTGGGCCCCACGTAAAACTGAAACAATTAAGGACTAGGAAATGCTGGACTGAGAAAAATAGAGGGTTAAGGTTAGAAATGATAAGGAATGAGAAGTTATACCTAGAATTAATTTTTGGGTAATGTTTGATTACGGGTACGGTGTTTCCTATTCAGTTAAATTACGGTGTGTAGTTTCTTACACGTATGAAACTTAAGTGCAAGTTAGACACCTCATGAGACAAGTGTGTGGCTTAGAAGAAGCCACACCATTGCCTTTACAAATGGATTGTAATACCCTAATAATTAACCCAATACACTAGGTTGTATTGATTAATTACTAGACTTTACTCTTTGCTTCAATTCTTTTAATCATATTTGAAAATACTTAGTGAAATTACGAGCTATTTTTTTTTTAAATATAATTGAAAACGTGAGCCGCGCATAAAACGTTAAAGCAAAATATAAAAAGACATATTAGAATTTAAATACATCATAAAAACATCATTCTTTAAAGTTTTGCATCAAGTGAAATTTTCAAGGTTTAGAGGCCTGACTTGTGATGGATTTACAACCAACACTCAAGGTCCTCATCATCAAGCTATCATCATATTCCCATATAGGCCTTATGGCAAAAATGTTAAAGGAAAAGAAAGAAGAAAATCAAATGGAAAAGCTAGAGAAAGTCCATGAAATCATCATTTTGAACTAAGAACAACACTTAGCAAAACATAGAAATAAGCTTAAAGACAACTCCCTACCTAATGTGGTTTGAAGGAAAGGAAGAGAACTTGGTTTCTTGGAGTGAAATGAAAGAAAATCTCTTTGAGAAATTGAAGAAGTTTTCGGCCAAGGGGAGGAGGAAAGAAAGTTTTTGTGCTTTGTAAAAACTAGAAATTGTGCAATTATGAGCAAGGCTTCTAAGACTCCTTAAGCATGCCTATTTATAGAGGTTTTGGAGCTCATGAATGGACAAATGGAGGAGACATGGGTGGCTGATTTTAGGGAGGACAAAGGGAGGAAAAATCATTTTCATTTTTGGTGGCTTAAAACATGGAATCATGAAACATGATTCCTTGTTTTCATACCTTGAGTTTTGTGCCAAGTTTGACAAATTTTCTGATGCATATTAGGCCATATAATTTCATGCATTACAGCCCAAGGAGGATAAAATTTGTGTGTTCCATGTATTATGTAGGTGTAGGTAGGTATCTTTGCAAATTAGAATTTACAATTAAGGGCTTAGGTGAATTAGTAAACAATTTGAGTGTTTTTAAGCAATTTTAAGTTCTAATCAATCTAAATAAATAATTTTGACTCTAGATTAATAATTAGAATCTAATAACCTTTAATTTGAGCCTACTATTGCTTAGGTTTCTCTATACGAATAAAAAATCTTGAAATTCAAAACTCACAAAGACGGGGACAAAATGGTAATTTTACTTAAAAATTGCCGGACCACCCGAGCTTAAATAATGGTTAATTATAACTTAAAAACATGTTTTAAAACATTTTAGTGAGGTTCGGGCTTAATCGGCACGCAAATCGGAGTTAAAACGCCGCGGGGCGTTTTGGTCATTTCACGCGTCGGAGCTCAAAATTAGGATTCTTTTCCTCTATTAACACACATAACACAAACAATCCCTTATTATCATCAAAACATCCCCTTGAGGACGGGTGGGCCCCACGATCCTCATTTTCTGAGTAAAATAACCTTAGGGGTATTTTGGTCATTTTACACGTCCAGAAAATCGGGGTTTGCAACTCTCGCACGAATTACTCCTATCTTTTCTTCTAATGTTATATTCGTTTATTGAGGATTGTTCGGTCTCGAATTATATGAAAAATTACCTAGGGTAATTCGGTAATTCTAAACGACAGTAAAAATTGGGGTGTTACATGGACCAATAAGAGGATTACAAAATTACAATATTTATCTTTAAGAAAAAAAACAATTTCATGATAATTAATGTGTACATTATGTTAAAGGAAATAAAAGAAAATTAAAAACTCTCTATTTCCTTCCTTCAAGTTCGGCCAAACCTCCATTGAGCCTTCTTTCATTTTCTTCTTCATCAACATGCCAATGTTTAGCTTGAAAACTCTAAGATACAACATCAAGCATCCACATGTTTGATCACAAACACAAACTACCTCTTGAAAACTTAAATTAACTCCTTATAACAAACCCTCACCTCATCAAACAATCATCATAGATGCTATCTCTGCCTTTTTAGAAGAGTATTTAAGAGGGCTTGATCAAGAATTGGGTGTAGGAACTCTTGAAGGGAAGCCAAGAACAAGAATTAGAGTTCCAAGAGCCAAGTAGGGCTTTATTATCCACTTTTCTTTCAAAATTTACTCTGAAATTTTCTGATTGATTAAGCTTGGAATTTCTAGTTTTATTGGCTGATATTACATAGATATTGATGTATGAATTTTGGTGGGGTGTTTGGGTGATGGTAAAAATCATTTTTGTCAAAAGGGGTTTTGGTCTATGTCCTGGATTTTAGATTTCCTACTGGCAGTGGCTGTTCACAATTTTTTGGCACAATTTTATATAGTTTTATCAACTATAAAAATTATATGTTGAAGCTAACATCCTAAGACAACTCTGAGAATTTTTTTGGAGTATGATAAAGACTCTAACTTCCTGAGAAAAATCAAACCGAGACTATATATGTGCTGTTTGAATTTCTAGTCTTGAAGCTATGAAATTTGCCAATTTTTTTAACAAGCAAATGATTGATTTTTCCTTTCAAATTTTTACAGGGTGTTTAGAACATCTTGAAGTATAACTGTGATTTTTCTTTTGAATTGATTCAATCATTTGCTAGGGTTAAAAATTATGAGATTTCAGTTCTACTGAGATTAAGGGGTTCTTGAGCATGAAATTGTCTAATTTTTTTGACATAGTTAGAGAACTCTTTTCCTCTGAAAATTTTATGATACCTTGTGGACACATTTAAGTTTCCTTGAGAATTTTTATAGCTTCTGAATTGAATTTTTGTTATGCAAATAAATTGTTCTATGAATGTGTAAAATCTGCCATTGTGCTGAAAATGAATTGATGTTGTGAATTGATGAAATAATGGCATCTTGTACTAGTATGACATGAGCACAAGAATGTGAATATGAATAATTAAGCATGTGAATTTATTGATGAGGTTAGGCACATATAGATATGATTGCTTATTACAATTGCTCATATGTGAAAGAAAAGCATAAGATTATGTTTCTTCCATTAGAAGAAGTAAATCTTTTGTCGAGGAAAGTAAACCTGACTACCAAGAAAAGCATAAGGTTTATAATTCTTGGGCTAGAGAAAGTAAATCCTCGGGGAAAGTAAACTTGACTAGTGGGGAAAGTAAACCTAACTACCCTTGAATTAAGTTGGGAAAGTAAACCTGACTAGGAATAGGTTTGTGGGAGAATGGAGAAAGTAAATCCAATGATCATGTATAGGAATGAGCTTAGTCCTAAAGGCGTCTTTACCCATTATTCCTGTAACACCCTAACTTTCACCTAATACGCTAAGTCGCATTCGGCTAGTTATTACGGTTACGTCTTTGTTTCAGAACTTGACTTGGCTTTCTTTAAAATATGAGTACTAAAAATACGACTAAATTTTTCTTTTTAAACTTAAGAATTAAAATGCGAGTCGCGCATGCACATACGGACCGACTACTAAACAAGAAATATAACAACCAAGTATACATCACCATAACAATCATAAATAAACCACGAATAAACACAACATAACTTGTAGTATTATATTATAATCATAACAAAACAACGATACCCTTACAAATATAAGGACACCTCAAGATACTAGATATAACAAGCGAGGTTAACTAACGCTAAACATAATTATAAACGGCTAGACTAGTCTTCAAGCTTCCATTGCGCCCTATTCGATGTGCATAACTCCTACGCTCACGCTTCAAGGGAAATCACGAACATCCACATCAATCCCGTCTGGAGACGACACGGAAGGGAAAGACAAAAGGGGTGAGAATACTTATACAAGATTCTCAGTAGGCACCTCGACTTTAACACAAGTGTCATCGTCATCGCCCAGCCACTTCGGGTTTCATTGTGAAAGAGGTATACATGCATAGGTTCAATTTTAATTTCTCAAATCCTATTATCCGAAGTGGGTTCCTTTTAGCATGAGTCTTCATGGTATGAATGCAGCAGATATTTTATGTATGCATGACAATACTTGAGCATGATAGTACACATAGATAACACATATCACTTAATCAAAGCCTCAATAAAACATATGCATGTGCATCTTTTACTTTTTCATACTTGAACTCCGTGAGTTCTTTCATAACTTTTTCCATTTTTCCACCCTTATCATGGTCACAAAATCCACCCAACATGCCGGCCCAGCGATTTAACATGGTCACCAAAACTCCTAATCACCTATCGCCTAGGAATGAACTCATCCTAACTAGCCGTCGCTAGATTCATACGGGGTAAAAGGGGAATCATATTTCTTTCTTGGATCACCTCGTACAACCCTTAACTCGGGAAGTCATAATGGGATCATTTCCACATTATCATATCTTTTATGGATGCAACATGAGCATACAACCTTAGAACCTCATATAATATATCCTTCATTCATATCTCATATTCTCATGCATTTTAAACATAGCACATCACATCATTATAGCAACATGCCACACATCCATACATTTTCATACTCATGATATTTAAATGATTCCCATACATCAAGTTCATACTTATTCGATCTCATTCTCACATCACATCTCCTATCTCATGGTGTCTTATGCTTTGGCCCTTAGGGTCTTAAACTTATGTCCAATTATCTTATCCTTCATTATGGATTTTTATAACACCTAGGGGATCATTACCTATAATTCTCACTAAGTTTTAGGCATACTAACAATTCCAAATAGCATTATGTAACTTGGGCAAAAATTTACCTTATGATTGTGGGCTCTAGAATTTCCGTTTTAGACCCTTTTTAAGATCCGTCTTCGCCTACGGCTTTATAATTAACTCCTAAACCAATTATGAGGGATTTTCTACACATGTTCACTAATTATAAACCACTTTCCCTAGTTTTAAGCATGCTGGAACAGAATGCATATCTTGTGCATTTAAGTGTTCTAGAATTCTCATTTTTAATCCTTTCAAGTTACTTATTCTTTTATAACTTTTCTAAATCGATCCTTGCTTCACTCAAACATAATTTTACACATTTTAACACCTTAGAACAGAATTTATCCAGTGGCCAAACATCAAGGGCAGAACCGAAAACATAAGCCCATAAAATCATATAATCTCATGAATTAAAATGCATACAAGTTGCTAGTTTCTCTTGGAATCATTTTAGAACTCAAAACTCTTTGAGAAACCAATTAACCTCATTGAAATCCAAGTAAGGTCAGTAGCTAAATTAGTTTAATCATAAGGAGGTTTTAAAACTTAAAACTATGTTCACAAGTTTCCTTAAAACCACCTAGGCTTAGAAAAATTCCAAGACATAGGCTATGGACACTTGTGTCTTGATGAACTTACACAAAGTCCATCATCATCATCTCAAGGCCGAAATGGCTTCTTGAAAAGAACTAACATTTTCTTAAGACCTTACATAGGATATGTAACGCCAATTTTCCTGTAATTTTTACTGTCATTAGAAATTCCAGAATTCCTAGGTAAATATTATATAAAATTTGAGACCAAACAATCCTTAATAAAGGAATATAACGTTAGAAGAGAAGTTAGGAGCAATTCGTGCAAGTATTGCAAACCCGAATTTCTGTACGTGTAAAATGACCAAAATGCCCTGAGGTTATTTTACTCAGAAAATGAGGATCGTGGGCCCCACCCGTCCTCAAGGGGATGTTTTGATAATAATAAGGGATTGTTTGTGTTATGTGTGTTAATAGAGGAAAGAATCATAATTTTAAGCTCGCACGAAATGACCAAAACGCCCCTGGTTTTAACCCGATTTGTGACTAACCCGAACCTCACTAAAATGTTTTAAAAGGTGTTTTTTATAACACCCTAATAATTAACCCAATACGCCTAGGTTGTATCTAATTAATTCCTGGACTTTACTCTTTGCTTCAGTTCCTTAATCATGCTTTGAAAATACTTAGTGAAATTACGAGCCATTTTTTTTTAAAACATAATTGAAAACATGAGCCGCGCATAACGTGATAATCGAAATAAAGCAGAAAACAAATAGACATATCATGAAGAACACATCATATTGGCTCCATCATATGACATCCATAATTACATTTCACATAGATATTTTGCCTACCAACAGAGTTAAGCTAGATGTAGGCAATCGAACAAAACATAAATAATATATGGATGGACAAACATCTATTAACGGCACCTATTTATAACACTTCAGAGATAGGAATAGATATTGAGTTCACGCTCAAGGTCTAGCAATACGTTCCTCAAGGATAATAAGCTAGTTCACAAGATCACGTGCATCTACCAGGTGAAAGCATCAACAGGAATCATGAACATCACCATCACTTTCTGAAGACGAGATGGAAAGAAAGAAAGAGGGAATGAGAAACTTATAAAAGAATCTCGTAGGGTACTCACCTTATATGCTTCGTGTCATCATCATCGTCCCCAGGAACCTCGGGTTTCATTATGAAAATGCGAGCATGCTAAGTTTCATTTATTAAGTTCGAAAATATACTTTACGAGGTCCGTCCATTTTAATCATGCGTCTTACAATGCATTAGCATGTCATGCCCTAATAACTTCCATCTATCGTATATCTCATCATCACATCATAAAGACTATGCATAGAACATCATCATATACCTCATCATCACATCATAAATGCTATGCATATAAAAACATCATATCTTCATTATCACATTATGAGTGCTATGCATAGAACATGGTGCACATATTTCATTACTTTAGTGCCATAGGTGACTTAAGATCTCATCATCATCATTAGTTTCCTTGGGGGCCACCTTATACTCCACCCTTTTGGGAGTAATCTAGGTTATGAGCTCATACCTTGCTAGTCGTCACCAGCACATACTTATCCCTTTTGATAAGTAAAAATTCCGTCTCTACCCTTTTGAAGGAACGGACTAGGGGCAAGAATCACATTTTCACCGCCTATAGTTTGACGGGTCAAATGATCATTTTCTCAGGATCATCTTTTCACCACCTATAGTCTGATGGATCCAAAGGGTCATTTCCTCATATATTTTAAGTCACCATTAAGTCTTTGCATGTTATATCATAATACAACTCTCAATTCATAATCATCAGGATGCATAAACATTCTCATTGTTTGCAACAACAACTATAACATGCAAACCATGAAGTTATTCAATGAAATCAAATACTTAATAAGCATCAAATTACTACATAGACTTATCATTTCAAACATCAAAGAGGCATCATCATAATTTCTCACCGAAAAGCTCCCTTAAGCAACCGCAACTTTAGAATCAGATAACCTCAATCATTATCTTACTTTCTTATGCATCTAAGAGATTCATTATCATTATTACCCTTAATTATAACCTTCAAGTACATTATTAAACCACATGGGACAGCATAGGCAGTAGGTTATATTTAAGGCTTTCGGTGTACTAGAGTTGCATCTTTAACCCTTTCTTGTTACGGCTTTCCTTATGGTGCTAAAATCAATTACTAAACCAATTATGAATCATTATCCCTTATATAAACACAATAGTACTTGGTTCTTAGGGCTACTAAAGGTTCTGGAAGAACGCACAAATTTCATTCTCTAGAGTTCTAGAAATCTTGGTTTAAGTTTTCTGGGAAGCTAGTTTTATTTCTAACATGTATAAAATCATTTTCTTAGCAATAAATCATAATCATCACAACTTTGAACATATTAAACCATCATCATACAGTAGTACTAAACTCAGATAAGTAGCCAAATCATGAACCTCATATAATTGCATAAAACCACATTTCAAGTATACATAAAGTACTAGTTTCCGTATAATTTTTGCAAAGCTTTAAAACTCCTTTAGTAACTAATTCTTTTTGTTAAACTTTAAAGAAATTATAAGACTTTAAGCCTCCATAATCATGAGGCCGATTTATACATTGAAAGAATGTTCATGATTAAAATTTTCACTTAAGATAAAAGGAGCAAGTCTTGATCTTAAGAGATTTATGTGATATCTTAGAATCATAAACATGTTATGCAACCTCATTTTAATCTTGTCATTATAAGATGATAACTTGGAATTATAAACATGATATGCAAATCCATTTCTTTATCTTTAAGATTTAAGGTGATGACTTGAAAATTAAACATGATGCAAGAGCTTGAAATATAAACATGATGCAAGAAGCTTAACGGCGTAGTCCGCAGGGACCAGTGGAGGAGAGAGAATCTTAAGAAACCGGAGCGCGGTAGTCTGCTGACCTGGTGAAGGGAGAAGAGAATTCTTATTACATCTTATTAAGCTCCAAACTCAAGACTTCTTAAAGAATGAATTCTTTAACTCCAATAATCTTAAGGAAATTGAAAGTGATACTACCATTTTCCAACTTTGCTTGTGATACTTGGGCAAGTCTTTGAGCTCTAGGATCTTTAGGTGATGACATAAAATAAACATGCCATGTGTTGATTCTTTTAACCATTATAAAATAAAGTGAGAGCATAAAATAAATATGAGATGCATCCTCTTTATTATCTTTGAAGATTAAGTGACAACTTGAAACATAAACATGAAATGCAAGCTTGGAAATTTAAACATGAATATGCAAGTTCATTTATTCATTCTTGAGAATTTAGTGATAACATAGAAAGTAAACATGGTTATGCAAGGCATAAACTTAAACATGGATGCAAGTTCATTTTATTTCTTTACTAGATCTTCCAAGACTTTAGAGAAATATAAATTCAACCCAATATATATATCTTAGCAAGACAAAGTGAAAAATACATCTTTCAAGTTCTAAACTCAAGATCTTTATTTTTACATCATAAAAACATCATTCTTTAAAGTTTTGCATCAAGTGGAATTTTCAAGCTTTAAAGGCCTAACTTGTGATTGATTTACAACCAACACTCAAGGTCCTCATCATCAAGCTATCATCATATTCCTTCTTAGGCCATTTGGCCGAAATCATTAAAGAAAAATAAGGAAAGAAAAACCGAAATTGTAAAGCTTTAAAAACTAGTGAAACCTTCAAGTTTTAGAGGTCTAACTTGTGAAGGCTTTGCAACCAACACTCAAGAACCTCATCATCAAACCATGGTCTCATCATAATATAGGCCATAAGGCCGAAATGTTTTTAAAAGAAAAGGGAAAACAAACCGAAATTGAAAGCTAGAAGAAAGTCCATGAAATCATCATTTTTAAGCTAGAATCATAACTTGTCATAGCATAAAATGAACTTAGAAACAACTCCCTACCTAATCTGATTTGAAGGAAAGGAAGAGAACTTGGTTTCTTTGAGTGAAATGGAAGAAAATCTCTTTGAAAAACTGAAGAGAGAATTTGGCCAAGGAGGAGGAAGAAAGAAAGCTTTTGGTGCTCCTAAGAACTAGAATTGTGTAAGTTATGATCAAAGGCTTCTAACACCTCTTCAAGCATGCCTATTTATAGAGATTTTGAAGCTCATAAATGGACAAATGAAGGAGGAAGGCTGATGGATTTTCATGGGGAACAAAGGGAGGAAAACATGGATTCAAGACAAGTTGTATGAATTTAGGGAATTATGTCTCATGGTGACATTTTGGCATTTTGTTTTAGTGTATCTTTGGGCAATTATTCTGATGCATAATGGCATCAATAATTTCGTCCATTACAGCCCAAGGAGGAGAAATTTGTGTGTTCCATGCATTATTTAGGTGTAGGTAAGGTATCTTTGCAAATTAGAGAATTTGCAATTAAGGGCTTAGGTGAATTAGTAAGCAATTTGGGTGTTTTTAAGCAATTTTAGGTTCTAATCACCCTAAATAAATAATTTTGACTCTAGACTAACAATTAGAATCTAATAACCTTTAATTTGAGCCTAATATTGCTTAGGTTTCGCTCTTCGAATCAAAAATCTCAAAATTCGCAAACTCCAAAAGAGGGGACAAAATGGTAATTTTAGTTAAAAATTGCCCGGACCACCCGAGCTTAACTAATGGTTAATCATAGCTTAAAAACACCTTTTAAAACATTTTAGTGAGGTTCGGGTTCAAGTCGGCACGCAATAAAAATTAAAAGCCGTAGGGGCGTTTTAGTCATTTCGTCGAAACTCAAAATTGATATTCTTCTCCTCTATTAACACACATAACACAAACAATCCCCTATTATCTTCAGAACATCCCCTTGAGGACGATCGGGCCCATGATCCTCATTTTCTAAGTAAAATAACCTCAGGGCATTTTGGTCATTTTACACGTCAGGAAATTCGGGCTCTCTTCAGGAATCGCTCATAACCTCTTTTCTAATGTTATATTCCTCTATTGAGGATTGTTCGGTCTCAAATTTATATAAGAATTACCTAGGGTAATTCGGTAATTCTAAATGACAGTAAAAGTTACAAGTAAAAATTGGGCATTTTTAAGCCATGATTAACCATTGGTTAAGCTCGGTGGTCTCGGGCAATTTTTAAGTAAAATGACCATTTTGCCCTGTCTTTGTGTAGTTTTACAAATTTTGAGATTTTTGATTTCTAACGAAACCTAAGCAATATTAGGCTCAAATTAAAGCTTATTAAATTCTAAGTATTAATCTAGAGTCAAAATTATTTATTTAAATTGATTAGAACCTAAAATTGCTTTAAAACACTCAAATTGCTTACTAATTCACCTAAGCCCTTAACCGTAAATTCTCTAAATTGCATGAATACCTTGCCTACACCTAAATAATACATGGAACACACAAAACCCTCTTCCATGAGGCTGTAATGCACGAAATAATTCAGCCATAATCATTAGAATTATTGCAAGATAATGCACTAAAACAAAATGCCAAAAAATTCCCTAAAACATGGCATAAAACATGCCTTAAACAAGAAATGATTTTCCTCCCTTTGTTCCCCATGAAAAATCCGAAAATTATGCCTCCTCCTCTTGTCATACATGAGCTTGAATTCCTCTATAAATATGCTTACTTGAGGAGCCTTGGAAGCCTTGCTCATAACTTACACAAATTCTAGTTTTAGGAGCACCAAAAGCTTTCTTTCTTCCTCCTCCTTGGCCGAAATTTCTCTCCCATTTCTCAAAGAGATTTTCTTTCATTTCACTCAAGGAAACCAAGTCCTATTCCTTTCCTTCAAATCAAATTAGCTAGGGAGTTGTTTTTAAGTTTATTTCTATGCTTTGCTAAGTGTTGTTCTTGGTTCAAAATGATGATTTCATGGATTTTCTCTAGTTTTTCCATTTGGTTTTCTTCTTCCTTTTTCTTTGAACAATTCGGCCATATGGCCTAGGTGGGACTAAAATGATGGCTTGATGATGAGGACCTTGAGGGTGGGTTGTAAATCCATCACAAGCTAGGCCTCTAAAGTTTGAAAGTTCCACTTGATGCAAAACTTTAAAGAATAATATTTTTATGATGTTTTTATGATCTTGAGTTTAGAACTTGAAAGATGTATTTCTCACTTTGTCTTGCTAAGATATATATATTGGATTGAATTTGTATTTCTATAAAGTCTTGAAGGAGCTCTAGTAAAGAAATCAAATGAACTTGCATCCATTTTAAGTTTATGCCTTGCATAATCATGTTTACTTTCTATGTCATCACTAAAATTTCAAGAATGAATAAATGGACTTGCATACTCATGTTTAAATTTTCAAGTTTGCATTTCATGTTTATATTTCATGTTGTCACTTAATCTCTAAAGATAATAAAGAAGTTGCATCTCATATTTATTTTAAGTTCTCACTTTATTTTATAATGGCTAAAAGAATCAACGCATGACATGTTTATTTTTATGTCATCACCTAAAGATCCTAGAGCTCAAAGACTTACCCAAGTAACACAAGCAAAGAAATAAGATTATTGGAGTTAAAGAATTGATTCTTTAAGAAGTCTTGAGATTGGAGCTTAAAAAGATGTAATAATAATTCTCTTCTCCCTTCACCGGTCCAGTGCGGATTCCGCGCTCCGTTTCTTAAGATTCTCTTCTCCCTCCACTCCTATGCGGACTACCGCCGCTCCAGTTTCTTGCATCATGTTTATATTTCAAGCTCTTGCATCATGTTTAATTTTCAAGTCATCACCTTAAATCTTAAAGATAAAGAAATGGATTTGCATATCATGTTTATAATTCCAAGTTATCACCTTATAATGACAAGATTAAAATGAGGTTGCATAGCATGTTTATGATTCTAAGATATCACATAAATCTCTTAAGATCAAGACTTGCTCCTTTTATCTTAAGTGAGAATTTTAATCATGAAGATTCTTTCAAGTTTAGCAAAAAGAATTAGTTTCTAAAAGAAATTTGAGGCCTTGCAAAGACTTTACAAGAAACTAGTATTCCATGTACACTTAAAATGTGATTATGATAGGTTCATGATTCAGCCACTAATCTGAGTTTATTACCAATGTATGATGATGATTTAATATCTTTAAAGTTGTGATTATTATATTTATTGATGAGGGAACAATTATATGCAGTTAGAAGAGAAACTAGCTACATAAAACAACTTAAAGCAAGATTTCTAGAACTCTAGATAATGAAATTTATGCAATTGTCCAGAACCTTTAGTGGCCTTAAGAACCAGATTTTGTTATGTTTAGATAAGGGATAATGATTCATAATTGGTTTAGTAATTGATTTTAGCACCATAAGGAAAGTTGGTAATAAGAAAGGGTTAAAAATGCAACTTCTAGCACAGAAGCCTTAAATATAACTTGTTGCCTATGTTGTCCCATATAGTTTAATAATGTTCTTAAGGCTTATAATTAATGGTAATGATGATAATGAATCCTTTAGATGCATGATTAATTAGTGTGAAAATTGAGGTTACCCGATTCTAAAGTTTGATGTTTAAGACGTTTTCGATAAGAATTTATGATGATAGTTCTTTGAAGTTTGAAATGATAAGTCTATGAAGTGATTTGATGCTTATTAAGTATTTGATATCATTGAATGATTCCGGGCTTGCATGTTATAGTTACTGTTGCAAACAATGAGAATGCTTATGCATGAAATAATGAAATATTCTTTGTTATTTAAAAATTTACCCTTGTTGCCTGGAAGAAAGTATATTACTAAAAGTGTAATTTGGAAAGGTTCTGCTAGGAAAGATTTGGTATTTAAGTGTGTTTGTGACCCACCTCTCTTCTTGGGAATCTCAGGATGCATGATTAGTTAGTATATATATTATTCAGAATAAGACTATAAATGAGAAAATGTTATAAATGATTATGAATTGAGAATTGTATTATGATATAACATGCAAAGACTTAAAGGTGACTTAAAATATATGAGGAAATGACCCTTTGGACCTATCAGACTATAGGTGGTGAAAAGGTAATCATGAGAAAATGATCCTTTGGACCGTCAAACTATAGGCGGTGAAAAGGTGATTCTTGCCCCCTAGTCCGTTCTCTCAAAAGGGTAGAGCGGAATTTTTACTTATCAAAAGTGATAAGTAAGTGCTGGTGACGACTAGCAAGGTATGAGCTCATAACCTAGATTACTCCCAAAAGGGTGGAGTATAGGGTAGCCCAGGAAAATGATGATGAAAGTAACGTTAACTCACCTAAGAAACTAAGTAAATGCATTATGTGAATATAATGTTCTGTTATGCATAGTATTTATGAGATGATGATGAGAAATATGATGTTCTGCTATGCATAGTATTATCAAATGATGATGAGGAATATGATGTGATTTTATGCATAACTATGTTATTATATATGAAAGGAAAAGTTCATTATATACATGACATGCTAAGTTTATGATGAATTATAAGACGCATGATTAAATCTACGAACCTCGGTAAAGTATATTTTCGAACTTAATAAATCAATCTTAGCATGCTCACTATTTCATAATAACCCGAGATTCCTGGAGACGATGATGATTATAACGCCCAATTTTTTATAATTTTCCTGTCATTAGGAATTACCGAATTCCGTAGGTACATATTATATAAAATTTGAGACCAAACAATCCTTAATAAAGGAATATAACGTTAGAAGAGAAGTTAGGAGCAATTCGTGCAAGTATTGCAAACCCCAAATTTCTGTACGTGTAAAATGACCAAAATGCCCTGAGGTTATTTTACTCAGAAAATGAGGATCGTGGGCCCCACCCATCTTCAAGGGGATGTTTTGATGTTAATAAGGGATTGTTTGTGTTATGTGTGTTAATAGAGGAGAAGAATCCTAATTTTGAGCTTCAACGCGTGAAATGACCAAAACGCCCTTGCGCTTTTAACTCCAATTGCGTGCCGCCTGAGCCCGAACCTCACTAAAATGTGTTAAAAGGTGTTTTTAAGCCATGATTAACCATTGGTTAAGCTCAAGTGGTCTAAGGCAATTTTTAAGTAAAATGACCGTTTTGCCCCTGTCTTTGTTCAGTTTTACAAATTTTGAGATTTTTGATTCATCTAACGAAACCTAAGCAATATTAGGCTCAAATTAAAGCTTATTAAATTCTAATTATTAATCTAGAGTCAAAATTATTTATTTAAATTGATTAGAACCTAAAATTGCTTTAAAACACTCAAATTGCTTACTAATTCACCTAAGCCCTTAACCGTAAATTCTCTAAATTGCATGAATACCTTGCCTACACCTAAATAATACATGGAACACACAAAACCCTCTTCCATGAGGCTGTAATGCACGAAATAATGCAGCCATAATATACCAAAAAATTGCACTAAAACATAATGTCAAAAATCACCATAAAACAAGGAACTTTGAAACATGATTCCATGTTTTAAGCCACCAAACAAGATGATTTTTCCTTCCTTGTCTCCTCCTCAAATTTAGTCAGATTTTCCTCCTCCTCTTGTCCATTCATGAGCTTGAATTCTTCTATAAATAGGCATGCTTAGAAGTCATTAGAGACTTGATAAAAAATTTCACAACTTCAAGTTTTTCCTAAGCTCAAAAACTTTCTTTCTTTCTTCCCCCTTGGCTGAAATTCTTTCTTCAACCTTTCAAGAATATTTTCTTTCATTTCACTCCAAGAAACCAAGTTCTCTTCCTTTCCTTCAAATCAGATTAGGTAGGGAGTTGTTTTTAAGTTTATTTCTATGTTTTGCTAAGTGTTGTTCTTGGTTCAAAATGATGATTTCATGGATTTTCTCTAGTTTTTCCATTTGATTTTCTTCTTCCTTTTTCTTTAACCAATTCGGCCATATGGCCTAGGTGGGACTAAGATGATGGCTTGATGATGAGGACCTTGAAGGTGGGTTGTGAATCCATCACAAGTTAGGCCTCTAAAGCTTGAAAGTTCCACTTGATGCAAAACTTTAAAGAATGATGTTTTTATGATGATTTTATGATCTTGAGTTTAGAATTTGAAAGATGTATTTCTCACTTTGTCTTGTTAAGATATATGTATTGAATTTGTATTTCTATAAAGTCTTGAAGGAGCTCTAGTAAAGAAATCAAATGAACTTGCATCCATGTTTAAGTTTATGCCTTGCATAATCATGTTTACTTTCTATGTCATCACTAAAATTTCAAGAATGAATAAATGGACTTGCATACTCATGTTTAAATTTTCAAGTTTGCATTTCATGTTTATATTTCATGTTGTCACTTAATCTCTAAAGATAATAAAGAAGTTGCATCTCATATTTATTTTATGTTCTCACTTTATTTTATAATGGCTAAAAGAATCAACGCATGACATGTTTATTTTTATGTCATCACCTAAAGATCCTAGAGCTCAAAGACTTACCCAAGTAACACAAGCAAAGAAATAAGATTATTGGAGTTAAAGAATTGATTCTTTAAGAAGTCTTGAGATTGGAGCTTAAAAAGATGTAATAATAATTCTCTTCTCCCTTCAGGTCCAGTGCGGATTACCGCCGCTCCGTTCTTAAGATTCTTCTCCCTCCACTGGTCCTATGCGGACTACCGCCGCTCAGTTTCTTGCATCATGTTTATATTTCAAGCTCTTGCATCATGTTTAATTTTCAAGTCATCACCTTAAATCTTAAAGATAAAGAAATGGATTTGCATATCATGTTTATAATTCCAAGTTATCACCTTATAATGACAAGATTAAAATGAGGTTGCATAGCATGTTTATGATTCTAAGATATCACATAAATCTCTTAAGCTCAAGACTTGCTCCTTTTATCTTAAGTGAGAATTTTAATTATGAAGATTCTTTCAAAAAGAATTAGTTTCTAAAAGAGTTTTAAAGCTTTGCAAGGATTCTATGGGAAACTAATATTTTATGTTCACTTAAAATGTGATTTTATACAATTATATGAGGTTCATGATTCAGCTTGATATGAGATTAGTACCAATAAATGATGATGATTTAATATGTTTGAAGTTGTGATAATTATGGTTTATTGCTAAAGGAATGATTCTATGCATGTAGAGATAAAACTAGCTTCCTAGAAAGGTAAAAGCAAGATTTCTAGAACTTTAGAGAATGAAATTTATGCATTTTGTCCAGAGCCTTTAGTGACCTCAAGAACCAGATATTATTATGTTTAGATAAGGGACAATGATTCATAATTGGTTTAGTAATTAATTTTAGCATCATAGGGAAAGCCGGTAACGAGAAAGGGTTAAAAACGTAACTTCTAGCACACGTAAAACCTTAAGAACAACTTACTGTCTATGCTACCCCATATAGTCTAATAATGTTCTTAAGGCTTATAATTAATGGTAATAAATCCCTTAGATGCATAAGTAATTAGTTTGATAATTAAGGTTACCCAATTTTAGAGTTCGGTTATTTAGGGAGCTTCCTGAAAATTTTAGATGACATCTTTTGATGCTTTGGAATGTCAGTTTATATGATGATGTAATGCCTATGAAATTTGATATTATTGAATGATTTCATGGCTTGCATGTTATACTTGCTATTGCAAACAATGAGAATGTTCATGCATCTTGATGATTATGATATAACATGCTAAGACTTAATGGTGACTAAAACTCATGAGGAAATGATCCTTTGGACCCATCAGACTATAGGTGGTGAAAAGGTGATCTTGAAAAAATGATCTTTTAAGACCCATCAGACTAGAGGTGGTGAAAAGGTGATTCTTGCCCCTAGCCCGTTCTCTCAAAAGGGTAGAGTTGGATTTTAACTTATTAAAAAGGATAAGTATATGCTAGTGACGACTAGTAAGGTATGAGCTCATAACCTAGATTACTCCCAAAAGGGTGGAGTATAGGGTGGCCCCAAGGAAAATAATGATGATGATGACAAGATTTTAAGTCACCTAGGAACTAAAGGAATGAAATATGTGCACCATGTCTTGTGCATAGCTATTATGGTATGATGTTCTTCTGTGCATAGCATTTTATGAGATGACGATGGGAAATATATGTTCTTTTATGCATAGTATTTATGATATGATGATGAGAAAATGATGTTCTTCTATGCATAGTATTTATGATTTGATGATGAGAAATATGATGTTCTTTTATGCATAGTATTTATGATATGATGATGAAGAATACGATGTGTTGATAAAAGGAAAAGTTCATTATAAACATGACATGCTAAGTTTATGATGCATTATAAGACGCATGATTAAAACCGACGAACCTCGGTAAAGTATATTTTCGAACTTAATAAATCAATCTTAGCATGCTCACTATTTCATAATAACCCAGAGGTTCCTGGGACGATGATGATGACACAATGCATCATGAGGTGAGTACCCCTGAGATTCTTTTATAAGTTTCTCACTCCCTCTATTTTTCTTTCCATCTCATCTTCAGAAATAGAAGGAAGCGTTCGTGAATCACATTGAGGCTATCAACGGGTAGCTGAACTTGATCCTGCTAGTTTCACTCGTATATTTCATATATCTATCCCTATCCCTGGAGTGTTATTACTAGGTGCCATTAATGGATGTCCTTCCATCCATATATTATTTATGTTTTGTTAGATTGCCTACACTTAGTCTTATTCTGTTGGTAGGCAAAATATCTATATGATATGTAATTATGGATGTTGTATGATGGAGCCAATATATTATGATGTGATGTTTGTAAATTCCTATGTGTCTTTTAAATTTTGCTAAATCATTTACGTTAAGCGCGGCTCACGTTTTCAATTATGTTTAAAAAAAAATGGCTCGTAATTTCACTAAGTATTTTCAAAGCATGATTAAGGAACTGAAGCAAAGAGTAAAGTCTAGTAATTAATCAGATTCTACCTAGGTGTATTGGGTTAATTATTAGGGTGTTACATTTTGGTATCAGAGGTTCAATTCTTGAGCCTGAGGATTGGACTGGCTATGCTTCTAAAGCATACTACGTTAGAAATGTCATGTGTATATGTTTATCATTAGGATGAGCTTGAGGATTAGAGATGCATGACTGCTGTATGTTTCACGTGCCATGGTAACTTGCTCACTTTGCATGGAATGTTGAGCCTGATCACCTCAGTGTTGCTGTTTTGTATGTATAGGGACCAATGGCACGTCGACAACAAACTAGGAACGCGGCAGGGAATAACCAGAACAATGAGACAGCCGAAGCACTCCGCGATGTGGCAAGACAATGAGAATGATGATGGATCGAATGGATCAAGATCGCCAAGCTAATGCGAATCAAGGCCATGAGATTCCCGAACATGCTCATTTTGGGGAGTTTTGTAAGGCGAACCCCAGTTTTCAAGGGGACCCTCAATCCAAATGTTGCAGATGAATGGATTCGAAATATTGAGAAGGTCTTTGTTGTAGTCCCATGCTCAGAGGAGCGAAGGTCACCTTCGCTACCCATATGCTTGAAGGTGATGCCGGCTTTTGGTGGACAGGTGCCGAAGGCTCTTGGCGACGACATGGACATTGATTGGGAACTATTTAAGGTCCATTTTTATGAGAAGTATTTCCGAGTCGGTCAAAAATGCCAAGGACATTAAGTTTATGCAACTTGTCCAAGGAAACATGAATGTAGCCCGTACACTCAAGATTGAGGAACTCATTAAGTTCTCAAGGATGTATCAAGGTAACCCGACGAATTTGGAAATGCATTAAATACGAGTCAGGGTTAAAGGCGAAGCTTAATGTGGAGGTTGCGCATTTGGAGTTAGGGATTCTCTACCCTAGTTAACAAATGCCGCATCATTGAAGAAGGGCAAAGAAAGTTGAACACCTAAAATCGACCCTTAAGGTCATTCAGACCTTATAAAAACCCCAAGGTCCACAAAGGAACTTTCAACAAGGAAGGCCGAACAACAACAACAACCGCTATAACACAACCGCTACAACAACAACCCCAACAATAATCACAACAACAACAATAACAACAACAAGGGGAAAGCACCACAAAGGGGTCAGCAGCACCTCCACAACCCCACCATCCATGGACTATCCCAAGTGCTGGCAAGAATCATGGGAGCATGCCCTGTCGAGAACAAATGTATGCTATTGGTGTGGAAAGCAGGGCCACTACTCTCGAGAATGCATGGAGAGGAACCCGCCAACCCCCAATCCCAAGCCGCAATATCAAGGAAGGGTTTTTACAGTTAATGCTGAAGAAACGACGAAGTCACGGAATCTCGTGGAAGGTAAGTGTAACATGTATGGAAAAGACTTAATTGTACTGTATGATTCTGGCACTTCCCATTCTTTTATTTCCTACTCATGTGTTAAAAGCCTTAACTTGCATGTGACTGAGCTTCCTTTTGACCTTATTGTTTCTACCCTATTGGAAAACCCGTTAGGACTTGTAGATGTTGTCTAGATTGCAATTTTGTTATAGAATAGATCCTTTGTTTTAGATCTCATTTGCTTACCCATGCAAGGTTTAGATGTGATTCTTGGCATGGATTGGCTTAAGGCTAACCGTGTATTGTTAACTGCTATGAGAAAACCATCACCTTTCTTCCTCCCATTGAACCTAAGAAACCCATAAGTCTTACATAACATTGGAAATGGACTGTGGTAAGGGTGAGAATAAAGGTTATATTTTCCTAGCCGCTAGTGATGTAGACTTTGAGCAAAGTATCGATGAGATACCAATAGTAAGGAATTATCCCGAAGTATTTCCAGATGAGATACAGAGTTTCCCCTAAGAGAAGATAGAGTTTTCCATATAATTGCTTCTGGGTAGGTCCCATATCCATAGCCCTATAGGATGTCCCCATTAGATTACCGAGTTGAAAGCTCAATTAGAGGATTTATTGGAGAAAAAGTTTGTAAGGCCTAGTGCGTCACCTTGGGGAGCCTTGTGTTGTTTGTGAAGAAAAAGGATGGGAGTATAAGGATGTGTGTTGACTATAGGCAATTGAATAAAGTGATAGTGAAGAACAAATACCCTTTGCCTAGGATAGATGACTTGATGGACCAGCTTAAATGTGCAACGTGTTTTCTAAGATTGATTTGAGGTCAGGTTACCATTAGAGTGAGAGATGAAGATATACCGAAAACGGCCTTTCGCACTCGATACGGCCATTTTGAGTTTGAGTAATGTCCTTTGGATTAACCAATGCTCCAGCAATTTTTATGGATTACATGAATAGGATCTTTAGACCTTATTTAGATCAGTTTGTGGTTGTCTTCATAGATGATGTTCTCATCTACTCTAAGACCCACGAGGAGCATGAATGCCACCTAAACATAGTCCTGGAAATCCTGAAGGAAAAGAAACTATATGCCAAGCTTTCTAAGTGTGAATTCTGGTTGGATGAGGTGAAATTTTTAGGGCATGTAGTGTCTAAAGGAATTGCTGTAGATCCTAGTAAGGTCGAAACGGTCGTAACTGGGAAAGACCAACCACGGTAACTGAAGTAAGGAGCTTTTTGGGTTTAGCCGGTTATTACCGTCGGTTTATCAAGGGATTTTCCAGGATTTCCCTACCTTTGACCAAGCTAACTAGGAAGAACACCCTTTTTCATGGACCAGGAGTGTGAAAAGAGCTTTCAAGAGCTAAAACACAAGCTAACCTCAACCCTTGTTTGGTATTACCTGACCCCAATGTGCCTTTCGGAAGTATCCTGTGATGCTTCGAGGAAGGGTTTGGGTTGTGTACTGATGCAAGATAGGCAAGTGGTGGCCTATGCGTCGAGGCAACTCAAGCCACATGAGGAAATTACCCTACCCATGACCTTGAATTAGCCGCCGTCGTGTTTACCTGAAGATTTGGAGACACCATTTATATGGCATTAAGTTTGAGGTGTTCTCCGATCACAAGAGTTTGAAATATCTCTTTGATCAAAAAGAGCTAAACATGAGGCAAAGAAGGTGGATGGAGTTCTTAAAAGATTATGATTTCGGGTTAAACTATCATCCAGGCAAAGCTAACGTTGTAGCCGATGCCCTAAGTAGGAAATCCTTACAAGTATCCCATTTGATGGTGAAGGAGGTTGAGTTAATTGAGGTTTAGAGACCTAAACCTAGGGATGACCTTGACCACTAAGGGCATAAGAGCTTGCCATTTTAGTGTGACGAGTGAATTCAAGGAAAGAATTGCTCAAGCCCAAAGGGAAGATACGGAATTTCAAGAAACCTTGAGGGTAAGAGCTAATAAGTTGAAAGGTTTTACCCAAGGGAATGATAGTTTGTGGAGGTTTGAAGGTCGTATTTGTACCTGCTAGTGGTGACCTCGAAGATGTATCACCAATATGTATCACGATTTGAAGAAGATGTTCTGGTGGCCTGGATTGAAGAAAGATGTGTGCACATGGGTGAATATGTGCTTGGTATGTCAAAAGGTGAAGATTGAGCACCAAAGACCCTCTGGAATGTTGCAACCCTACCAATCCCCGAGTGGAAGTGGAATAGTATCTCCATGGATTTTGTAACTGGACTCCGAGGACCCAAGTGAATCATGATGCCATTTGGGTAATAGTGGATCGGTTGACTAAGTCAGCCCACTTTTTACCTATTAAGGTGACTTATTCCTTGGATAGGTTAGCACGGTATATATACAGGAGATAGTAAGATTACATGGAGTCCGTCGACGATAATTTCGGATCGGGATCCGCGATTTACGTCATGATTTTGGGGAGCTTTTCAGAAGGCGTTTGGTTCAAAGTTGTGTCTAGCACGGCTTATCACCCCCAACGGACGGTCAATCTGAAAGAACTATCCAAACTTTGGAGGACATGTTAAGGGCATGTGTTTTAGATCAAAGAGGGAGTTGGGATAAGTACCTCCCATTGATTGAATTTGCATATAACAACAGTTATCATGCAAGTATCGGTATGGCACCATACGAGGCCTTATGGACGGAAGTGTCAATCACCTCACTCAAAGTCGACAGAAAAACTATGCGGACAAGCGGCGAAAACCGCTAGATTTTCAAGAAGGGGACCATGTGTTCCTAAGAATCACCTCCACCGGCATAGGCCGAGCAATGAAAGTAAAGAAATTGAGCCCCAAATTTCTTGGTCCGTTTGAAATCTTTAGCAAAATAGGATCTGTAGCCTACCGTATAGCCCTACCCAGAGTCTGTCCAACCTTCATGATGTTTTTCCATGTCTCCCAGTTAAGGAAATATCATTCTGACCCAAGTCATGTACCAGAACATGTACAATTAAGAGATGACCTAGCGTTTAACTTACCACCCACGAGAATCGTTGATCGAGAAGTTAAGCTTAAGGAACAAGGTTGTACCCTGTAACACCCTAATAATTACCGAATACACCTAGGTTGTATCTAATTAATTACTAGACTTTACTCTTTCCTTCAGTTCTTTCATCATACTTTGAAAATACTTAGTGAAATTACGAGCCATTTTTTAAAACATAATTGAAAACGTGAGCCGCACATAACGTGAACAATAATTGAAATAAAGCGAATAAAGTGCAGATATAGCATGAAAAACACATCATATTGGCTCCATCATATAACATCCATAATTACATAACATATAGATAGTTTGCCTACCAAGAATAAGACTAGGTGTAGGCAATCTAACAAAATATAAATAATATATGGATGGAAGGACATCCATTAATGGCACCTAGTAATAACACTCCAAGGATAGGGATAGATATCCATGCTCACGCGCAAAGTTTAGCGATACATTCCTCAAGGATAATAAGCTGGTTCACCAGATCAAGTACATCTACTAGGTGAGAGCATCAACGAATCACAAACATCACCATCACTTTCTGAAGACGTGATGGAAAGAAAGAAGAGGGAGTGAGAAACTTTTATAAGAATCTCAGTAGGGTACTCACCTCATATGCATCGTGTCATCATCATCGTCCTCAGGAACCTTGGGGTTATTATGAAATAGTGAGCATGCTAAGATTGATTTATTAAGTTTGAAAATATACTTTACCGAGGTTCATCGGTTTTAATCATGCGTCTTATAATGCATCATAAACTTAACATGTCATGTTTATAATGAACTTTTCCTTTCATATATAATAACAGTTATGCATAAAATCACATCATATTCCTCATCATCATTTCATAATACTATGCATAGCAGAACATCATATTTCTCATCATCATCTCATAAATACTATGCATAGCAGAACATCATATTCACATAATTCATTTACTTAGTTTTTTAGGTGACTTAAAGTTACTTTCATCATCATTTTCCTAGGCCACCCTATACTCCACCCTTTTGGGAGTAATCTAGGTTATGAGCTCATACCTTACTAGTCGTCACTAGCATATACTTATCCCCTTTGATAAGTTAAAGTCCAACTCTACCCTTTTGAGAGAACGGGCTAGGGGGCAAGAATCACCTTTTCACCACCTATAGTCTGATGGGTCCAAAGGATCATTTTCTTAGGATCACCTTTTCACCACCTATAGTCTGATGGGTCCAAAGGATCATTTCCTCATAATTTTAAGTCACCATTAAGTCTTTGCATGTTATATCATAATATAACTCTGAATTCATAATCATCAGGATGCATAAACATTCTCATTGTTTGCAACAGCAACTATATCATGCAAACTATGAAGTCATTCAATGATATCAAATACTTAATAAGCATCAAATTACTACATAGACTTATCATTTCAAACTTCAAAGAACCATCATCATAAATTCTTACCAAAAACTTTTAAACAACGAAACTTTAGAATTGGGTAATCTCAATTATCAAACTAATTAATCATACATCAAAAGGATTCATTATCATCATTACCATTAATTATAAGCTTAAGAATATTATTAACTATATGGGATAGCATAGGCAGCAAGTTATATTTAAGGCTTCACGGTGTGCTAGAAGTTGCATTTTTACCCTTTCTCGTTACCAGCTTTCCTTATGGTGCTAAAATTAATTACTAAACCAATTATGAATCATTCTCTCTTATCTAAACATAATAGAACCTGGTTCTTAGGGCTGCTAAAGGTTCTGGACAAAACACATAAATTTCATTTTCTAGAGTTCTAGAAATCTTGCTTTTACGGTTTTTCTGGAAGCTAGTTTTATTTCTAACATGCATAGAATCGTTCCCTTAGCAATAAACCATGATTATCACAACTTCAAACATATTAAACCATCATCATACAGTAGTACTAAACATAGATCAGTGGCTGAATCATGAACCTCATATAATTGCATAAAATCACATTTTTAGTACAAGTAAGATACTAGTATCCCGTAAATCTTTGCAAAGCCTTAAAACTCTTTTAAAAACTAATTCTTTTTGTTATTCTTGAAAGAAATTTTAGAACTAAACCAGTAGCTTATTTAAAATCACTTTAGGCCTACATTAATCATGAGGCCGATTTATAATTGAAAGAATCTTTACGATTACAATTTTCACTTAAGATAAAATGAGCAAGTCTTGAGCTTTAGAGATTTAGGTGATAACTAGAATCATAAACATGCTATGCAAACTCATTTTAATCTTGTCTTTATAAGGTGATAACTTGGAATTATAAACATGATATGCAAGAAACTGAGCGCGGTCCGCACTGGACCAGTGAGAAGAAAATCTTAGAAGGAGCGGTAGTCCGCATTGGACCGGTGGAGAAGAGAATTCTTATTACATCTTATTAAGCTCCAAACTCAGACTTCTTAAAGAATGAATTCTTTAACTCCAATAATCTTAAGGAAATTGAAAGTGATACTACCATTTTCCAACTTTGCTTGTGATACTTGGGCAAGTCTTTGAGCTCTAGGATCTTTAGGTGATGACATAAAATAAACATGCCATGTGTTGATTCTTTTAGCCATTATAAAATAAAGTGAGAGCATAAAATAAATATGAGATGCAACCTCTTTATTATCTTTAGATTAAGTGACAACTTGAAATATAAACATGAAATGCAAGCTTGGAAATTTAAACATGAGATATGCAAGTTCATTTATTTATTCTTGAGAATTTAGTGATGACATTAAAAGTAAACATGGTTATGCAAGGCATAAACTTAGACATGGATGCAAGTTCCTTTTATTTCTTTACTAGAGCTCTTCCAAGACTTTAGAGAAATATAAATTCAACCCAATATATCTTAGCAAGACAAAGTGAAAAATACATCTTTCAAGTTCTAAACTCAAGATCTTTATTTTTACATCATAAAAACATCATTCTTTAAAGTTTTGCATCAAGTGGAATTTTCAAGCTTTAGAGGCCTAACTTGTGATGGATTTACAACCAACACTCAAGGTCCTCATCATCAAGCTATCATCATATTCCCATATAGGCCTTATGGCCGAAATGTTTAAGGAAAAGAAAGAAGAAAAAATGGAAAAGCTAGAGAAAGTCCATGAAATCATCATTTTGAATCAAGAACAACACTTAGCAAAGCATAGAAATAAGCTTAAAGACAACTCCCTACCTAATCTGATTTGAAGGAAAGGAAGAGAACTTGGTTTCTTTGAGTGAAATGGAAGAAAATATTCTTGAAAACTTGAAGAAAGAATTCAGCCAAGAGGAGGAGGAAATGAGAGCTTTTGGTGCTTTGGAAAAACTAGAAATGTGTACAATTTTGAGCAAGCATCTAAGACTCCTTAAGCATGCCTATTTATAGAAGAATTCAAGCTCATGTATGGACAAGAGGAGGAGGAAAATCTGACTAAATTTGAGGAGGAAACAAGGAAGGAAAAATCATCTTGTTTGGTGGCTTAAAACATGGAATCATGAAACATGATTCCTTGTTTTCATACCTTGAGTTTTGTGCCAAGTTTGACAAATTTTTCTGATGCATATTAGGCCATATAATTTCGTGCATTATAGCCCAAGGAAGAGAAATTTGTGTGTTCCATGCATTATTTAGGTGTAGGTAAGGTATCTTTGCAAATTAGAGAATTTGCAATTAAGGGCTTAGGTGAATTAGTAAGCAATTTTGGTGTTTTTAGCAATTTTAGGTTCTAATCAATTTAAATAAATAATTTTGACTCTAGATTAAGAATTAGAATTTAATAAGCTTTAATTTGAGCCTAATATTGCTTAGGTTTTGCTAGACGAATCAAAAATCTCAAAATTTGCAAACTGCACAAAGACAGGGGCAAAATCGTAACTTCACTCAAAAATATTGAGCCATCCGAACTTAACCAATGGTTAATCATAGCTTAAAAACACCTTTTAAAACATTTTAGTGAGGTTCGGCTAAGTCGACACGCAAATCAAAATTAAAACGCAAGGGGGCGTTTTGGTCATTTCGCGCGTCGAAACTCAAAATTGAGATTCTTCTCCTCTATTAACACACATAACACAAACAATCCCCTATTACCCTCAAAACATCCCCTTGAGGATGGGTGGCCCACGATCCTCATTCTTCAGTAAAATAACCTCAGGGGCATTTTGGTCATTTTACACGTACAGAAATTCGGGGCTTGCGACTTTGGAATCGCTCATAACTTCTTTTCTAATGTTATATTCCTTATATGAGGATTGTTGGTTCTCGAATTTATATAAGAATTACCTAGGATAATTGGATAATTCTAAATGACAGTAAAAGTTGAGCGTTACAATACTCCCCTCCTTAAAAAGAATTTTGCCCTCGAAATTCGTTACCTGAGAGAGTTCGGGATATTGTGCTTGCATGTCTGATTCCAGCTCCCATGTGAGTTCTTCGTTCCACCTTGCCCCATGCGACTTTGACTAGAGGTAAGCCTTATTAATTGCTTAACTCCTCGGTCAACGATTCTCGTGGGTGGTAAGTTAAACGTTAGGTCATCTCTTAATTGTACATGTTCTGGCTCTAGTACATGACTTGGGTCAGAATGATATTTCTTAACTGGGATACATGAAAAACATCATGAAGGTTGGACAGACTTGGGGGAAGGGCTATACGGTAAGCTCCAGATTCTACTTTGCTAAGGATTTCAAATGGGCCAAGAAATCTGGGCTCAATTTCTTTACTTTCATCGCTCGGCCTATGCCTGTGGTGGGGTGATCCTTAGGAACACATGGTCCCCTTCTTGAAAATCTAGCGGTTTTCGCCTTGTCCGCATAGCTTTCTCGACTTTGAGCAGTAAGAATTTTATCCCTAATCTTCTTGATTTGTTCTTGTTTCCCTCACAATACAGGTCGAGTAAACTCTCTCTGGGTTCATACCAACATAAGGGAGATTGACATTTCCATCCATAGAGGGCCTCGTGGTGCCATACCAATGCTTGCATGATAACTGTTGTTATATGCAAATTCGATAAGTGAGGTACTTATCCCAACTCCCCTTTGATCCAAAACACATGCCCTTAACATATCCTCTAAGGTTTGGATAGTTCTTTCAGATTGACCGTCCTTTGGGGGTGATAAGCCGTGCTCAAACACAGCTTTGAACCAAACGCTTTCTGAAAGGCTCCCCAAAACCATGATGTGAATCGCGATCTCGATCGAGATTATTGACGGACTCCATGTAATCTTACTATCTCCTGTATATATATGTGCTAACCTATCCAAGGAATAAGTCACCTTAATAGGTAAAAAGTGGGCTGATTTAGTCAACCGATCCACTATTACCCAAATGGCGTCATGATTCGCTTGGGTCCTCGGAGTCCAGTTACAAAATCCATGGAGATACTATTCCACTTCCACTCGGGGATTGGAAGTTGCAACATTCCAGAAGGTCTTTGGTGTTCAATCTTCACCTTTTGACACACCAAGCACTTACTCACCCATGTGCACACATCTTTCTTCAATCCAGGCCACCAGAACATCTTCTTCAAATCTTGATACATCTTGGTGGCACCAGGATGAAGGGTGAAATGACTCTTATGGGCTTCCTCCAAAATGTTCTTTTGGAGGTCACCACTAGCAGGTACACATATACGACCTTCAAATCTCCACAAATTATCATTCCCTTGGGTAAAACCTTTCAACTTATCAACTCTTCCTGCCTCTAAGGTTTCTTGAAATTCTATCTTCCCTTTGGGCTTGCAATTCTTTCCTTAAATTCACTCATCACACTAAGATGGCAAGCTCTTATGCCCTTAGTGGTCAAGGTCATTCCTAGGTTTAGGTCTAAACCTCAATTAACTCAACCTCCTTCACCATCAACGGGATACTTGTAAAGATTTCCTACTTAGGGCATCGGCTACAACATTAGCTTTGGATGGTAGTTCAACCCAAAATCATAATCTTTCAAGAACTCCATCCACCTTCTTTGCCTCATGTTTAGTTCTTTCTGATCAAAGAGATATTTCAAACTCTTGTGATCGGAGAACACCTCAAACTTCACTCCGTATAAATGGTGTCTCCAAATCTTAGAGCAAACACGACGGCGGCTAATTCAAGGTCATGGGTAGGGTAATTTGCCTCATGTGGCTTGAGTTGTCTCGATGCATAGGCCACCACTTGCCTATCTTGCATCAGTACACAACCCAAACCCTTCCTCGAAGCATCACAGTACACTTCAAAAGGCACATTGGGGTCAGGTAACACTAAAACGGGGTTAAGGTTAGCTTGTGTTTCAGCTCTTGAAAGCTCTTTTCACACTCCGTGGTCCATGAAAAGGGGTGTTTTTCCTAGTTAGCTTGGTCAGAGGTAGGGAAATCTGGAAAATCCCTTGATAAATGACGGTAATAACCAGCTAAACCTAAGAAGCTCCTTACTTCAGTTCCGTGGTTGGTCTTTCCAGTTACAACCGTTTCCACCTTACTAGGATCTAGCAATTCCTTTCTTAGATACTACATGCCCTAAAAATTTCACCTCATCCAACCAGAATTCACACTTAGAAAGCTTGGCATATAGTTTCTTTTCCTTCAGGATTTCCAGTACTATGGTTAGGTGGCATTCATGCTCCTCGTGGGTCTTAGAGTAGATGAGAATATCATCTATGAAGACAACCACAAACTGATCTAAATAGGGTCTAAAGATCCTATTCATGTAATCCATAAAAATTGCTGGAGCATTGGTTAATCCAAAGGACATTATCCAAACTCAAAATGGCCGTATCGAGTGCGAAAGGCCATTTTCGGTATATCTTCATCTCTCACTCTAATTTGGTGGTAACCTGACCTCAAATCAATCTTATAAAACACTGCACCTTTAAGCTGGTCCATCAAGTCATCTATCCTAGGCAAAGGGTATTTGTTCTTTATCGTCACTTTATTCAATTGCCTATAGTCTACACACATCCTCATACTTCCATCCTTTTTCTTCAAACAATAGGGGCTCCCCAAGGTGACACTAGGCCTAACAAACTTTTTCTCCAATAAATCCTCCAATTGAGCTTTCAACTCGGTCAATAATGGGGACATCCTATGGGGCTATGGATATGGGACCTGCACAGAAGCAATTCTATGGAAACTCTATCTCTCTTGGGGGAAACTTGGTATCTCATCTGGAAATACTTCGGGATAATTCCTTACTATTGGTATCTCATCAATACTTTGCTCAAAGTCTACATCACTAGCGGCTAGGAAAATATAACCTTTATCCTCACCCTTACCACGTCCATTATGTACAGACTTATGGGTTTCTTAGGTTCAATGGGAATAGGAAGAAAGATGATGGTTTTCTCATAGCAATTTAACAATACACGGTTGGCCTCAAGCCAATCCATGCCAAGAATCACATCTAAACCTTGCATGGGTAAGCAAATAAGATCTAAAACAAAGGATCTATTCTCTATAACAAAATTGCAATCTAGACAACATCTACAAGTCCTAATGGGTTTTCCGTAGGGTAGAAACAATAAGGTCAAAAGGAAGCTCAGTCACATGCAAGTTAAGGCTTTTAACACATGAGTAGGAAATAAAAGAATGGGAAGCGCAGAATCATATAGTACAATTAAGTCTTTTCCATACATGTTACACTTACCTTCCATGAGAGACTTGTCGTTTCTTCATTAATGGTAAAAACCCTTCCTTGATATTGCGGCTTGGGATTGGGGATTGGCGGGTTCCTCTCTGTGCATTCTCGAGAGTAGTGGCCTGGCTTTCACATCGATAGCATACATTTGTTCCGGCTTGACAGGGCATGCTCCCATGATTCTTGCCGCACTTGGGACAGTCCATGGATGGTGGGGGTCGTGGAGGTCCTGGACCCCTTTGTGGTGCTTTCCCCTTGTTATTGTTATTGTTGTTGTTGTGATTGTTGTTGGGGTTGTTGTTGTAGCGGTTGCTATTATAGTGGTTGTTGTTGTTGTTCGGCCTTCCTTGTTGAAAGTTCCTTTGTGGACCTTGGGGTCTGATTGAGGTGGGAATGGGGGTCGGTTCTGCCTCTTGAAGCCTGACCTTGAGGTGTCAGCTTCCTGGTGATATTATCGGACTTTGAGGTGCTCAACTTTCTCTCCTTTCTTCAATGATGCGGCATTTGTTAACTAGAGAAATCCCTAATCTCCAAATGCGCAACTGCCACATTAAGCTCCTTAAACCTGACTCGTATTTAATGCATTTCCAATACTCATCGGAGTTACCCTGATACATCCTTGAGAACTTAATGAGTTCCTCAAATTTGGCAGTGTAGGCCACATTCATATTTCCTTGGACAAGTTGCATAAACTCAATGTCCTTGGCATTTTTGGAACTAAAATACTTCTCATAAAAATGGACCTTAAATAGCTCCCAATCAATGTCCACGTCGGTCGCCTCCAAGAGTCTTCAAGCACCTGTCCACCAGAAGCCAGCATCACCCTCAAGCATATGGGTGGCAAAAGTAACCTTCTCTCTCCTCGAGCATGGGACTACAGCAAAGACCTTCTCAATATTCGAATCCATTCTTCTGCAACATTTGGATTGAGGGTCCCCTTGAATAGGTGGGTTACCCGAAACTCCCAAAACGAGCATGTTCGGGAATCTCATGGCCTTGATTCGCATTAGCTTGGCGATCCTGATCCATTTATTCCATCATCATCCTCATTGTCCTTGCCACATCGCGGAGTGCTTCGGTGGTCTCATTGTCCTGGTTATCTACAGCGTTCCTAGTCTGTTGTCGACGTGCCATTGGTCCCTATACACACAAAACGGCAACACTGAGTGATCAGACTCAACATTCCATGCAAAGTGAGCAAGTTACCATGGCACGTGCAACATACAGCAATCATGCATCTCTAATCCTCAAGCTCATCTTAATGATAAACATATACACATGACATTTCTAACGTATATGCTTTAGAAGCATAGCCAGTCCAATCCTCAGCTCCATGAAGCGAAACCTGATACCAAAATGTAACACCCTAATAATTAACCGAATACACCTAGGTTGTATCTGATTAATTACTAGACTTTACTCTTTGCTTCAGTTCTTTCATCATACTTTGAAAATACTTAGTGAAATTACGAGCCATTTTTTTTAAAACATAATTGAAAACGTGAGCCGCACATAACGTGAACAATAATCGAAATAAAGCAAATAACGTGAGATATAGCATGAAAAACACATCATATTGGCTCCATCATATAACATCCATAATTACATAACATATAGATAGTTTGCCTACCAAAGAATAAGACTAGGTGTAGGCAATCTAACAAAACATAAATAATATATGGATGGAAGGACATCCATTAATGGCACCTAGTAATAACACTCCAAAGATAGGGATAGATATCCAAGCTCACGCGCAAAGTTTAGCGATACATTCCTCAAGGATAATAAGCTAGTTCACCAGATCAAGTACATCTACCAGGTGAGAGCATCAACGGAATCACGAACATCACCATCACTTTCTGAAGACGAGATGGAAAGAAAAGAGGGAGTGAGAAACTTTATAAAGAATCTCAGTAGGGTACTCACCTCATATGCATCGTGTCATCATCATCGTCCTCAGAACCTCGGGGTTATTATGAAATAGTGAGCATGCTAAGATTGATTTATTAAGTTTGAAAATATACTTCCGAGGTTCATCGTTTTAATCATGCGTCTTATAATGCATCATAAACTTAACATGTCATGTTTATAATGAACTTTTCCTTTCATATATAATAATAGTTATGCATAAAATCACATCATATTCCTCATCATCATTTCATAATACTATGCATAGCAGAACATCATATTTCTCATCATCATCTCATAAATACTATGCATAGCAGAACATCATATTCACATAATGCATTTACTTAGTTTCTTAGGTGACTTAAAGTTACTTTCATCATCATTTTCCTGGGCCACCCTATACTCCACCCTTTTGGGAGTAATCTAGGTTATGAGCTCATACCTTACTAGTCGTCACTAGCATATACTTATCCCTTTTGATAAGTTAAAGTCCAACTCTACCCTTTTGAGAGAACGGCTAGGGGGCAAGAATCACCTTTTCACCACCTATAGTCTGATGGGTCCAAAGGATCATTTTCTTAGGATCACCTTTTAACCACCTATAGTCTGATGGGTCCAAAGGATCATTTCCTCATAATTTTAAGTCACCATTAAGTCTTTGCATGTTATATCATAATATAACTCTGAATTCATAATCATCAGGATGCATAAACATTCTCATTATTTGCAACAGCAACTATATCATGCAAACTATGAAGTCATTCAATGATATCAAATACTTAATAAGGATCAAATCACTACATAGACTTATCATTTCAAACTTCAAAGAACCATCATCATAAATTCTTACCAAAACTTCTTAAACAGAAACTTTAGAATCGGTAATCTCAATTATCAAACTAATTAATCATGCATCTAAAGGATTCATTATCATCATTACCATTAATTATAAGCCTTAAGAATATTATTAAACTATATGGGATAGCATAGGTAGCAAGTTATATTTAAGGCTTCACGTGTGCTAGAAGTTGCATTTTTAACCCTTTCTCGTTACCAGCTTTCCTTATGGTGCTAAAATTAATTACTAAACCAATTATGAATCATTCTCTCTTATCTAAACATAATAGAACCTGGTTCTTAGGGTTGCTAAAGGTTCTGGACAAAACACATAAATTTCATTTTCTAGAATTCTAGAAATCTTGCTTTTACGGTTTTCTAGGAAGCTAGTTTTATTTCTAACATGCATAGAATCATTCCTTAGCAATAAACCATGATTATCACAACTTCAAACATATTAAACCATCATCATACAGTAGTACTAAACTTAGATTAGTGGCTGAATCATGAACCTCATATAATTGCATCAAATCACATTTTAAGTACAAGTAAGATACTAGTATCCCGTAAAATCTTTGCAAAGCCTTAAAACTCTTTTAAAAACTAATTCTTTTTGTTATTCTTGAAAGAAAATTTAGAACTAAACCAGTAGCTTATTTAAAATCACTTTAGGCCTACCTTAATCATGAGGCCGATTTATCATTGAAAGAATCTTTACGATTACAATTTTCACTTAAGATAAAAGGAGCAAGTCTTGAGCTTTAGAGATTTAGGTGATAACTAGAATCATAAACATGCTATGCAAACTCATTTTAATCTTGTCTTTATAAGGTGATAACTTGGAATTATAAACATGATATGCAAGAAACTGAGGCGGTAGTCCGCATGGACAGTGGAAGGAGAGAGAATCTTAAGAAAGCGGCGGTAGTCCGCACTGGACCGGTGAAGGGAGAAGAGAATTCTTATTACATCTTATTAAGCTCCAAACTCAAGACTTCTTAAAGAATGAATTCTTTAACTCCAATAATCTTAAGGAAATTGAAAGTGATACTACCATTTTCCAACTTTGCTTGTGATACTTGGGCAAGTCTTTGAGCTCTAGGATCTTTAGGTGATGACATAAAATAAACATGCCATGCGTTGATTCTTTTAGCCATTATAAAATAAAGTGAGAGCATAAAATAAATATGAGATGCAACTTCTTTATTATCTTTATAGATTAAGTGACAACTTGAAATATAAACATGAAATGCAAGCTTGGAAATTTAAACATGGTTATGCAAGACATAAACTTAGACATGGATGCAAGTTCATTTTATTTCTTTACTAGAGCTCTTCCAAGACTTTAAGAAATATAAATTCAACCCAATATATCTTAGCAAGACAAAGTGAAAAATACATCTTTCAAGTTCTAAACTCAAGATCTTTATTTTTACATCATAAAAACATCATTCTTTAAAGTTTTGCATCAAGTGGAATTTTCAAGCTTTAGAGGCCTAACTTGTGATGGATTTACAACCAACACTCAAGGTCCTCATCATCAAGCTATCATCATATTCCCATATAGGCCTTATGGCCAAAATGTTCAAAGGAAAAGAAAGAAGAAAACAAATGGAAAAGCTAGAGAAAGTCCATGAAATCATCATTTTGAATCAAGAACAACACTTAGCAAAGCATAGAAATAAGCTTAAAGACAACTCCCTACCTAATCTGATTTGAAGGAAAGGAAGAGAACTTGGTTTCTTTGAGTGAAATGGAAGAAAATATTCTTGAAAACTTGAAGAAAGAATTCAGCCAAGAGGAGGAGGAAATGAGAGCTTTTGGTGCTTTGGAAAAACTAGAAATGTGTACAATTTTGAGCAAGCATCTAAGACTCCTTAAGCATGCCTATTTATAGAAGAATTCAAGCTCATGTATGGACAAGAGGAGGAGGAAAATCTGACTAAATTTGAGGAGGAAACAAGGAAGGAAAAATCATCTTGTTTGGTGGCTTAAAACATGGAATCATGAAACATGATTCCTTATTTTCATACCTTGAGTTTTGTGCCAAGTTTGACAAATTTTTCTGATGCATATTAGGCCATATAATTTCGTGCATTATAGCCCAAGGAAGAGAAATTTGTGTGTTCCATGCATTATTTAGGTGTAGGTGGTATCTTGCAAATTAGAGAATTTGCAATTAAGGGCTTAGGTGAATTAGTAAGCAATTTTGGTGTTTTTAAGCAATTTTAGGTTCTAATCAATTTAAATAAATAATTTTGACTCTAGATTAAGAATTAGAATTTAATAAGCTTTAATTTGAGCCTAATATTGCTTATGTTTGCTCAGACAATCAAAAATCTCAAAATTTGCAAACTTGCACAAAGACAGGGGCAAAATCGTTACTTCACTCAAAAATTTTGAGCCATCCGAACTTAACCAATGGTTAATCATAGCTTAAAAACACCTTTAAAACATTTTAGTGAGGTTCGGCTAGTCAACAAATTGGAGTTAAAACGGGCCGTTGGTCATTTGCGCGTCGAAACTCAAAATTGAGATTCTTCTCCTCTATTAACACACATAACACAAACAATCCCTTATTACCTCAAAACATCCCCTTGAGGTCGGCCATCCCAATCCTCATTTTCAGTAAAATAACCTACATTTTGGTCACACGTCCAGAAATTCGGGCTTGCGACTCTTGCAGGAATCGCTCATAACTTCTTTTCTAATGTTATATTCCTTTATTGAGGATTGTTCGGTCTCGAATTTATATAAGAATTACCTAGGATAATTCGGTAATTTCTAAATGACAGTAAAAGTTGGGCGTTACATACCCAGTCAAAGTAGCATGGGACGAGGTGAAACAAGAAGTTACATGGAAGTGAATCAGATATGGAAGCACAGATCAAAGTTGTTCTCAGGTAACGAATTAAAAGGCGAAATTCTTTTTTAAGGAGGGAGTAATGTAACGCAATTTTTATAGTAATTTTTACTATTCATTAGGAATTCCAGAATTACCGTAGGTAAATATTATATAAAATTTGAGACCAAACAATCCTTAATAAAGGAATATAACGTTAGAAGAGAAGTTAGGAGCAATTCGTGCAAGTATTGCAAACCCCAAATTTTTGTACGTGTAAAATGACCAAAATGCCCTGACGTTATTTTCTAAAGAAAATGAGGATCGTGGGCCCCACCCATCCTCAAGGGGATGTTTTGATGTTAATAAGGGATTGTTTGAGTTATGTGTGTTAATCGAGGAGAAGAATCCTAATTTTGAGCTTGACGCTAAATGACCAAAACGCCCTTGCGCTGTTTTAACTTTAATTGTGCAAAGCCTTAACCTCACTAAAATGTGTTAAAAGGTGTTTTTAAGCCATGATTAACCATTGGTTAAGCTCGGGTGGTCTCGGGCAATTTTTAAGTAAAATAATTTGCCCCTTCTTTATGCAAGTTTTACAAATTTTGAGATTTTTGATTCGTCTAACGAAACCTAAGCAATATTAGGCTCAAATTAAAGCTTATTAAATTCTAATTATTAATATAGAGTCAAAATTATTTATTTAAATTGATTAGAACCTAAAATTGCTTTAAAACACTCAAATTGCTTACTAATTCACCTAAGCCCTTAACCAAATTCTCTAAATTGCATGAATACCTTGCCTACACCTAAATAATACATGAAACACACAAAACCCTCTTCCATGAGGCTGTAATGCACGAAATAATGCAGCCATAATACACCAAAAAATTGCACTAAAACATAATGCCAAAAATCACCATAAAACAAGGAACTTTGAAACATGATTCCATGTTTAAGCTACCAAACAAGATGATTTTTAATTCCTTGTCTCCTCCTCAAATTTAGTCAGATTTTCCTCCTCCTCTTGTCCATTCATGAGCTTGAATTCTTCTATAAATAGGCATGCTTAGAAGTCATTAGTGTAACATCCTAATAATTAACCCAATACGCCTAGGTATCTGATTAATTACTAGACTTTACTCTTTGCTTCAGTTCCTTAATCATGCTTTGAAAATACTTAGTGAAATTACGAGCCATTTTTTTAAAACATAATTGAAAACGTGAGCCGCGCATAACGTGAACGATAATCGGATAAAGTAGAAAACAACGGACATATCATGAACACATCATATTGGCTCCATCATATGACATCCATAATTACATTTCACATAGATATTTTGCCTATCAACAGAGTTAAGTTAGATGTAGGCAATCTAACAAAACATAAATAATATATGGATGGAAAAACATCTATTAATGGCACCTATTTATAACACTTTAGAGATAGGAATAGATAAGGAGTTCACGCTAAAGGTCTAGCAATACGTTCCTCAAGGATAATAAGCTGGTACAAATCACGTGCATCTACCAGGTGAGAGCATCACAGGAATCACGAACATCACCATCACTTTCTGAAGACGAGATGGAAAGAAAGAAAGAGGAATGAGAAACTTATAAAAGAATCTCAGTAGGGTACTCACCTCATATGCATCGTGTCATCATCATCGTCCCCAGGAACCTTGGTTTATTATGAAATAGAGCATGCTAAGATTGATTTATTAAGTTCGAAATATACTTTACCGAGGTCCATCATTTTAATCATGCGTCTTATAATGCATCATAAACTTAGCATGTCATGTTTATAATGAACTTTTCCTTTCATATATAATAACATAGTTATGCATAAAATCACATCATATTCCTCATCATCATTTCATAATACTATGCATAGCAGAACATCATATTTCTCATCATCATCTCATAAATACTATGCATAGCAGAACATCATATTCACATAATGCATTTACTTAGTTTCTTAGGTGACTTAAAGTTACTTTCATCATCATTTTCCTGGGCCACCCTATACTTCACCCTTTTGGGAGTAATCTAGGTTATGAGCTCATACCTTGCTAGTCGTCAGCACATACTTATCCCTTTTGATAAGTAAAAATTCCGTCTCTACCCTTTTGAGAGAACGGACTAGGGGCAAGAATCACCTTTTCACCACTATAGTTTGATGTCCAAAGGATCATTTTCTCAGGATCACCTTTTCACCACCTATAGTTGATGGGTCCAAAGGATCATTCCTCATATATTTTGAGTCACCTTTAAGTCTTTGCATGTTATATCATAATACAATTCTCAATTCATAATCATTTATAACATTTTCTCGTTGATAGTCTTATTCTGATAATATATATACCAACTGTAATCATGCATCCGAAATTCCAGGAAAGAGGTGGGTCACAAATGGACACGCTTAAATACCAAGTCTTTCCTAGCCAGAACCTTTCCAAATTACACTTTTACAGTAATATACTTCTTCCAACAACAAGGGTAAATTTTTAAATAACAAAGAATATTCATTATTTCATGCATAAGCATTCTCATTGTTTGCAACAGCAACTATAACATGCAAGCCATGAAATCATTCAATGAAATCAAATACTTAATAAGCATCATCATAAATCCTTACCGAAAAGCTGTCTTAAATAACCGAAACTCTAGAATCAGGTAACCTCAATTATCAAACTAATTAATTATGCATCTAAGGGATTAATTACCATCATTACCATTAATCATAAGCCTTGAGAACATTATTAAACCATATGAGGCAGCATAGGCAGTAAATCATATTTAAAGCTTTACGGTTGCTTTATATAGCTAATTTCACTTCTAACATGCATAGAATTATTCCTTATCAATAAACATAATTATCAACTTCAAACATATCAAATCATAGTAATACTAACTTAGATCAGTGGCTGAATCATGAACCTCACATAATTGCTTAAGATCTCATTTTAAGTAAATGCAAGATATTAGTTTCCCGTAATATCATTTCAAGCCTTAAAACTCTTTTAGAAACTAATTCTTTATGGTAATCTTAAAGAAATTATAGAACCAACTCAGTAGCTATTTAAAAATCACTTTAGGCTTACCTTAATCATGAGGTCAATTTATACATTGAAAGAATGTTCATGATTAAAATTCTCACTTAAGATAAAAGGAGCAAGTCTTGAGCTTTAAAGATTTAGGTGATACTAGAATCATAAACATGCTATGCAACCTCATTAATCTTATCTTTATAAGGTGATAACTTGGAATTGTAAACATGATGCAAGAAACTGGAGCGCGTTAGTCCGCATTGGACCAATGGAGGGAAAAGAGAATCTTAAGAAAAAAGGCGGTAGTCCGCACTGGACCGTGAAGGAGAAGAGAATTCTTATTACATCTTATTAAGCTCCAAACTCAAGACTTCTTAAAGAATGAAATTCTTTAACTCCAATAATCTTAAGGAAATTGAAAGTGATACTACCATTTTCCAACTTTGCTTGTGATATTGGGCAAGCCATGCGTTGATTCTTTTACCATTATAAAATAAAGTGAGAGCATAAAATAAATATGAGATGCATCCTCTTTATTATCTTTGAAGATTAAGTGACAACTTGAAACATAAACATGAAATGCAAGCTTGGAAATTTAAACATGAATATGCAAGTTCATTTATTCATTCTTGAGAATTTAGTGATGACATAGAAAGTAAACATGGTTATGCAAGGCATAAACTTAAACATGGATGCAAGTTCATTTTATTTCTTTACTAGAGCTCCTCCAAGACTTTAGAGAAATATAAATTCAACCCAATATATCTTAGCAAGACAAAGTGAAAAATACATCTTTCAAGTTCTAAACTCAAGATCTTTATTTTTACATCATAAAAACATCATTCTTTAAAGTTTTGCATCAAGTGGAATTTTCAAGCTTTAGAGGCCTAACTTGTGATGGATTTACAACCAACACTCAAGGTCCTCATCATCAAGCTATCATCATATTCCCATATAGGCCTTATGGCCGAAATGTTAAAGGAAAGAAAGAAGAAAACCGAATGGAAAAGCTAGAGAAAGTCCATGAAATCATCATTTTGAATCAAGAACAACACTTAGCAAAGCATAGAAATAAGCTTAAAGACAACTCCCTACCTAATCTGATTTGAAGGAAAGGAAGAGAACTTGGTTTCTTTGAGTGAAATGGAAGAATTCTTGAAAACTTGAAGAAAGAATTCAGCCAAGAGGAGGAGGAAATGAGAGCTTTTGGTGCTTTGGAAAAACTAGAAATGTGTACAATTTTGAGCAAGCATCTAAGACTCCTTAAGCATGCCTATTTATAGAAGAATTCAAGCTCATGTATGGACAAGAGGAGGGAAAATCTGACTAAATTTGAGGAGGAAACAAGGAAGGAAAAATCATCTTGTTTGGTGGCTTAAAACATGGAATCATGAAACATGATTCCTTGTTTTCATACCTTGAGTTTTGTGCCAAGTTTGACAAATTTTTTTGATGCATATGAGGCCATATAATTTCAGTGCATTATAGCCCAAGGAAGAGAAATTTGTGTGTTCCATGCATTATTTAGGTGTAGGTAAGGTATCTTTGCAAATTAGAGAATTTGCAATTAAGGGCTTAGGTGAATTAGTAAGCAATTTGGGTGTTTAAGCAATTTTAGGTTCTAATCAATTTAAATAAATAATTTGGACTCTAGATTAATAATTAGAATTTAATAAGCTTTAATTTGAGCCTAATATTGCTTAGGTTTCATTAGACGAATCAAAATCTCAAAAATTGCAAACTCACAAAGAGGGGCAAAATGGTCATTTTGCTCAAAATTCGGCCATCGGAACTTAACCAATGGTTAATCATAGCTTAAAAACACCTTTTAAAACATTTTAGTGAGGTTAAAATCTAGTCGGCACGCAATCGAAGTTCAACGCCGCGGGGCGTTTTGGTCATTCGCGTGAAACTCAAAATTGAGATTCTTCTCCTCTATTACACACATAACACAAATAATCCCCTATTATCCTCAAACATCCCTTGAGGACGTCGAGGCCCACGATCCTCATTTTCTCAGTAAAATAACCTCAGGGCATTTTGGTCATTTTCACGTCCAAGAAATTCGAGGGCTTGCGACTTCTGGGGAATCGCTCATAACGTCTTTTCTAAAGTTATATTCCTCTGAGGATTGTTAGGTATCGAATTTATATATAAGAATTAGGTAATTCGGTAATTCTAACGACAGATAAAGTTCAGGGCGTTACAATTAGAGACTTGATCAAAAATTTTCACAACTTCAAGTTTCCTAAGCTCAAAAACTTTCTTTCTTTCTTCCGCCTTGGCTGAAATTCTTTCTTCAACCTTTCAAGAATATTTTCTTTCATTTCACTCCAAGAAACAAGTTCTCTTCCTTTCCTTCAAATCAGATTAGGTAGGGAGTTGTTTTTAAGTTTATTTCTATGTTTTGCTAAGTGTTGTTCTTGGTTCAAAATGATGATTTCATGGATTTTCTCTAGTTTTTCCATTTGGTTTTCTTCTTCCTTTTTCTTTAACCAATTCGGCCATATGGCCTAGGTGGGACTAAGATGATGGCTTGATGATGAGGACCTTGAAGGTGGGTTGTGAATCTCATCACAAGTTAGGCCTCTAAAGCTTGAAAGTTCCACTTGATGCAAAACTTTAAAGAATGATGTTTTTATGATGATTTTATGATCTTGAGTTTAGAATTTGAAAGATGTATTTCTCACTTTGTCTTGTTAAGATATATATATTGAATTTGTATTTCTATAAAGTCTTGAAGGAGCTCTAGTAAAGAAATCAAATGAACTTGCATCCATGTTTAAGTTTATGCCTTGCATAATCATGTTTACTTTCTATGTCATCACTAAAATTTCAAGAATGAATAAATGACTTGCATACTCATGTTTAAATTTCCAAGTTTGCATTTCATGTTTATATTTCATGTTGTCACTTAATCTCTAAAGATAATAAAGAAGTTGCATCTCATATTTATTTTATGTTCTCACTTTATTTTATAATGGCTAAAGAATCAACGCATGACATGTTTATTTTTATGTCATCACCTAAAGATCCTAGAGCTCAAAGACTTACCCAAGTATCACAAGCAAAGAAATAAGATTATTGGAGTTAAAGAATTGATTCTTTAAGAAGTCTTGAGATTGGAGCTTAAAAAGATGTAATAATAATCTTCTTACTTCCAGGTCCATGCGGATTACGCCGCTCCCTTTTAAGATTCTTTTCACACTTGTTATGCGGACTACGCCGCTCAAGCTTCTTGCATCATGTTTATATTTCAAGCTCTTGCATCATGTTTAATTTTCAAGTCATCACCTTAAATCTTAAAGATAAAGAAATGGATTTGCATATCATGTTTATAATTCCAAGTTATCACCTTATAATGACAAGATTAAAATGAGGTTGCATAGCATGTTTATGATTCTAAGATATCACATAAATCTCTTAAGCTCAAGACTTGCTCCTTTTATCTTAAGTGAGAATTTTAATTATGAAGATTCTTTCAAAAGAATTAGTTTCTAAAAGAGTTTTAAAGCTTTGCAAGGATTCTATGGGAAACTAATATTTTATGTTCACTTAAAATGTGATTTTATACAATTATATGAGGTTCATGATTCGGCTTCTGATATGAGATTAGTACCAATAAATGATGATGATTTAATATGTTTGAAGTTGTGATAATTATGGTTTATTGTAAAGGAATGATTCTATGCATGTTAGAGATAAACTAGCTTTAGAAAGGTAAAAGCAAGATTTCTAGAACTTTAGAGAATGAAATTTATGCATTCTGTCCAGAGCCTTTAGTGACCTAAGAACCAGATATTATTATGTTTAGATAAGGGACAATGATTCAAAATTGGTTTAGTAATTAATTTTAGCATCATAGGGAAAGCCGGTAATGAGAAAGGGTTAAAACGTAACTTCTAGCACACCATAAAACCTTAAGAACAACTTACTCTATGCTACCCCATATAGTCTAATAATGTTCTTAAGGCTTATAATTGATGGTAATAAATCCCTTAGATGCATAAGTAATTAGTTTGATAATTAAGGTTACCCAATTTAGTTTTGTGATTAAGGAAGCTTCCTTGAAAATTTTAGATGACATCTTTTGATACTTTGGAATGTCAGTTTATATGATGATGTAATCCTATGAGAATTTGATATTATTGAATGATTTCATGGCTTGCATGTTATAATTGCTATTGCAAACAATGAGAATGTTCATGCATCTTGATGATTATGATATAACATGCTAAGACTTAATGGTGACTAAAACTCATGAGGAAATGATCCTTGGGCCCATCAGACTATAGGTGGTGAAAAGGTGATCTTGAAAAATGATCTTTTAGACCCATCAGACTAGAGGTGGTGAAAAGGTGATTCTTGCCCCTAGCCCGTTCTCAAAAGGGTAGAGTCAGGATTTTAACTTATCAAAAGGGATAAGTATATGCTAGTGACGACTAGTAAGGTATGAGCTCATAACCTAGATTACTCCCAAAAGGGTGGAGTATAGGGTGGCCCAAGGAAAATAATGATGATGATGACAAGATTTTAAGTCAGAGGACACTAAAGGAATGAAATATGTGCACCATGTCTTGTGCATAGCTATTATGGTATGATGTTCTTCTGCATAATATTTTATGAGATGATGATGGGAAATATGATGTTCTTTTATGCATAGTATTTATGATATGATGATGAGAAATATGATGTTCTTGTATGCATAGTATTTATGATTTGATGATGAGAAATATGATGTTCTTTTATGCATAGTATTTATGATATGATGATGAAGAATATATGTGTTGATAAAAGGAAAAGTTCATTATAAACATGACATGCTAAGTTTATGATGCATTATAAGACGCATGATTAAATCTACGAACCTCGTAAAGTATATTTAAACTTAATAAATCAATCTTAGCATGCTCACTATTTCATAATAACCCCGAGGTTCCAAGGACGATGATGATGACACAATGCATCATGAGGTGAGTACCCTGAGATTCTTTATGGTCTCACTCCTCTATTTTTCTTTCCATCTCGTCTAAAAGGAAGGAAGCGTTCGTGAATCACATTGAGGCTTCGGTCTGAACTTGATCCTAGTTTCACTTGTATATTTCAGTATCTATCCCTATCCCTGAGTGTTATTACTAGGTGCCATTAATGGATGTCCTTCCATCCATATATTATTTATGTTTTGTTAGATTGCCTACACTTAGTCTTATTCGTTGGTAGGCAAAATATCTATATGATATGTAATTATGGATGTTGTATGATGGAGCCAATATATTATGATGTGATGTTTGTAAATTCCTATGTGTCTTTTAAATTTTGCTAAATCATTCACGTTAAGTGCGGCTCACGTTTTCAATTATGTTTAAAAAAATGGCTCTAATTTCACTAAGTATTTTCAAAGCATGATTAAGGAACTGAAGCAAAGAGTAAAGTCTAGAATTAATCACCGCCTAGGTGTATTGGGTTAATTATTAGGGTGTTACAATGATGACATAATGCATCATGAGGTGAGTACCCTACTGAGATTCTTTTATAAGTTTCTCACTCCCTCTATTTTTCTTTCCATCTCGTCTAAGAAAGGAAGGAAGCATTCGTGAATCACATTGAGGCTTTCGGTAGTGAACTTAATCCTGAGTTTCACTCGTATATTCAAATATCTATCCCTATCCTTGGAGTGTTATTACTAGGTGCCATTAATGGATGTCCTTCCATCCATATATTATTTATGTTTGTTAGATTGCCTACACCTAGTCTTATCTGTTGGTAGGCAAAATATCTATGTGTTATGTAATTATGGATGTTATATGATGGAGCCAATATGATGTGTTTTTCATGCTATATATGCACGTTATTCGTTTTATTTCGATTATTGTTCCGTTATGGCGGCTCACGTTTTCAATTATGTTTTTTTAAAAATGGCTCGTAATTTCACTAAGTATTTTCAAAGCATGATGAAAGAAATGAAGCAAAGAGTAAAGTCTAGTAATTAATCAGATACAACCTAGGTGTATGGTTAATTATTAGGGTGTTACATTTTGGTATCAGAGGGTTCAATTCTCATGAAGCTTAGGATTGGATTGCTATGCTTCTAAGCATATACGTTAGAAATGTCATGTGTATATGTTTATCATTAGGATGAGCTTGAGGATTAGAGATGCATGATTGGATGTTACACGTGCCATGGTAACTTGCTCACTTCATGGAATGTTGAGCCTGATCACCTCAGTGTTCCGTTTTGTGTGTATAGGGACCAATGGCACGTCGACAACGGACTAGGAACGCGGCACATAATAACCAAAATCAAAACCGCAGAAGCATTCGTAATGTGGCAAGGACAATGAGGATGATGATGGAGCGAATGGATCAGGATCGCCAAGCTAATGCGAATCAAGGCCATAGACCTCCGAACACGCTCATTTTGGGAACTAAGGTGAACCCACCAGGATTCAAGGGGACCCTCAATCCAAATGTTGCAGAAGAATGGATTTAGAATATTGAGAAGGTCTTTGTTGTAGTCCCATGCTCAGGAGGAGAAGGTTACTTTTGCCACCCATATGCTCGAGGGTGATGCCTTGGTGGACAGTGCTAAAAGACTCTTAGGCGAATGTGGACATTGATTGGGAACTATTTAAGGTCCATTTTTATGAGAAGTATTTCCAGAGTAATCAAAAATGCCAAGGACATTAGTTCATGCAACTTGTGCAAGGAAACATGAATGTAGCCCAGGACACTGCAGATTTGAGGAACTCATTAAGTTCTCAAGGATGTATCAGAGTAACCCCAACGAGTATTGGAAATGCATTAAATATGAACAGTTAAAGGCGAAGCTTAATGTGGAGTTGCGCATTTGGAGATTAGGGATTTCTACCCTAGTTAACAAATGCCGCATCATTGAAGAAGGGCGAGAAAGAGACACCTCAAGGTCGATAATATCACCAAGAAGCTAACACCTCAAGGTCAGAATTCAGAGGCATAATCGACCCCCATTCCCACCTCAATCGAGACCCCAAGGTCCACAAAGGAACTTTCAACAAGGAAGGCCGAACAACAACAACAACCGCTATAACAGCAACCAACAACAACAACCCCAACAACAATCACAACAACAACAATAACAATAACAAGGGGAAAGCACCACAAAGGGTAGGAGGCACCTCCACGACCCCACCATCCATGGATTGTCCCAAGTGCGGCAAGAATCATGGGAGCATGCCATGTCGAGCTGGAACAAATGTATGCTATCGTGTGGAAAGCCAGGCCACTACTCTAGAGAATGCAGAGAAAGAACCCGCCAACCCCCAACCCCAAGCCAGTACCAAGGAAGGGTTTTTACCTTAATGCTGAAGAAACGACGAAAGTCACGAATCGTGGAAGGTAAGTGTAACATGCATGGAAAAACTTAATTGTACTATATGATTCTGCGCTTCCCATTCTTTTATCTCTCACTCATGTGTTAAAAGCCTTAACTTACATATGACTGAACTTCCTTTTGACCTTGTTGTTTCTACCCCTCGGAAACCCGTTAGGACTTGTAAATGTTGTTTAGATTGCAATTTTGTTATAGAAAATAGATCCTTTGTTTTAGATCTTATTTGCTTACCCATGCAAGGTTTAGATGTGATTCTTGGCATGGATTGGCTTGAGGCCAACCGTGTACGTTAAATTGCTATGAGAAAACCATTACTTTCTTCTTGTTCCCATTGAACCTAAGAAACCCATAAGCCTGTACATAACTATTGTGGAAATGGACTTGTAAGGGTGAGATAAAGGTTATATTTTCTTAGCCGCTAGTGATGTAGACTTTGAGCAAAGTATCGATGAGATACCGATAGTAAGGAATTATCCGAAGTATTTCCAGAATGAGATACAAGTTTCCCCAAGAGAGAGATAGAGTTTTCCATAGAATTGCTTCCGTCAGGACCCATATCCATAGCCCCATAGGGATGTCCCCATTAGAGTTGCCGAGTTAAAGCTCAATTGGAAGATTTATTGGAGAAAAAGTTTGTTAGGCCTAGTGCATCACCTTGGGGAGCCCCTGTGTTGTTTGTGAAGAAAAGGATGGGAGTATGAGGATGTGTGTTGATTATAGGCAATTGAATAAAGTGACAGTGAAGAACAAATACCCTTTGCCTAGGATAGATGACTTGATGGACAGCTTAAAGGTGCAGTCGTGTTTTCTAAGATTGATTTGAGGTGAGGTTACCAGATTAGAGTAAGAGATGAAGATATACCGAAACGGCCTTTCGCACTCGATACGGCCATTTAGTTTGGAGGAATGTCCTTTGGATTAACCAATGCTCCAGCAATTTTTATGGATTACATGAATAGGATCTTTAGACCCTATTTAGAAGTTCGTGGTTGTCTTCATAGATGATATTCTCATCTACTCTAAGACCCACGAGGAGCATGAATGCCACCTAACCATAGTACTTGGAAATCTTGAAGGAAAAGAAACTATATGCCAAGCTTTCTAAGTGTGAATTCTGGTTGGATGAGGTGAAATTTTTAGGGCATGTAGTGCTAAGAGAGGCTCCAAGATCCTAGTAAGGTCAAAATGGTCGTGAACTGGAAAGACCAACCACGGATGAAGTAAGGAGCTTTTGGGTTTAGCCGGTTATTACCGTCGGTTTATCAAGGGATTTTCCCAGATTTCCCTACCTTTTAAAGCTAACTAGGAAGAACACCCTTTTTCATGGACCTCTGAGTGTGAAAAGAGCTTTCAAGAGCTAAAACACAAGCTAACCTCAACCCCTTTTGGTATTACCCGACCCGATGTGCCTTTTGAAGTATACTGTGATGCTTCAAGGAAGGGTTTGGGTTGTGTATGCAAGATAGGCAAGTGGTGGCCTATGCGTCGAGGCAACTCAAGCCACATGAGGCAAATTACCCTACCCATGACCTTGAATTAGCCGCGTTTGTGCTGAAGATTTGGAGACACCATTTATATGGCGTTAAGTTTGAGGTGTTTTCCGATCACAAGAGTTTGAAATATCTCTTTGATCAAAAAGAGCTAAACATGAGGCAAAGGGTGGATGGAGTTCTTAAAAGATTATGATTTCGGGTTAAACTATCATCCAGGCAAAGCTAATCCAAATGCCCTAAGTAGGAAATCCTTACAAGTATCCCGTTGATGGTGAAGGAGGTTGAGTTAATTGAGGGTTTAGAGACCTAAACCTAGGGATGACCTTGACCACTAAGGGCATAAGAGCTTGCCATCTTAGTGTGACGAGTGAATTCAAGGAAAGAATTGCTCAAGCCAAAGGGAAGATACGGAATTTCAAGAGACCTTAGAAGCAGGAAGAGCTGTAAGTTGAAAGGTTTTACCCAAGGGAATGATAGTTTGTGGAGGTTTGAAGGTCGTATATGTGTACCTGCTAGTGGTGACCTCCAAAAGGATATTTTGGAGGAAGCCCATAAGAGCCATTTACCCTTCATCCGGGTGCAACCAAGATGTATCAAGATTTGAAGAAGATGTTTTGGTGGCCAGGATTGAAGAAGGATGTGTGCACATGGGTGAATAAGTGCTTGGTGTGTCAAAAGGTGAAGATTGACACCAAAACCTTCCGAATGTTGCAACCTTTCTCAATCCCCGAATGGAAGTGGGATAGTGTCTCCATGGACTTTGTAACTAGACTTCCGAGGACCCAGCAAATCATGACGCCATATGGGTAATAGTGGATCGGTTGACTAAATCAGCCCACTTTTTACCTATTAAGGTGACTTATTCCTTGGATAGGTTAGCATAGTTATATATTCAGGAGATAGTAAGATTACATGGAGTACGTTAATCGATAATCTCATCGGGATCTGTAATCACGTCACGATTTTCAAACTTTCAAAGGCGTTTGGTTCAAAGTGTGAGATAACTTATCACCCCAAACGGACGGTCAATCTGAAAGAACTATCCAAACTTTGGAGGACATGTTGAGGGCATGTGTTTTAGATCAAAGAGGGAGTTGGGATAAGTACCTCCATTATGAATTTGCATATAACAACAGTTATCATGCAAGTATCGGTATGGCACCATACGAGGCCCTCTATGGACGGAAGTGTCAATCACCTCTATGTTGGTATGAGCCCGGAGAGCAAAGTCTACTTGGACCGGATATTGTGAGGGAAACGACGGAACAAATCAGAAGATTAGGGATAAGATTCTCACCTGCTAAAAGTCGCAGAAAACTATGCGGACAAGCGGCGAAAACCGCTAGATTTTCAAGAAGGGGACCATGTGTTCCTAAGAATCACCCACCACAGGCATAGGCCGAGCAATGAAAGTGAAGAAATTGAGCCCCAGAATTTCTTGGTCCATTGAAAATCCTTAGCAAAATGAGGATATGGAGCCTACCGTATAGCACTACCCCAGTTTGTCCAACCTTCATGATGTTTTCCATGTCTTCAGTTAGGAAATATCATTTGACCTAAGTCATGTACTAGAAGCCAGAACATGTACAATTAAGAGATGACCTAACGTTTAACTTACCACCCACGAGAATCGTTGACCGAGGAGTTAAGCGGTTAAGGAACAAGGCTTACCCTAGTCAAAGTAGCATGGGGACGAGGTGAAACCGAAGAAGTTACATGGGAGCTGAAACAAGAATGCAAGCACAGGATTCAAGCTGCTCTCAGGTAACGAATTTGGAGGCGAAATTCTTTTAAGGAGGGGAGTAATGTAACGCCCAATTTTTACTATAATTTTTACTGTCATTAGGAATTACCGAATTACCTAGGTAAATATTATATAAAATTTGAGACCAAACAATCTTTAATAAAGGAATATAACGTTAGAAGAGAAGTTAGGAGCAATTCGTGCAAGTATTGCAAACCTCAATTTTCTGTACGTGTAAAATGACCAAAATGCCCCTGAGGTTATTTTTAGAAAATGAGGACGTGGGGCCCACCCATCCTCAAGGGGATGTTTTGATAATAATAAGGGATTGTTTGTGTTATGTGTTTAATAGAGGAGAAGAATTATAATTTTGAGCTTCTAACACACGAATGACCAAAACGCCCACGACGTTTTAATCCGATTGCGGCCATCTGAGCCCAAACCTCACTAAAATGTTTTAAAAGGTATTTTTAAGCCATGATTAACCATTGGTTAAGCTTTGTGGTGTCAGGGCAATTTTTAAGTAAATGATCGTTTCCTTCTATTCTTTTATCCAGTTTTACAAATTTTGAGATTTTTGATTCTTCTAACAAACCTAAGCAATATTAGGCTCAAATTAAAGCTTATTAAATTCTAATTATTAATCTAGAGTCAAAATTATTTATTTAAATTGATTAGAACCTAAAATTGCTTTAAAACACTCAAATTGCTTTCTAATTCACCTAAGCCCTTAACCGTAATTCTCTAAATTGCATGAATACCTTGCCTACACCTAAATAATACATGGAACACACAAAACCCTCTTCCATGAGGCTAATGCACGAAATATTCAGCCATAATCATTAGAATTATTGCAAGATAATGCACTAAAACAAAATGCCAAAAAATTCCCTAAAACATGGCATAAAACATGCCTTAAACAAGAAATGATTTTCCTCCCTTTGTTCCCATGAAAAATCCAAAAATTATGCCTCCTCCTCTTGTCATACATGAGCTTGAATTCCTCTATAAATATGCTTGCTTGGGAGCCTTGGAAGCCTTGCTCATAACTTACACAAATTCTAGTTTTAGGAGCACCAAAAGCTTTCTTTCCTCCTCTCCTTTGGTCGAATTCCTTCTCCCATTTCTAAAGAGATTTTCTTTCATTTCACTCAAGGAAACTAAGTCCTATTCCTTTCCTTCAAATCAAATTAGGTAGGGAGTTGTTTTTAAATTTATTTCTATTCTTTGCTAAGTGTTGTTCTTGGTTCAAAATGATGATTTCATGGATTTTCTCTAGTTTTTCCATTTGGTTTTCTTCTTCCTTTTCTTTAACAATTCGGCCATATGGCCTAGGTAAGACTAAGATGATGGCTTGATGATGAGGACCTTGAGGGTGGGTTGTGTAACACCCTCCAAATTACCACATTTACTCGAGTATGGATATAGTAATTAGTAGAGTATTATTGGTAAGCTCTGATCTATACTAGTTGAAATAATTCAATGACACGAAAATGTCGCAATACATATACTATCATAACGAGATTTACATATAAGGGTATAATGTCGCAGTCACTATATATATATACATCATAAGGGCAAGACTAACAAAATGACCCAGAAAAGTCAGGACTCGAATGAGACGAGGCTAATCCCCCTACCTGGTACCTAACCTACTCAAACACCCGATGACAAAACCGCATATGTACATATACAACAGAGCAAAAGAAAACCAAAAGTACATCATTCTAGGTAGGTAAGGTTCTAACACTATCCTATGTCTATGTACAATGCATCCGTCTCTAGAGGTCTCTCTCCTCGTGCAGGAAACCATTGGCCATCGGAGCGATGACCTCCTCCACCGGGAGCAGGGGTCCTCAGAGGATCTGAGTCTAGATGAGGAGGATGACGAAACGGGTGCCTGCGGCTATGCACGGGTGGAGCGAGGGATCTCAAACACTCAGGATGGGCCATGTGAAGGGGCACACCGTCATAAGGAAAAGCGGGGTCGAAGCTCGGGGGAAGACGAGGTCCTGAAGGAGCGATCAAAGAACATATAGATCCGAAACTGGAATAACCAACGGCGTACATCAGTCCAATGCGGATCATATTGCCACACCCACTGTGGCGAATCACAGAAAAACATAGGGACGGCATCTGTAAATCTAACAATAAATACATACAATTGCAGGTGAGAATAATATAAAATAGGATAGTTCCCCCATATACAATATACAATAGTGATAAACAACTCATGCATATATAGTATTCATATAAACACCTACACAGAAATCTTGAAAACCCGTAGGCCGGAACTAAGGATAGTATCGCAATAATCAATCGAGTAGTAATATGCATAATCAGAAACTCCATTTCTCATGTCTTTCTCAATTTCCTCAACATAGGGAAGGCTTATCTCACAAGGATATACATTTACCATTCACAATTTCACAAGGACCATAGAGCTGAGGACATGAGCTCAATTCCTATTTAAAGATCACCGAACTTCATTTTTTCCATTTCGGATCACTAAGGTCTATGCCTAGCCGACACGTCTATCGACTCACAACTTTTCTAGGGAAGTCCTTCTTTTTGCCTTCCCTCTCAACTCTTTCTAAGCCTTGTTTCTCTTTTTCCCCATATGTCTCAAATATACACAGTAAGATATGCACATACTAACATAGAATTTCAGCCATTTTCACATCTCATTATTCTGCAGAATTGAAGTTCTAGGTACAACAATTGGTTACCATACCAAACAACCATTCCACCCTTAAGGAAAATTTCACATGACACTTCAATGTGTCTAAAACAACCTGTAAAAATTTCAGGGCAATCAGAGTTATATAGCCACTTCCATAAAATAGGCAAATCTGGTGGTAGAAGTCACAAATTCATGGTCCAGACTTGTGTTTTCAGAATATTTAACCCTAGAATTCGATGGAATCAAGGTACAAGAAAATTCACAGAGGTATTTCAACATGTTATTAGTCTTGTGTAAAAATTTCAGGAGCTTTCTCAATCAATTGCTATGATTAAAAATTCGGGCAAGTTTGTTACTTCAGTCTCAACAATTTAGACAGCAACAGTTACAATTCGGTTCCTAATTTTTTTGAGGCATCAAACCTTAAAATTAAACCTCAGGAAAATTCGTGTATTTAGTTTAAGGGCTTAACTACAACATATAATTTTCATGGCTCATGAAACCACCCACAAATTTTCCAGAAAATTCGTGAGAAATTCTGATTCAGAGCAGAATTCAGTCAGCAACCTAGTTCCAATTTCACTTGAGAGAAAACCCATTTTAAAACCATCCAAACCCAACACAAAAATTCATACATCAATATCAATATGTTAACCATCAGAATCATCAAAATTTTCGGAATTAGAGCAAGCCAAAACAGAATTGAAAAATTCCACAAAAAGGCAGCAAAACCCTACTCTTGAAGGTGCAGGAAGTCTCTATCTCTAGCTTGTTTTAAGTTTGATTTCTTCACAACCAAAACTCCCCACACAACCTCAAACCCTCCTCTGATCACTGATGGATGTGCAAGAAGGATGGGGTTCTTGAAATTTCAATCGGTTATAATTGTAGAGGTGGAAGTGTAGATCAATTTTTGTGAAGGAAGATTTGGGTTTTGATGATTCTAAGCTAGGGTTTTTGTGAGATGAACACAAGATGAAGCTCTTGGCTATGGAGGCACTTCTTCCTCTGGTTTCTCTCCTTGCAAGGCCGAGTTCATGCTTAGCTTGGTTAAAAAGATCAAGTGATTAGGCTTGTAATAAATGCAAGGTAAGATATTTGTTAAAAATCATGATGACTTGGTGACTAGGCTATGATGGATGGCTAGGATTTGATCTTGGATTCCAAGATTGAATCCTAGCCTTCCACTTGTCTTAATTTGGGGGATATTGTTTAGTTGTAGTGATGGAAATGTCTTTCGATGTTAAAAACCACACACCGAAATCCTACCGAACGGGTAAACCGTACGATCTCACAATATTACCCGAAATTTAATTCTAGGTATAAAATTATCGTTCCACACATTCCTAATCTTATTTCATATTTTCTTAACTTCGCACTCTTAGGTCTAAATCAGTTTGGCTCAGGAGCCTGGCCGCCAAGTACTATTCACTTTTTTTTTTTTTTTTTTTTTTGTGCTCCCATGGAGTCATTCTCATCATAATTGTTTCTGTCAGAATTCTAATATTCCTATTAAGTTTTCCTCAATTAATATCTGAAGAAAACTAGGATGTTACATTACCACCCACCTAAGTAAAAATTTTGCCCTCAAAATTTCGTACCTGGAAACAATTCTGGAGTCCTCTTCATAGTCAACTAACTCCCATGTGAATTCTTCATTCCTGGCCCACCCCAAGCTACTTTGACTAGTTGCATGCTTTATTCCTCAGTTGCTTGATCTCTCTATCACGATCTCAGCGGGAGGCACTCGAAACGTCAAGTCGTCCGTGACTTCTAGATTCGGGTTCAATGATATGGGTGGAGTCTGGGGTACATTCTAAGAGATACATGGAAGACATTATGGAGATTGGATAAAGATGGGGGTAGGGCTATTTGATAAGCAGGCTTACCCAATTTGTCGAAGAATTTGAAAAGGACCTATAAACCTAGGTGACAACTTTTGACCTTCAAGACTCTACCTCGCCGTAGTGGGTGTGACCTTCAGGAACACATGCTCCCCCTCTTTAAACTCTAAAGGCTTCCTTCGTTTATCTGCATTCTCTTTTGACGACTCTCCAATGAGGATTTTATCCTTAATCTTCTGGATTTGTTCGTCGTCTAATTAACTAGATCTGGTCCTAACAATCTTGCTTCTCCTAAATCGTACCAACACAATGGGGATTACATTTCCTTCCATACAAGGCTTCGTATGGGGCCATGCCAATACTAGCATGATAGCTGTTATAGGCAAACTCCACCGGAAAGTATTTATCCCAACTCCCTTTCTGCTCAATCACGCATGCCCTCAGCATATCTTCCAAAGTCTATGGTGCGTTGGTCTGCCCATCCGTTTTGGGGGTGATAAGCCGTCTCAAACAGCTTGGTTCCAAAGGCCCGTTGGAAAGCTCCCAGAACCTTGAAGTAAAACGGGGTCCCTCTGGAAACTATTGAAGAAGGAACGCCGTGTAGCCTTACTACCTCTTGGATATACAAGGAAGCTAACCTATCCAAAGGATAATTAGCTTTGATGGGTAAGAAGTGAGGGACTTGGTCAGCCTATCCACTATGACCCATATGGCGTCATAGCCTGAAGGCGTCCTCGGTAAACCCATTAGAAATCCATGGAGATACTTTCCCACTTCCATTCTGGATTTCTAAGGGTGTAAGGTTCCAGCCGGCTTTGATGTTCTATTTTGACTCTCTGACAAGTTAAACACTTGCGAACAAACTCTGCTATATCCTCTTCATCCCAGGCCACCAAAACATTCTTTGAGATCTTCATACATCTTACTAGTCCCAGGGTGTATGGTGAATTCACCTTTGTGTGCCTCCTTCAAAATCTCATTCCTGGCAGTTGCACTTGCAGGTACATAGACCCTGTCCTTATACCTCCATATACCTCGCTGGTCCTGTAAATTCCGGCAATTTCTTAGTGTAGCCGATTTAAAAATCTCTTGAAGCTCTTGATCTTCAGGTTGTGCAACCAAAATCTGCTCCTGGAACCGCTTGTTATCTAATTTGACCTAACACACACCTTCGGGGCTAACGGACGTCTCAAGCTAAGCTTCTTGAAGTCTTCTACTAGTTCCGTTTCCTGATCATCATGCATGCTACACTTAGGGACTTTCTGCTCAATGCATGAGCCACAACGTTTGCCTTGCCTGGGTGGTAATCAGATTAAACTCGTAATCCTTAAGGAATTCCATCCACCGTCTCTCTCTCATATTCAATTCTTTGATCAAAGAGGTACTTTAAACTCTTATGATTAGGAGAAACATTGAACTGTACACCATAAAGATGGTGTCGCAAGTATTTTAGAGCAAAAACTACAGCGGCTAGCTCAAGATCATGGGTTGGATAGTTCACCTCTGGTCTCACTGGAGGGCATAAGCAACCACATTTCTATTCTCATAAGCACACACCCTAAGCCCTTGCTAGAAGCATCACAATAAACCTCGAAGGGTCCGAGGTCGGTAGCACCAAGGCAGAGCTGTGGTCGACTTCTGCTTAACTCCTGAAAACTATTCTCACATTCTGGCGTCCATTTGAATTGAGCATTCTTTCGAGTTCACGGTCCAATGCGGATCCCGCGCTAGGTTTCTTAGATTCTCTTCTCCCTCCACCGGTCCTATGGTTCTCGCTCCAGTTTCTTGCATCATGTTTGTATTTCAAGCTCTTGCATCATGTTTAATTTTCAAGTCATCATCTTAAATCTTAAAGATAAAGAAATGGATTTGCATATCATGTTTATAATTCCAAGTTATCACCTTATAATGACAAGATTAAAATGAGGTTGAATAGCATGTTTATGATTCTAAGATATCACATAAATCTCTTAAGATCAAGACTTGCTCCTTTTATCTTAAGTGAGAATTTAATCATGAAGATTCTTTCAAGTTTAGCAAAAGAATTAGTTTCTAAAAGAAATTTGAGGCCTTGCAAAGACTTTACAAGAAACTAGTATTCCATGTACACTTAAAATGTGATTATGATAGGTTCATGATTCAGCCACTAATCTGAGTTTATTACCAATGTATGATGATGATTTAATATCTTTAAAGTTGTGATTATTATGTTTATTGATGAGGGAACAATTATATGCAAGTTAGAAGAGAAACTAGCTATATAAAACAACGTAAAGCAAGATTTCTAGAACCCTAGATAATGAAATTTATGCAATCTGTCTAGAACCTTTAGTGGCCTTAAGAACCAGATTTTATTATATTTAGAGAAGGGAGAATGATTCATAATTAGTTTAGTAATTGATTTTAGCACCATATGAAAAGCCGGTAATAAGAAAGGGTTAAAAATGCAACTTCTAGCACACCGTGAACCCTTAAATATAACTTGCTACCTATGTTGTCCCATATAGTTTAATAATGTTCTTAAGGCTTATAATTAATGGTAATGATGATAATGAATCCTTTAGATGCATGATTAATTAGTGTGATAATTGAGGTTACCCGATTCTAAAGTTTAAATGTTTGGTTTTTGGTAAGAATTTATGATGATAGTTATTTGAAGTTTGAAATGATAAGTCTATGAAGTGATTTGATGCTTATTAAGTATTTGATGATTTGAGATTCCGGGCTTGCATGTTATAGTTACTGTTGCAAACAATGAGAATGCTTATGCATGAAATAATGAAATATTCTTTGTTATTTAAAAATTTACCCTTGTTGCCTGGAAGAAAGTATATTACTGTAAAAGTGTAATTTGGAAAGGTTTGGCTAGGAAGATTTGGTATTTAAGCCATTTGTGACCCTCTTCTTCCTGGAATCTTCGGATGCATGATTACAGTTGGTATATATATTATTCCAGAATAAGACTATAAACGAGACAATGTTATAAATGATTATGAATTGAGAATTGTATTATGATATAACATGCAAAGACTTAAAGGTGACTTAAAATATATGAGGAAATGACCCTTTGGACCCATCAGAACCCGGTGAAAAGGTAATCTTGAGAAAATGATCATTTGGACCCGTCAAACTATAGGCGGTGAAAGGTGATTCTTGCCCCTAGTCCTTCTCAAAAGGGTAGAGACGGAATTTTTACTTATCAAAAGGGATAAGTATGTGCTGTGACGACTAGTAAGGTATGAGTCATAACTTAGATTACTCCCAAAAGGGTGGAGTATAGGGTAGCCCAAAAAATGATGATGAAAGTAACTTTAAGTCACCTAAGAAACTAAGTAAATGCATTATGTGAATATGATGTTCTGTTATACATAGTATTTATGAGATGATGAGAGAAATATGATGTTCTGCTATGCATAGTATTATGAAATGATGATGAGGAATATGATGTGATTTTATGCATAACTATGTTATTATATATGAAAGGAAAAGTTCATTATATACATGACATGCTAAGTTTATGATGCATTATAAGACGCATGATTAAAACGACGAACCTGGAAGTATATTTTTGAACTTAATAAATCAATCTTAGCATGCTCACTATTTCATAATAACCCCGATGTTCCTGGAAATGATGGCACAATGCATCATGAGGTGAGTACCCTACTAAGATTCTTTTTATAAGTTTCTCACTCCCTCTATTTTTCTTTCTATCTCGTCTTCAGAAACGAAGGAAACGTTCGTGAATCACATTGAGGCTTTCGGGTAGCTAAACTTGATCCCCTAGTTTCACTCGTATATTTAGATATCTATCCCTATCATTGGAGTGTTATTACTAGTGCCATTAATGGATGTCCTTCTATCCATATATTATTTATGTTTTGTTAGATTGCCTACACCTAGTCTTATTCTATTGGTAGGCAAACTATTTATGTGTTATGTAATTATGGATGTTATATGATGGAGCCAATATGATGTGTTTTTCATACTATATTGATTATTCGCTTTATTTCGATTATTGTTCACGTTATGTAGCTCACGTTTTCAATTATATTTTTAAAAAATGGCTCGTAATTTCACTAAGTATTTTCAAAGTATGATGAAAGAACTAAGCAAAGAGTAAAGTCTAGTAATTAATCAGATACAACCTAGGTGTATTCGTTTAATTATTAGGGTGTTACAGGATATGGGCAAGTCTTTGAGCTCTAGATCATTAAAGTGTTGACATAAACTTAAACATGCTATGCACCTCATTTTTATTCTTCATTAGAAAATAAAGTGAGAGCATAAAATAAACATGAGATGCACTCATTTGTTATCTTTAGAGTTTAAGTGAAGGCATAGAATATAAACATGCTAGATAAGAAAGTAAACATGAAATGCAAAGTTCAATTCTTTATTTTAGTGCTCTAGGCCCCTTGAGGTATTTACCAAATCAACAATCAACTTTAAGTTTGAAATAGGTGGGCTTTGAGATTTATTAATGAGGATACATATTCTTGTTTTAATCTTTAAGTTGTTTAGTGATGACTTGAAAATAAACATGCTATGCAACGCATTAAAGTAAACATGAATGCATCTTATTTTAGATCTTAGCTAGAGCTCTTTGCAAGACTTTAAAGGAACATAAAACCTTAACCCATTATGTATCATAAGGCAAGCTTTAGAGTTCTTAGTACCTAGACTTCAAGAAAGTCTTAAGGTTTGAACTTCATCATCAAACTCAAGAAAAATGGACACAAGTTCAACACTTTGTCTAAACAAACATGTAACAACCTAATAATTAACCCAATACACCTAGGCGTATGATTAATTACTAGACTTTACTCTTTGCTTCAGTTCCTTAATCATGCTTTGAAAATACTTAGTGAAATTACGAGCCATTTTTTTTTAAACATAATTGAAAACGTGAGCCGCGCTTAACGTGAATGATTTAGCAAAATTTAAAAGACACATAGGAATTTACAAACATCACATCATAATATATTGGCTCCATCATACAGCATCCATAATTACATATCATATAGATATTTTGCCTACCAACAGAATAAGACTAAGTGTAGGCAATCTAACAAAACATAAATAATATATGGATGGAAGGACATCCATTAATGGCACCTAGTAATAACACTCAGGGATAGGGATAGATATCTGAAATATACGAGTGAAACTAAGGATCAAGTTCAGACCCGGAGAGCCTCAATGTGATTCACGAACGCTTCTTCTGAAAGACGAGATGGAAAGAAAAATAGAGGGAGTGAGAAACTTATAAAAAAATCTCAGTAGGGTACTCACCTCATGATGCATTGTGTCATCATCATCGTCCCAGGAACCTGGGGTTATTATGAAATAGTGAGCATGCTAAGATTGATTTATTAAGTTCAAAAATATACTTTACCGAGGTTCGTTGGTTTTAATCATGCGTCTTATAATGCATCATAAACTTAGCATGTCATGTTTATAATGAACTTTTCCTTTTATCAACACATCGTATTCTCATCATCATATCATAAATACTATGCATAAAAGAACATCATATTTCTCATCATCAAATCATAAATACTATGCATAGAAGAACATCATATTTCCCATCATCATCTCATAAAATGCTATACATAGAAGAACATCATACCATAATAGCTATGCACAAGACATGGTGCACATATTTCATTCCTTTAGTGTCCTAGGTGACTTAAAATCTTGTCATCATCATCATTATTTTCCTTGGGGCCACCCTATACTCCACCCTTTTGGGAGTAATCTAGGTTATGAGCTCATACCTTACTAGTCGTCACTAGCATATACTTATCCCTTTTGATAAGTTAAAATCCCCAACTCTACCCTTTTAGAGAACGGGCTAGGGGCAAGAATCACCTTTTCACCACCTATAACATGCAAGCCATGAAATCATTCAATAATATCAAATTCTCAGTAGGCATTACTTCATCATATAAACTGACATTCCAAAGCATCAAAAGATGTCATCTAAAATTCTCAGGAAAGCTCCCAATAACCGAACTCTAAAGTTGGGTAACCTTAATTATCAAACTAATTACTTATGCATCTAAGGGATTTATTACCATCAATTATAAGCCTTAAGAACATTATTAGACTATATGGGGTAGCATAGACAGTAAGTTGTTCTTAAGGTTTTACGGTATGCTAGAAGTTACGTTTTTAACCCTTTCTCGTTACGGCTTTCCCTATGATGCTAAAATTAATTACTAAACCAATTATGAATCATTGTCCCTTATCTAAACATAATAAAATCTGGTTCTTAAGGCCACTAAAGGTTCTGAAAGAATGCATAAATTTCATTCTCTAAGTCCTAGAAATCTTGCTTTTACGATTTTCTAGGAAGCTAGTTTTATTTCTAACATGCATAGAATCATTCCTTTAGCAATAAACCATAATTATCACAACTTCAAACATATTAAACCATCATCATATAGTATTACTAAACTAGATTAGTGGCCGAATCATGAACCTCATATAATCACATTTTAAGTGTACATGGAATACTAGTTTCTTGTAAATCTTTGCAAGGCCTCAAATTTCTTTTAGAAACTAATTCTTTTTGCTAAACTTGAAAGAATCTTCATAAAAATTCTCACTTAAGATAAAAGGAGCAAGTCTTGATCTTAAGAGATTTATGTGATATCTTAGAATCATAAACATGCTATGCAACCTCATTTTAATCTTGTCATTATAAGGTGATAACTTGGAATTATAAACATGATATGCAAATCCATTTCTTTATCTTTAAGATTTAAGGTGATGACTTGAAAATTAAACATGATGCAAAAGCTTGAAATATAAACATGATGCAAGAAACTGAGCGGCGTAGTCCGCAGGGACAAGTGGAGGAGAGAATCTTAAGAAACGGAGCGGTGGTAATCCGCATGGACCGGTGAAGGGAGAAGAGAATTATTATTACATCTTTTAAGCTCCAATCTCAAGACTTCTTAAAGAATCAATTCTTTAACTCCAATAATCTTATTTCTTTGCTTGTGATACTTGGGCAAGTCTTTGAGCTCTAGGATCTTTAGGTGATGACATAAAAATAAACATGTCATGCGTTGATTCTTTTAGCCATTATAAAATAAAGTGAGAGCATAAAATAAACATGAGATGCATCCTCTTTATTATCTTTGAGATTAAGTGACAACTTGAAACATAAACATGAAATGCAAGCTTGGAAATTTAAACATGAATATGCAAGTTCATTTATTCATTCTTGAGAATTTAGTGATGACATAGAAAGTAAACATGATTATGCAAGGCATAAACTTAAACATGGATGCAAGTTCATTTTATTTCTTTACTAGAGCTCCTCCAAGACTTTAGAGAAATATAAATTCAACCCAATATATCTTAGCAAGACAAAGTGAGAAATACATCTTTCAAGTTCTAAACTCAAGATCATAAAACATCATAAAAATATTATTCTTTAAAGTTTTGCATCAAGTGGAACTTTCAAGCTTTAGAGGCCTAACTTGTGATGGATTCACAACCCACCTTCAAGGTCCTCATCATCAAGCCATCATCTTAGTCCCACCTAGGCCATATGGCCGAATTGGTTAAAGAAAAAGAAGAAGAAAACCAAATGGAAAAGCTAAGGAAAGTCCATAAATCATCATTTTGAACCAAGAACAACACTTAGCAAATCATAGAAATAAATTAGAAACAACTCCCTACCTAATCTGATTTGAAGGAAAGGAAGAGAACTTGGTTTCTTGGAGTGAAATGAAAGAAAATATTCTTGAAAACTTGAAGAAAGAATTCAGCCAAGAGAGGAGGAAATGAGAGCTTTTGGTGCTCCTAAAACTAGAATTTGTGTAAGTTATGAGCAAGGCTTCTAAGGCTCCTCAAGCAGCATATTTATAGAGGATTCAAGCTCATGTATGACAAGAGGAGGAGGCATAATTTTCAAATTTTCATGGGGAACAAAGGGAGGAAAATCATTTCTTTGTTTAAGGCATGTTTTATGCCATGTTTTAGGGAATTTTTTGGCATTTTGTTTTAGTGCATTATCTTGCAATAATTCTAATGATTATGGCTGAATTATTTCGTGCATTACAGCCTCATGGAAGAGGGTTTTGTGTGTTCCATGTATTATTTAGGTGTAGGCAAGGTATTCATGCAATTTAGAGAATTTACGGTTAAGGGCTTAGGTGAATTAGTAAGCAATTTGAGTGTTTTAAAGCAATTTTAGGTTCTAATCAATTTAAATAAATAATTTTGACTCTAGATTAATAATTAGAATTTAATAAGCTTTAATTTGAGCCTAATATTGCTTAGGTTTCGTTAGCAAATCAAAAATCTCAAAATTTGTAAAACTACAAAGATAGGGCAAAATGGTCATTTTACTTAAAAATTGCCCGAGACCACCCGAGCTTAACCAATGGTTAATCATGGCTTAAAAACACCTTTTAACACATTTTAGTGAGGTTCGGGCTAAGTCGGCACGCAATCGGGTTAAAACGGTCAGGGCGTTTTGGTCATTTCGACGTTGAGCTTCAAAATTAAGATTCTTCTCCTCTATTAACACTCATAACACAAACAATCCCTTATTAACATCAAAACATCCCCTTGAGGACGGGTGGGGCCCACGATCCTCATTTAAGTAAAATAACCTCAGGGCATTTTGGTCAATTTATACGTCAGAAATTGGGGTTTGCAATACTTGCACGAATTGCTCCTAACTTCTCTTCTAACGTTATATTCCTTTATTAAGGATTGTTTGGTCTCAAATTTTATATAATATTTACCTACGGTAAGTCGGTAATTCCTAATGACAGTAAAAATTCCAGTAAAAATTGGGCGTTAAATAACGTAAGTTGTTCTTAAGGTTTTAGATTATAGAAGTTATGTTTTTAACCCTTTCTCGTTACCGCTTTCCTATGATGCTAAAATTAATTATTAAACCAATTATGAATCATTGTCCCTTATCTAAACATAACAATATCTGGTTCTTAAGGTCACTAAAGGCTCTAAAGGAATGCATAAATTTCATTCTCTAAAGTTCTAGAAAATCTTGCTTTTTTTTCGAGTAAGCTAGTTTTATCTCTAACATGCATAGATAAACCATATTTATCACAACTTCAAACATATTAAATCATCATCATTTATTGGTACTAATCATATCAGAAGCCAAAATCATGAACCTCATATAATTGTATAAAATCACATTTTAAGTGAACATAAAATATTAGTTTCAGTAGAATCCTTGCAAAGCTTTAAAACTCTTTTAGAAACTAATTCTTTTTGAAAGAATCTTCATAATTAAAATTCTCACTTAAGATAAAAGGAGCAAGTCTTGAGCTTAAGAGATTTATGTGATATCTTAGAATCATAAACATGCTATGCAACATCATTTTAATCTTGTCATTATAAGGTGATAACTTGGAATTATAAACATGATATGCAAATCCATTTCTTTATCTTTAAGATTTAAGGTGATGACTTGAAAATTAAACATGATGCAAGAGCTTGAAATATAAACATGATGCAAGAAGCTGAGGCGTAGTCCGCAGGACCAGTGGAGGGAGAAGAGAATCTTAAGAAGGAAGCGGGGTAATCCGCATGGACCGGTGAAGGGAGAAGAGAATTATTATTACATCTTTTAAGCTCCAATCTCAAGACTTCTTAAAGAATCAATTCTTTAACTCCAATAATCTTATTTCTTTGCTTGTGATACTTGGGCAAGTCTTTGAGCTCTAGGATCTTTAGGTGATGACATAAAAATAAACATGTCATGCGTTGATTCTTTAGCCATTATAAAATAAAGTGAGAACATAAAATAAATATGAGATGCAACTTCTTTATTATCTTTAGAGATTAAGTGACAACATGAAATATAAACATGAAATGCAAACTTGGAAATTTAAACATGAGTATGCAAGTCCATTTATTCATTCTTGAAATTTTAGTGATGACATAGAAAGTAAACATGATTATGCAAGGCATAAACTTAAACATGGATGCAAGTTCATTTGATTTCTTTACTAGAGCTCCTCAAGACTTTATAGAAATACAAATTCAATATATATATCTTAACAAGACAAAGTGAGAAATATCTTTCAAATTCTAAACTCAAGATCATAAAATCATCATAAAAATATCATTCTTTAAAGTTTTGCATCAAGTGAAACTTTCAAGCTTTAGAGGCCTAACTTGTGATGGATTCACAATCCACCTTCAAGGTCCTCATCATCAAGCCATCATCTTAGTCCCACCTAGGCCATATGGCTGAATTGGTTAAAGAAAAGGAAGAAGAAAACCAAATGGAAAAACTAGAGAAAATCCATGAAATCATAATTTTGAACCAAGAACAACACTTAGCAAAACATAGAAATAAACTTAAAAACAACTCCCTACCTAATCTGATTTGAAGGAAAGGAAGAGAACTTGGTTTCTTGGAGTGAAATGAAAGAAAATATTCTTGAAAGGTTGAAGAAAGAATTTCAGCCAAGGGAAGAAAGAAAGAAAGTTTTTGAGCTTAGGAAAAACTTGAAGTTGTGAAATTTTTGAGCAAGTCTCTAATGACTTCTAAGCATGCCTATTTATAGAAGAATTCAAGCTCATAAATGGACAAGAGGAGAAGGAAAATCTGATTCAATTTGAGGAGAAACAAGGAAGGAAAAATCATCTTGTTTGGTGGCTTAAAACATGGAATCATGTTTCAAGGTTCCTTGTTTTATGGTGATTTTTGGCATTATATTTTAGTGCAATTTTTTGGTGTTTTATGGCTGCATTATTTCGTGCATTACAGCCTCATGGAAGATGGTTTTGTGTGTTCCATGTATTATTTAGGTGTAGGTAAGGTATTCATGCAATTTAGAGAATTTACGGTTAAGGGCTTAGGTGAATTAGTAAGCAATTTGAGTGTTTTAAAGCAATTTTAGGTTCTAATCAATTTAAATAAATAATTTTGACTCTAATATTGCTTAGGTTTAATTAGCAATCAAAAATCTCAAAATTTGTAAAACTACAAAGACGGGGGCAAGCATTTTACTTAAAAATTGCCCGGACCACCCGAGCTTAACCAATGGTTAATCATGGTCTAAAAACACCTTTTAACACATTTTAGTGAGGTTCGGGCTAAGTGGCACGCAAATCGGAGTTAAAACGCCAAGGGCGTTTTGGTCATTTCGCGTCGAGCTCAAAATTAGGATTCTTCTCCTCTATTAACACACATAACACAAACAATCCCTTATTAACATCAAAACATCCCCTTGAGGATGGGTGGGGCCCACAATCCTCATTTTGAGTAAAATAACCTCATGGGCATTTTGGTCATTTTACACATCCAAGAAAATTGAGGTTTGCAATACTTGCACAAATTGCTCCTAACTTCTCTTCTAACGTTATATTCCTTTATTAAGGATTGTTTGGTCTTAAATTTTATATAATATTTACCTACGGTAATTCGATAATTCTTAATGACAGTAAAAATTGGGCGTTACAAACATACAAAGAACTATCTTTATTTTATTGCTCATGGGCTTCAAAATTCTTAGAACGGCCGACCAACTTTAAGGTTGGCAAGGGTAAGCTTAAGCTCTTTGAAAACATAGGATTAATTTTCTTTAACAAAACTTTTGTGATCTACTTAATATTTTTAAAACTTTATTCAAACAAAGGAAAATGAAACCGAAATCATGAGGAGGAAAGAAGGAACCGAAACCTTGAGGGGAAAAGGAAAGAAACTGAAAACTTTATCAAAGAAAGAAAGATCAAGGCATGTATGGTCCAAGACCAAGTTGTTTCAAGCTTTAGAGGTTTCTCACATGACAACAACAAGTCATTATCTTGAAACCTCATCATCAAGCTCAAGTTCTCCTCATAAAAAGGCCTCTTGGCCAAAATGAAAAGGAAGAAGGAAAATAGTTTGAACCAAGAGAAAACTAGAACTTTTTTGAAGAAAACAAGCAAAACTTTAAAAACAAACCCCTACCTAAGGAAGTCTTGAAATAAATGAAAGAAAGCTTGGATACTTGATGAAATGAGAAGACAAAATCTTCTCTTGGTTGGAAATGAGGATTCGGCCAAGGGAAGACACAAGGAAGATGGATTTTCCTTGAGAAAGTAAGCTTGGAAATGGAAAGATAAAGTGTTTGAGAGGTGGTTTGAGGTGAGGGAGTGGTGGTTCAAGGTTGTTTGGTGGTTTGTGGTGGTGGAAATGTTTCTTTGATGGTGGAGGAAAAAGAACAAGATGAAGAGAAAGTTAGAAGAAAAGAGAGAAAATGCAACAAAGCTTGAACTTGGCAAATGATCTAAAGTGTAACCAAGTTTTCTAAGGCTTGGTATTTATAGAAAAATGAAACTTTGTGGCTGATTTGGGGAGGGAGGAGCTGACGATTTTTCAAGACCAAGGGGAAGGAAAATATCTTCAAAAACTTGTCATTCAAGCATGGCTTGAGGTATGGTCTTTGAATGAAACAAAATCAACATGTGACACAAATAGAGAGCATGAATTCGGCCAACATTTCAGCCAAGGGGGAAAGGATAGCTCATGTAATTATGGTTTAAGGATGTGTTTAGGTGTTTCTTTGATTAAGGTTTTGATTAGGAGTTGTAAGAAAGTGTTTAGGTAAGGTAATTGACTAATTAAGGTTGTCAAGACTTGATTAGGAGGGTAATCTTACTAGATTAACAATTTAAAATAATTCTTTTGGTCAAATGAGGTATGGCACAATTCCTTAATTTAAGAAATTGGAGAGAGAAACACTATTCAAGATTCCATGACTAGGAATCTTGAATTAAAGAATGCAATTTAGAGTTTAACTAAGCAATTTTAGGTCCTAATTAACCTTAATAAATTATTTTGACTTTAGATTAATTATGAAATAAATTAATCTTCGATTAGAGCCTAATATTGCTTAGGTTTGCTTAATTGCGTCATTAGGCTCACTGTACACTGTTCTAGGGGCAAAATGGTAATTTTCACTAAAACTACCCGGACCTAGGCCAACTAAACATCAAAAACCACTTATAAATATCATTTAAAATCTTTTGGTAAAGTTGGGCTAAATGGACCGTAAAATGAGACAACGCCACATGGGCATTTTGGTAATTTCACACGTTGGAACTCAAAAATGAGATTCTTCTGCTCTATTACCATACATAACACATATAATACCCTATCAACATCAAAACATCCCCTTGAGATAGGGGAGCAATCTTCATTTTAGGGTAAAATAACCTCAAGGGCATTTCGGTCATTTGTACAGGAAAATGGAGACGTACAAATTACCATGGGGGAGCGATACGTAACGCCTAGACGTGACAAGATTAGGCAAGGGCCAAGACAAGTTGAAGTAGAAATTGTTAAGTAATCTTTTATCTTATGTGCTAAGTGAAGAATTTTAGTATTGATATTGAGGCAAATATATTTAAGTTGTGAGTTAGTAGTTTATGGTTTATTTGATGTGGAGTAGTATGATATATACAAATTAGTTGACTAAATAATAAAGAGACCCACTTTGGAAGAATGGTTTTTGAACCTTAAAATGAACCTTTGATATATATTGCATGCTCACATTTTCTTAATAAACCTAAGTGGGCGGGCGATGACGATGACCATTATGAGTGTGTAACTGGGAGTTGCCTTCCTGAGAATTGTATAATTCTCACCTCTATATGTTTGTGTTTTTGTGTCACCTCAGGTTGATTTAGAGAACAATGAGTTGCTACGTGAAGGAATGAGAGATTGTAGTAGTTTAGTAGTTGATATTTTTTTTCTTTATGTACTTATTGGTGTTATATGTATGTAAATGAAATAGACAACGTATTGTATTAAAGCTCTTAGGAGAGCTTCCTTTTGTACTTAGCTATGTGTTGAATAAATGTTGTAGTTCTCTATTATATATTTAATAGAATTTTTAGTTATTATACACGTTAATCGATTTGCTATAGATATTTAAGGAAGGTCCGTAATTAATAAGTAACAACTCTAAAAATATGAATGCATGACTTAAGGATGAGGTTGTACTTAGGAGGATGTTACACAATGAATGTTGTGTTTTTTATTATATATTTTAATAGAATTATGCTTAGTTATCACACATTAATCGAGCTTACTATAGATACTTAAGAAAGGTCCGCTAATTTGTATGTAACAACTCTAAGTACGATGCCATGACTTAAGGATGGGATTGTACTTGGGAGGATGTTACATTACATGTAACGCCGGTGATGAGGTAAGGAGTGATCACCGATGTAAAGGCACGGACAATGAGCGGCTCCTAGCAAGGCCTCTAAGTGGAAGGGTACATGAATGAACTCGTTAACACAAATGAGAGGATCCTGAGACTATAGGTATGGAACTATGTAGTTAAGAAGGGCTTATATAAATTGATTCGTATTACCTATGCCAGTAAGATGCATCTTCTTTGGTAGCCATCACGAAGAACTCCACGGTTAGCGTTGCTTTAACTTGAGCAATTTTGGGATGGGTGACCTTATAGAAGTTCCAGAAGCGTGTGAGTGAGAACAAAGCACAACTGAAAAGACCCATGTTGGTTTGTGGAGACATTCATCAATCCATAAAGCGAGCAAGGGATGTTATATTCTATGTCTTAGAATAATTTTTGAGAAAAACTAGTAACTAGGAAAGATTAACAATGTGATTTCCCAAACTTTTATAAATTAAGATTATGGGTCCTGATTGGCATTGATTAAACCTGTAAGGTGCTGTTTGGAAATGTTTAGATGTGTAAAACTTACTAATAATTGTTGTAAAAATTGTTTTTAGCATTTTGGGAAAACTAGAAAAGATTAAAAATGTGATTTCCCAAGCTTTTATAAATTAAGATTTTGGATACTGATTGAATATGTAAGGTGCTGTTTGGCATTGTTTAGATGTGTAAAATTTACTAATAATTGTTGTAAAAATTGTTTTTAGCATCTTGGGAAAAACTAGCAACTAAAAAGGATAAAAAATGTGATTCTCAAAGCTTTTAGAAATTGAAACTTATGGCTCCTGATTGGTAATGTTTGGTTCTGTAAGGTGTTATTTGGTACTACCCTCATGTTAAAATCATTAATAATTGTTGTGAAAATTATTCTTGGTGTCTTAGGTGCCTAAAAGAATAATTGAAAGTGTTAGTTTGGACCATTTTGCAAAATATGGCAAGTTGTGCTTTAAACTATCATTATGGAATTCTGGCCAAAAGGATTTAATTAGAGTTATTAATGATCTTGAAAGTGTCCATGTATTCAAAATACCATTTATAATGTTTAGAAAAAGTTTTAGAAGCATTGGCATTTGTTAACATAAAAAATGAGAAACTTTGCACTTTGACCCCTAAAAGACTAATAAAATTTGGCCTATGGCCCAAAAAGGTTTTTGTGATGAGTTTAAATGATTTCTAAGAGTTATGGGTCCCATAAAAGCATAGATTAATTTTAAGGATCAGTAGAAAAATGTGTTAAAAGGGGAATTTACACTTCAACCCGTAATCCTTGAGAAATTGTATATGAATTGATGACTATACATGCTTGATTCTTGAATTATGCAAATTATGATTCTAGTATCCTGTATATGTATCTTGTTGAGCATAACATATGCATTAGTTGAGTCTAGTCCTTGATTTTCGGCATCCTGGGTAAGAGCATGTTCCTGTTATAGATATTCATGATAACATGCTTATGGATATATGCAAAGAATGTGATGCATGCTTATGTGATTAATGACATGATGATTTGCGGCATGTTATGATTATGATTGAATAATTGGGTGCATGACTTAAGTGTCTTATGAGCATTGTAACACCCTAATATTTAACCCAATACGCCTAGGACGTATTTAGATTAATTATTAATCATTACTTCCTTTAAAACCTCTTTTAGAAACTAACTTAGCGGAAAATAGATAATTTTTTTTTTTGAAATGAAACATGTAAAACAAAATGCGAGCCTTTGCGTATAACATAAACGAAATGTAAAGCGGAGGGATAAATAAATCATCCAGAACATAAGCATTAAAGGACACTTCAATCATGAGAATAAACATCAAAATATTAGTCATAATCGTTTAGTACATAGCCATTGGAATATAAAAGAAACATAAAAGTCTTACCCATATAAGTGGGAGGAGCTTCAGTACAACAACATAAATAAGAAACATAACGACAAATACATGAAACGCCCCAAAAGATACTCCCAAACTAGGACTACCCCCTCCCTCGAACTATGGATGATGCTCCTCCTCGTCCCTAGATGGCACATACCCAATGAACTGGGCAAGCTCCTCGGGTGCATGAAGACGGAAGGGTGGGCAAACATGCCCTCCAACGTGGGCGCATCTCCAGATGTCGTGCTAACCTCCGCTGTGTCACTCTCTCCTCGCTACCCATCCCGATATCCATGGGTCCAGGGGCGGAACCTCAGAAAGGATGAGAAGGAGGATCCTCTACGGGTCAACCTCTGAACATCTCGGGTGAGGCACGTACTGGGGTAACCTCACAGCTGAAGGAGCAGGATGGGCACGCGGTTTGCTCGTCTGGGGTCGCATCCTCTCAAAAATCATATCATCACCATAGGGGGAAGTCGGGGTGAAGCGGAAACTGAGAACGGAAAGGCAAATGGGCGTCCCATGTATGCAAAAATGTGTATAGCACATCGACCCTCGAAATGGTATGACTGGTAATCCGATCGAAGTGCAGCTCCCATACGGGCACATCAACAAAAATCACGAATGACGCCGCAAGGTCTGAAGACGTAACGGAAAAGAAAGGAGAGGGGTGAGAATCTTGCTAAAGAATCTCATAGGGAAATCCTCTATCCTAGTTTCATCGTTTACGTCCCCAGGAACCTTGGGTTTATTATGAAAAGGTTAAACATGCATAAGTTTATTATGAGGTTTTTGCAAAGGTAATTATCCAAGGTCCGTGTCTTTTATCATGAATCTCAATGCATGTATGCAGCATAAGTTCATGAATGCATGACAACATTTAGGCAAATCAAACAATAATTAGTCAACATTTAAGTGGCATGTAGCTTTTCTTGAACATTGTTCTTTCTTCTAATTCTTGTGACACCAACATCATAATAGTAACCGGCCCCTTAAACTAGGCTATGAGCTCATACCTTAACTAGTCGTCACTAGTTCTTACTTATCCTCTTGATAAGCGAATCATAAACATAATCATAATCATCATAATCCCGACTCCAAGAGTATGGGTAGGGGGCCTAAGGATCACCCATCATGGGACTTTTTCCTTCTTCAAAACGCATCGACTGGTTAAGCCAACGACTTTGTCCGCTTTGGCTAATGTCTATGCCCTCACGGTTTTTCCTTCTCCTCAAGAGGGAGAAGTACGTTCGGTGTGTCATATTAAACATCTTATTTTCAAAACTTTCTTTAAGTCCCTCAAATTTGACGGAAATTCGAGGCATAGTAGCTACATCCGAATTTCCTCAAATTGACTCATGCCACATAATCTCAATCACATATATCATTCTTATGGAACTTTCTCAATTAAAAACTTCTAGTTCACATAAGCCTATTCTTATATCTTAAACCTCATGTATTTCAAATTAAGGCGTAATACTTCATCACAACAACACGCTAGTTATACACATAAAGTTTCATGCTCAAGATATTAACATAATCACATCATCATAATTATGCTCGAGGTTCATCATCATAAATATGCTCACTCGGCCTCCTATCTCATAGTATCTTATGCTTTGGCCCTCACGGGTCTTAAACTTGTCTTCTAATTATTCCAATACCCATATTACATCTTTATTACCCTCAAGAGGTTATCACTTAAACTTTTCTCTAAGATTTAAACTTACTAAAATTCCAAACAACATTGTGCATGTAAGGGCAGAAATATCATATGCTTCCAGGGCTCTAGAATCTCCATCTATGGCCCTTTTTAAGATCCATCTTCGCCTATGGCTCCATAATCAATTCCTAAACCAATTATGAGGGATTCCTATGCATGTTCACTAAGTTATAAATCACTTTTCTCAATTTAACTATGCTGGACAGAATTACATTTTGCCATGTCTAAGTATGCTAGAATTCCCATTTTAAGTCCTTAGCAACACCTTAAGCTTTGTAATTAATACCTAATCATTTATGAAAGGTTTTTATGCATATCTTACTGATTATGAACCATTTATACTTAATTTAATCATGCTGGAATAGGTTTGCATATTTGTTCATTAAAGTGTTCTAGAATTCTCATTCTTAATCCTTTTAAGTTACTTATTCTTTTCTAACTTCTCTAAATCGATCCTTGCTTCACTCAAACATAATTTTACACATTTTAACACCTTAGAACAGAATTTATACAGTAGCCAAACATAAAGGGCAGAACCAAAATCATAAGCCCATAAAATCACATAATCTCATGAGTTGAAATGCATACAAGTTGCTAGTTTCTCTTGGAATCATTTTAGGAACTCAAAACTCTTTTAGTAACCAATGAATCTCATTGAAATCATATAAATATATACTAGGTCAGTAGCTAAATTATTTATCTCAAGGAATGGATTTAAAACATAAGACTTTATTCATAAAGTTCCTTGAGTACATCTAAGCTTAGAAAAATTTCAAGACTTAGACTATGGGCACTTATGATTAGAGGAACTCATCCAAGTCCATCATCATCATCACAAGGCCGAATGGCTTCTTTAAGAATGCCAACATTTTCTTAAAACCTTACATAGGATACTTGGGCAAGTCTTTGAGCTCTAGATCATTAAAGTGATGACATAAACTTAAACATGCTATGCACCTCATTTGTTCTTCATTAGAAAATAAAGTGAGAGCATAAAATAAACATGAGATGCACTCATTTGTTATCTTTAGAGTTTAGGTGATGGCATAAAATATAAACATGCTAGACAAGAAAGTAAACATGAAATGCAAGGTTCAATTCTTTATTTTAGTGCTCTAGGCCCCTTGAGGTATTTACCCAAATCAACAATCAACTTTAAGGTTGAAATAGGTAGGCTTTGAGATTTATTAAGTGAGGATGCACATTCTTGTTTTAATCTTTAAGTTGCTTAGTGATGGCTTGAAAATAAACATGCTATGCAAAGCATTAAAGTAAACATGAATGCATCTTATTTTAGATCTTAGCTAGAGCTCTTTGTAAGACTTTCAAGGAACATAAACCTCAACCCATTATGTATCATAAGCAAGCTTTAGAGTTCTTAGCACCTAGACTTCAAGGAAGTCTTAAGGTTTGAACTTCATCATCAAGCTCAAGAAAATAGACACAAAGTTTAACACTTTGTCTAAACAAAATACAAGAACTAAGTCATATTCTTTATTTTATTGCTCATGGGCTTCAATCTAGAGTAAAACTCTTAGAACGGTCGACCAACTTTAAGGTTGGCAAGGGTAAGCTTAGAGCTCTTTGAAATCATGTGATTAATTTTCTTTACAAAACTTTTGTGATCTACTTAACATTTTTAGCAAACTTTGTTCAAGCCAAGACAAAGGAAACCGAAATCATTTGAGAAAGAAAAGGAAAGAACCGAAAATGAAACCAAAGAAGAAGAAAGAAGCACAAGCATGTATGGTCCAAGACCAAGTTGTTTCAAGCTTTAGAGGTTTCTCACATGACAACAACAAGTCATTATCTTGAAACCTCATCATCAAGCTCATGTTATTTTCATAAAATGGCCTCTTGGCAAAATGAAAAAGAAAGGAAGAAAGGAGTTTGAACCAAGAGAAAACTAGAACTTTCTTTAAGGAAAACAAGTAAAACTTTAAAACAAACCCCTACCTAAGGAAGTCTTTGAATGGAAGAAAGAAAGCTTGATTCTTGAAGAGTTGAGAAGACAAAATCTCCTCTTGAGTGTGAGGATGGTTTTGGCCAAGAAGGAAACTCAAAGGAGATGATTTTTCCTTGAGTTTCTAAGCTTGGGAATGGAAAGTTTAAGTGTTTGAGGGATGGTTTAAGGTGAGGTAGTGGTGGTTTATGGTTGTTTGTGGTGGTTTATGGTGGTGGAAGGATTCTTTAAGAGGAAGAAGAAAATGAAGAAGATGAAGAGAATTTAGAGAGAAAAAGCAAGAAAAAGCAAGAGAACTAAACTTAGCAAAGCTTCTAAAGTGTAACCAAGTTCCTCCAAGCTTGGTATTTATAGAAAATTTGCAACAATGGTGGCTGATTTGGGGGAGATGGCCGACGGCCTTAGGGAGGGAAAATAGAGAAAAATATCTCTTACAAGGTATGGCTTTGAGTATGGGTTCAAGCATGGTGAGGTATGGGCAAAAGTATGGGCAAGGCATGGCTCTTTGAGTGAGATAAAATTCAACATGTGACACTTTATTTGGGTGAGGAATTAGGCCAGCCTTGTGCAGCCAAGGAGAGAATTTTGTTCATGTAATTGTGGTTTAGTGATGTGTTTAGGTGTTTCTTTGATTAAGGTTTTGGTTAGGAGTTGTAAGAAAGTGTTTAGGTGAGGTAATGGCCTAATTAAGAATGTCAAGACTTGATTAGGAGGGTAATCTTGTTAGATTAGTAATTTAAAATAATTCTTTTGGTCAAATGAGGTATGGCACAATTCCTTAATTTAAGGAATTAGAGAGAAAATACTATTCAAGATTCCATGACTAGGAATCTTGAATTAAAGAATGCAATTTAGAGTTTAACTAAGCAATCTTAGGTTCTAATTAACCTTAATAAATTATTTTGACTCTAGATTAATTATCAAAATAAATTAATCTTCGATTAGAGCCTAATATTGCTTAGGTTTGCTTAATTGCGTCATTAGGCTTACTATACACTTTTCTAGGGGCAAAATGGTAATTTTGCACTAAAATGCCGGGACCCCGGCCAACTAAACATCAAATATTACTCAAAAACATCATTCTAAACTTCCTGGAAAAATTTCGGCTCAAACGGCACCTTTTACCGTGTAGAACAGAGGGGTATTTTGGTCATTTTGAGCCGAAAGTTTAGAACGAGATTTTCACCTCGGATATCAAACATAACAGATACAATCCCCTTCAAACATTGAGTTGACCTATTCGAGGGGTCAACTGTCCTCGAATTTTGGGTAAAGCTGACCTAGGGGCATTTTGGTCATTTGCACTCAATATAGAAAAATGACGTACAAGCATGAAATGCTAAATGATAAGTTATGATTATATATTCATGTTTGCATCTCTAGATAACATGCTAAGATTAAAGGTGATATAAGACACATGGAAATGACCTCTCAACTCAGGAATTAATGGTTAGGAGAATTGATTTGTTAAGGTGACCCTTTAGACTCCTATGCCCTATCCCGCACTCTGGGAGTCGGGAATTTAGCTTATTGAGTGGATAAGTGTAGACTAGTGATGACTAGTTAGGTATGAGTTCATAACCTAGAACTCAAGAGGAGAGAGTATTAGGGTGGCCCCATAGAATAGAATAAGAAATTTAAGTTACCTAAAAGAATAAAGAGGAAAGATGATGGTAGAAGGATTTAAATTCTTTATGCTATGCCCATTTAATATGATTCTTATGATATCTTGTTTGTGGCATTGACATGCATTCATAAATTAGTATGTTGCATTCATGACATTAAGATTCATGCTGAAAGATATGGGCATCGACTAATGGTATTTGGAACTTAATAAATGAACTTTATACATGCTCATGATTTTCATAATGAAACTTGTAGTTCCTGAGGACGTAGATGATGGCACATGATAAGAGGTGAAAGCCCTAATGAGATTCTTATATAAGTTTCGCATCCCTTCTTCTTTCTTTCCCATCTTGTCTTTAGAGGTTGATGGCGACGTTCGCGATCTACATTGATGCCCCCACGTGGGAGATCCACTATAACCCAGTTACATCGTACCATTTTGTGGGTCATTGTGCTACTCGCTTGTTCGTGTTTTGGACTATCCCTTTGTGCATCTTGTCACTAGTGTCTAGTTTTCCCCTGCTCCCTTTACGAATGACTTTGCCTTCGAGCGTGCGTGTCCGCGTAAAGGTCCCTCGTGCCCACTTTGCCGCATCTTCCATTCAAGATTTCCAAGTCTACGCACCATGATCACCACCTCGCCCTCCGAGCCGTGGTCGAACCCATTTGAGGAGTCACCAACCTAGTATTTTTCCAATAGTTTTGCCCCCATTCCAATCGAGATAAGAGGTGGTAGCGATGAAGAAGCTATTGTTACGCAACCTAAGAGGAGCTACTTCTGTCCATAGAGGAGCTCTCATCCTTGCGAGGTGCCCATGTGTAACATCCCTTAGTACTTTATGGATTGACGACTTGTCCCCATAAACCAATACAGGTTTTTTCACCGTGCTTTGTCCTCACTTACACACTTCCTGGAAAACTTCCAGGAGGTCACCATCCCAAAATTGCTCCAAGTCAAGCACGCTTAATCATGGAGTTCTTTAGCGATGGGCTACCAAAAGAAGATGCATTTTGTTGGCATAGGTAGTACATATCAATTCATATAAGCCATCATCAACTGTATAGTCCCATACTTATATAGCCTTTGGATCCCTCATTCTGGTGTGTAATCAGTTCATTCATGTATCCTTGGAGCAGCTCCTTATCCATGCCTTCTTGCACCAACGATCACTCCCTCCTCTCACCAGACATTACATCCCCAGCTTTCGCTTGTTTCGTCCTCAAACCACACCATACTGGGAGAGGTGCAGGGTTTGATAGCATTTGTAACATCCCCTAGTGCTTTATGGATTAACGACTTGTCCTCACAAACCAATCAGTCTTTTCAACGTACTTTGTCATCACTCACACACTTCCTGGAAAACTTCCCAGGAGGTCACTCATCCCAAAATTGCTCCAAGTCAAGTATGCTTAACCATGGAGTTCTTTAATAATGGGCTACTGAAAAGAAGATGCATCTTGTTGGCATAGGTAGTACCAATCAATTCATATAAGCCATCCTCAACTGTATAGTCCTATACCTATAACCTCAGGATCCCACTCATTTTGGTGTGTAATCGGTTCATTCATAAACCCCTCCGCTTAGAGGGCTTGCCAGGAGCTACTCTTTGTCTGTGCCTTTACAACGATCACTCCCTACCTCGTCACGGGCATTACATACTTCTCTATTATAAATGTTTTTATGATGTTTTTATGCTTATATATGGCTTAAAAACATGGTAGATTATCCTTGTATTAAAGGAGTAACATCAAACTTGAGAATGATAGGTGCTGGATTTTTGGCTATTTCTGGAAGTAGCTACTTCAACATATGAAACTCATAGAATATGAAATTTTTGGGAATAAAACTATTTTTACTACAAACTAGACTTAATAAAGAACGCTCTCCAAAAAGAATCACCAAAAGGAGTTTTCTAGTCCAAGATATAAATTTTTAAAATAGAGCCTAAGACTTGAACTCTAAATCTGACCTTGGAGTAGTAAAATAGGTGTAACTCACTCTAGAAAAATGCAAATGGACTGATTTCAACTCTGGAAAGATAACACATCTAGGAACACACCATGTATACTATGCATAAAGATTTGCACTATGTAAAAATGGAATAAGAAATAAAGTTTCGGGACATGTGCTTGTAACACCCTAACTTTCACCTAATGCGCTCAAGTCGCATTTGGCTAATTATTAGCGGTTACGTCTTCGTTTCAGAACTTGACTTATCTTTATTTAAAATACGGGTAATAAAATATGACTAAATTTTTCTTTTTGAATTTAAGATTCAAAATGCGAGCCGCGTGCGCATACATAATGATTAATACACACATGATATAGCCAACATATACACATTATCATAGCATATAGAAACAAGTCATGGAATAGTCACAACATAATTTATATTAACATATCATAGTCACATCATAACGACGATGCCCTTCGAACATGAGGACATCTCAAGATACTAAACATAAGAAAAGATGAACGTACACGAACCCAACGCTAGACATTACTATAACTTTTCTAGACTAATCTTCGCGCTTAAGCCGACCTCTATAGGATGGGTAGCGTGGTTCCTAAACTTGCACCTCACAAGGGATCACGAACATCCGCATCACTCGCCTCTGGAGACGACACGGAAGAAAGGAAAAGGGATGAGAAATCTATATAAGATTCTCAGTAGGGCTTCCAACTCTAACACAAGTGTCATCGTCGTCCCCCAGCCACTTTGGTCTTATTATGAAAGGGTGTGCATGCATAAGATTCAATTTTCATTTCTCAAGTTCTTCTTATCCGAAGTGGGTGTCTTTTAACATGGGTCTTAATGACATGAATGCAACATATATTCTATGTATCCATGGCAATACTTGAGCATGACAGTACACATAGATAGCACATATTACTTAATCAAAGTATCAATGAAACATCAACAAAACGTATGCATGTACATCTTTTACTTTATCATAATTGAACTTCTGAGTTCCTTTCATAACTTTTTCCATTATTCCACCCTCATCATGGTCACCAAAATCCACCCAACATGCCGGCCCGATAATTTTATCATAGTCACCAAAACTCCTCACCACCTATCGCCTAGGAATGAGCTCATCCTAACTAGCCGTCGCTAGATTTATACGGGGAAAAATAGAGGGGGAATCATATCTCTTTCTTTCTTGGAAACGCATCAACGGTTAAGCCAAGTGACTTTGTCGCTTGGTATGGTCACTCCATACCCCCACGGGTTTACTTTCTCCTCAGGGTAAGGAGAAATGCATCTCGGCATATAACCTTTTCATTAACATATCTCTTTTCTTGGATCACCTACAACCCTTAACTTGGGAAGTCATAATGGGATCATTTCCTCATTAACATATTTTGTATGGATGCAACATGAGCGTACAATCATAATACATCATATAACATATCATTTATGCAACATGAGCATGGAATCATCTTAAAACATACTAATACTTTTCTCATATGCAACGTTATAACATTTCAAGTAACATTCATCACGTCATATACATTTCAAGTAAATAATCAAGTAAGACTTCAATACTCATAGGCATTCTCATCATAATTTCATTTCATCATATCATGTACATTCCCATTAAGTAATCATGTAAAAAGACAACATCACATAAGCATCCATATCATAGGTTTATCCCATTAAAATCAAAACACTCATTTTTGGCACATTTAGGTGCTGATAATCGATTACCAGAGACAAAACTTGTTAAAAGAAGAACATCATGGTAATCGATTACATGAACTGGTAATCGATTACATGAGTCTGAACTTCTGGGTAAGGAGAACACCCTTGGTAATCGATTACACCTCTTGGTAATCGATTACTAGAACCCAGAATCTCATAATTGCTTCCTGGTAATCGATTACATAGCCCAGTAATCAATTACAGAATCCTTTGAAAACTAAACTTTCTAACACATTTGCAAGTATCCTTCCTTTCCAAAAACACTTTATCACACCTTTCTAAAAACTTCTTTGAAATCATTATCATATTTCCATAATTAAAAACCAACATTGTAACATAACTAAGAAATAAATCTCAACACTCATAAAAACAAACATAAAGGAACCTACTTCATATTCTTTATTTTATTGCTCATAGGCTTCAATCTAGCGCGGATTCTAGAACGCCGACCAACTTTAAGGTTGGCAAGGGTAAGCTTTGAGCTTTTGAAAACATGTGATTAAGTTCTTCAAACAACTTTTAGTGATCTACTTCACATTTATATCAAACTTTTTATAACAAAAGGAAATGGAAACCGAAACCATTAAGGGGAAAAGGAAAGAAGAACTGAAAGCTTGAACAAGGAAAGGAAAGGAAACTGAAATCATTTATGATCCAAGACCAAGTTTTCAAGCTTTAGAGGTTTCATTGTGATGAACTCAAAGTCATCATCTAGAACTCTCATCATCAAGCTATCATGAAACATCATCAATGGCCTTGAAGGCCGAACATGTAAGGAAAAGAAAGAACTTGAAAGAAAACTCCCTACCTAGTGGTGAAGAGGAAAGCTTGGTTCTTGAAGCAAGTTGAGAAGAACAACTCCTTCCTTGATGCTTGATGATTTTTGGCCAAGGCAAGGAGGAAAGGAAGATGAGGTGTTTTCTTTGTGAGCTTGAAGAGATGAAGAAAAGGAAAGGAACTCTTGAGTCTTGAGAGAAAAAGAAAGAACTCAAGATACTCTTTGAAGCTAATCTTGGCAAATGAACAAAATGCAACCAAGCTCATCCAAGCATGGTATTTATAGAGGGAATGAGACCTTGTGGCTGATTTGGGAAGGAAAGCTTGGCCTCATGTTCCATGAGGTGAGAGAAATTGCTTTATGGAGGCATGGTGAGGTATGGTGGAAAGTATGGGCAAGGCATGGGCAAAGCATAGGCAAGGTATGGGCTTAGAGTGCACAAATGGAGAGCATGAATTCAGCCAACATTTCAGCCAAGGGGGAAAGGATGATTTGCTCATGTAATTGTGGTTTAAGGATGTGTTTAGGTGTTTCTTTGATTAAGCTTTTGATTAGGCATTTGTAAGCAAGTGTTTAGGTGATAAAATGGCTAATTAAGGTGGTCCAAGACTTGATTAAGGAGTGGTCATACTAAATTAGAGAATTAAAACCATACTTTAGTCAAATCAAATCATAGACACAATTCCATGATTTAAGGAATTGAGAGAAAATACTATTCATGAAAATGTGACATAATGTCTTAAATTCAAGAATAGGATTTTGAGCTTCTAAGCAATCTTAGGTTCTAATCAACCTTGATTAATTATTTTGACTCTATATTAGTAATTAGAATTTACTAATCTTTAATTAGAGCCTAATATTGCTTAGGTTTTGCTAATCGTGTCATTCGGGCAGAATGCACTTAGCTAGGGGTAAAATGGTAATTTTCTAAACCTGGGGCCACCCAGGCTTATCCTGACATAAAACATTACTTAAAAACATCATTTAAAACCTTTTGGTGAAGTCCTGGTTCAAGGGCATAAAACGAGGTTAAACCACAAGGCGTTTCGTAATTTCACGCGTCGAACTCAAAAATGAGATTCTTCCGCTTATTACCACACACAACATACACAATTCCCTATCATCACAAAAACATCCCCTCGAGGATGGCCAACCAGCGATCCTCATTTTCGGGTAAAATGACCTCAGGGCATTTCGGTCATTTGTAGAAAAAGACGTTAATGTGAGAGAGTATGGAAAAGGGTAACTTTACAAGGGTATTATGACATAACCATAAATATATTTTTAATAAAATTACCATTAATAGAAAGGTTGATGAGATAAGAATCTGGGACTATATTTAAAAGGCTAGATAATAAGTATACAAAAAGTTACAAATTCTCTTATAAAAGACATTAGAACTATAAATAGAAGATTCAAATCTTGTAAAGAAAATTTAAAGGATCTAAGTTGCAATAATCTTCAAACATAGGGGAGCTTGAGAATATATAAAGACCCTAATAATATTTCAAAATTCATTAATGAAATAAGGGAATGCTAAAGAGTACAAAGAAAGATATTCATAATGTATATGTAACGCCCCAATTTTTGTAATCTTTTAATTAGAAATTACCAAATTACCGTAGGTAAATATTATATAAAATTTGAGACCAAACAATTCTCAATAAAGGAATATAACGTTAGAAGAGAAGTTAGGAGCAATTCGTACAAGCATTGCAAACCCAATTTTCTGTACGTGTAAAATGACCAAAATGGCCCTGAGGTTATTTTACTCAAAAATGAGGATCGTGGCCCCCCCATCCTCAAGGGGATGTTTTGAGGATAATAAAGGATTGTTTGTGCTATGTGTGTTAATAGAGGAGAAGAATCTCAATTTTGAGTTTGACGCGCGAAATGACCAAAACGCCCATGCGGTTTTTTAACTCCGATTGCGTGCCGAAGTCCGAACCTCACTAAAATATTTTAAAAGGTGTTTTTAAGTTATGAATGACCCTTGGTTAAGTCGGGATGGTCCCGGCTTTGGGTTAAATTACCGTTTTTGCCCCTCGTTGTGCAGTTTTGCAAATTTTGAGATTTTTGATTTGTCTAACGAAACCTAAACAATATTAGGCTCAAATTAAAGCTTATTAAATTCTAATTACTAATCTAGAGTCAAAATTATTTATTTAGATTGATTAGAACCTAAAATTGCTTAAAACACCCAAATTGCTTAGTAATTCACTTAAGCCCTTAACCGTAAATTCTCTAAATTGCATGAATACCTTGCCTACACCTAAATAATACATGGAACACACAAAATCCTCTTCCACAAGGCTGTAATGGCTGAAATTATTGAGTAATAAGTCAGAAAATTATTACACAAAAATCCAAAGAATGAAAACAAAGAATCATGAAAACATGGAAACATGATTCCATGTTTTAAGCCACCAAACAAAATGATTTTTCTTCCTTATTTTTTTTCCTCTAATTTTTGGTCAGATTTCCTTCCTTCCTTTGTCCATTTATGAGCTGAAAAATCTCTATAAATAGGCATGCTTGAAGATAGTTTAGATGCTTAGTTCATAACTTACACAAATTCTAGTCTTAGGAGCACCAAAATCTTTCTTTCTCTTGGCCAAATTCTCCCTTCAGCTTTTCAAGGATATTTTGCTTCATTTCACTCAAGGAAACCAAGTTCTCTTCCTTTCTTTCAAATCAAATTAGGTAGGGAGGTGTTTCTAAGTTCATTTTATGCTAAGACAAGTTATGTTTCTAGCTCAAAAATGATGTTTTCATGAGCTTTCTTTTAAGTTTTCATTTTCAGTTTCTTCTTCCTTTCTTTTTAAAGTATTTCGGCCATATGGCCTAGCTTATGATGAGACCATAGTTTGATGATGAGATTCTTGAGTGTTGGTTGCAAAGCTTTCACAAGTTAGATCTCTAAAACTTGAAGGTTTCACTAGTTTCCAAAGCTTCTAAAATTTCAGTTTTTCTTTCCTTATTTTCCTTTCATGGTTTCGGCCAAATGGCCTAGGAAGGAATGAAATGATGGCTTGATGATGAGGACCTTGAATATGGGTTGTAAATCCATCACAAGTTAGGCCTCTAAAGCTTGAACATTCCATTTAATGCAAAACTTTAAAGAATAATGTTTTTATCTTGAGGTTTGAATATGAAATATGTATTTTTTTACTTTGTCTTGCTAAGATACATATATTGGGTTGAAATCATAATTTTCTTAAAGTCTTGAAGGAGCTCTAGTAAAGAGATCAAGTGAACTTGCATCCATGTTTAAGTTTATGTCTTGCACAACCATATTTATTTTATGTCATAACTAAATTCTCAAGAATAAATAAATGAACTTGCATATCTCATGTTTAAATTTCAAGCTTGCATTTCATGTTTAAATTTCAAGTTGTCACTTAATCTCTAAAGATAATAAAGAAGTTGCATCTCATGTTTATTTTATGCTCTCACTTTATTTTATAATGGCTAAAAGAATCAATGCATGGCATGTTTATTTTATGTCATCACCTAAAAATCCTAGAGCTCAAAGACTTGCCTATGAATCATAAGCGAAGAAATGAGATAATTGGAGTTAAAGAATTTATTCTTTAAGAAGTCTAGAATTGGAGCTTAAAAAAAAATGTAATTCTCTTCTCCCTCAGGTCCTATGCGGACTCGCGCTCAGATTGCTTAAGATTCTCTTCTCCCTTTCCTGGTCCTATGCGGATTCCGGGCTCAAGTTTCTTGCATCATGTTTATATTACAAGTTCTTGCATCATGTTTAATTTTCAAGTCATCACCTTAAATCTTAAAGATAAAGAAATGGAATTGCATATCATGTTTATAATTCCAAGCTATCACCTTATAAAGATAAGATTAAAATAAGGTTGCATAGCATGGTAATAATTCTAAGATGTCACCTAAATCTCTAAAGCTCAAGACTTGCTCCTTTTATCTTAAGTGAAAGATTTAACTATGAACATTCTTTTGAGTTATAAATCGGTCCCATGGTTAAGTTAGGCCTAAAGTCCTATGACTTCTTTCAAGTTTAACAAAAAGAATTAGTTCTAAAAGAGTTTTAAAACTTTGTAAGAATTTTATGGGAAGCTAGTAATTTTATGTGTACTTAAAATGTGATTTGATGCTTATCAAGAATTTGGTGTCATTGATTGATTCCCTGGTTTGTATGTTATAGTTGTTGTTGCAAACAATGAAAACTTATGCATGAAATAAGGACATATTTTGTGTGGAAGAAAGTGTATTCCTGTAAGAGTGCAATTTGGAAAGATTCTGGCTAAGAAAGATTTGGTATTTAAGCGTGTCCATTGTGACCCACCTCTCTTTCCTGGAATCTCCAGATGCATGATTATAGTTGATATATATTATTCCAATAAGATGTAAATAAGAAAATGTTAGAATTATTATGAATTGCGAGTTGTAACATGCAAAGACTTATTGGTGACTTAAAATTTATAAGAAAATGATCCTTTAGACCCATCAAACTATAGGTGGTGAAAAGGTGATTCTAGCCCCTTAACCTGTTCTCTCAAAAGGGTAGAGTTAGGACTTTAACTTATCAAAAAGGATAAGTATATGCTAGTGACGACTAGTAAGGTATGAGCTCATAACCTAGATTACTCCCAAAAGGGTGGAGTATAGGGTGGCCCAAGGAAAATAATGAGGATGATAAGATTTTAAAGTCACCTAAGGTACTAAAGAAATAAATTATGTACACCATGTCCATGTGTAGCTATTATGATATTCTTCTATGCATAACATACATGAGTTGATGATGAGAAATATGATGTTCTTCTATGCATGTTATATTGATGATGATGATAAGGAATATGATGCATTATAAGACGCATAATTAAAATTGGTTGAATCTCGGTAAAAGTATTTTCTGAACTTAAAATTTAATCTTCGTATGTTCACTATTTTATAATAACCCCGAGATTCCTGGAGACTTTGATGATGACACCGTAGAAGGAGATACCCTACTGAGAATTCTTTAGTAAGATTCTCACTCCCTTTCCTTTATTTCCGTCATTGTCTTCAGATTAAATGGCGACATTCGTTCTGTTCGTTGACACCCTACTGGGAATTCCACTATGATCCGTGCATCATTCGTATCACTTTGAAGGAAGGTGCTCGGTTCGTGTTTTATTTACGTAGGTCGTCCATTTGCACATCCTGTCCCTAGTTATCGTTTTCTCCTACTTCTCCCTATGGCGATGAAATGGTTTTCGAACATGCACGTCCACTTGATGAAAGAATGTTACGTTCTTATCCGCTTCTCCGTCCATGGTTTTCCAGAGTATAATCCACGAACGAATATTCTTGAAACTGATCCTTCAGAGGACCCTCCTTCTCATGCTTATTCTGAGAGCTCTCTCCTACTCTCCCACGTGTAAGAGAGGGTAGTGAGGAAACAGTTGTCAGCTGAGTTTAGCAAGAAGATCCATGCGACCCAGCCTGGTGCATCTCGTGTGCCCCCTTCCGAGGAACTCGTCAATGGATCGGGTTTCTTCCCGTTTCCAAGAGTTTTTAGTAGTCTTAAGTGTTATGCATCCAGTTTAGAGTAGCCTTTCTTCAGCTTTTAAGGTTATCTAGTTTAAGGTTATCTAGTTTAGGGGCATGATTTCCTTATAAATAGTTTCCTATGGTGTGAATATGTAAGATATGATGTATGAACTTAACTCACCTTCAATTATATTAAAAAAAAAGGCTCGTAATTTCACTAAGTATTTTCAAAATATGATGAAAGAACCAAAACAAAGAGTAAAGTCTAGTCATTAATCAAATTCAACCTAGGTGTATTTGGTTAATTACTAAGTGTTAAGTATACATACCAATCAAGACATCCATGACCCCTTAGGAATACTAGACTCGACTTGATAGCTTGGGTTGCTTAATACAAATCGTTTTTGAGAAATCTATATGAGATCTTATATGAGATTATCTTGATTACTATGAGATTTACATGACATGCTTATTGTTTTGATGTGAAGTGACATACAGTAATGTGAATATATAGTGATGAGATATGAAATGATGAGGACGAAACGATTGACTATGCCATGATTTATTAATGATTACATGATGATATGTATACATTCATGTTTCAAATGAAATAATAAATGATCAAATTCATTGCTTAATCCTCAAAGGGGATTAAGGTATTGGTGATTTCACTCATAGAAATAAAGTAAAGCCTATCAAAGTAGCAATGATAGTCCTGGAAAAGTGAACTTGAGCTAAGCTCACGGCTTAACACCCTAAACCATTGAGATCACGGCAATTGAAAGAAAATCATAAGGTTGTGGCGACGACCATGGTATGAGCTCATTACCCTTTTAGGGTGGTCTAAGGCACATAATTCATCATCAGATAATAATTAGAAATATCCTGATAAGGTCCTGAAGGTGTGGTACCCAAACTAAATATGCTAAAAGGGTCCTCGAAGGTGTGGTACCCAAGATAATATAAATGTTGAGGATAAGTAATCATGAAATACATGCAAATCCTAAATTATTATTTCCCATTAGTGATTTTATATGATATATTTGGATGCATGATTGATGAATGACTAAATGTATATTTCTGTTAATGTTATAAGAACGGTAAAAGCAACGCACTCGGCTAATTATGTTTGCAAAAATTTAGTAATTGAACCATTTATACGTCAACCTTTTTATAATGAACCCGAAGTGACTGGACGACAATGATGACACGCTTAGTGCAAGTAGGAACTCCTAGAAATCTTATATTTCTCACTCTTATGTTTTTTTCCGTTGTCCTTCTCGGAGACGAGTCCACCTGAAGCAACAAAGCTAGAAGGAGGCAATTACGTGAAGATTTAGACCTTCCAAGAATTAGCACTCAGAGTTAGTTATATTGTAGATGCGAAAAATATACCTATTAGTAATAAAATTTATATTGTTATTTATTAAGAACTTATCACTATGGTATATGTCCTATATGACTTATGTATTAAGTAGTTAGATTTTAGCTTATGTAATGGTAATTTTACATTTAGTCATTTATTTCACTATATTGAGTTAAGTATGCAAAGTAATTTTGAGTACCATCTATGTAAGCGCTATGTATTTCAATTCTCGCTATAGGGTTAAGCTTTTGAAAAGTAATTTAAGAGAAAAAAAAATTATCCACTATTTTTATAAGTTAATTTCAAAAGAAAATAAACGCAAAGCATTATTGATTTCTAACCTTGTCCATGGTTAGAATGCCTCAAGCTTGTGGTATTGAAAAAGTTTTGAATGGTTGTTTGTGAAATATATTTTTATGAATCAATGCATTCACTTTCTGTTATAAATATTTTTATGATGATAACATGCTTATGGATATATGCAATGAATATGATGTATGCTTATGTGATTAATTACATAATGATTTGTGGCATGTTGTGATTATGAATGATTGATTAAGATGCATGTTTGATATGTTATATGACAGGAAGCAAATTTCATTCCCAACCATTATACAGTTAGATTTTCACCAAATTTGTGGACTTAGAAAAATTATGGAATTTTGAGCATAAAATGTAAAATGATAAGTTATGATTATATGTTCATGTACTTAATCTAAATAACATAAAACACATGGAAATAATCCTCTAGACTCCCGAATTAAAGGTTATGAGAGGTGATCTAATAAGAATAAGGTGACATAAAACATATGGAAGTGATCCTCTAGATTCCTCAAATTAAAGGTTATGAGAGGCAATCCAATAAAGGTGATCCTTTAGACTCAGGAATTAATGGTTATGAAAGGTGATGCTATGCCCCTAACCCGGCTCAGAGTTGGAAATTTTTATCTACAAGATAAGTGTAGACTAGTAATGACTAGTTTGGTATGAGCTCATAATCTAAAACTTTCAAGAGGATAGAGTATTAGGGTGGCCCCATAAAAAGAACAAGAAAGTTAAGTCACCTAAGAGAGTAAAAGGAAAGATTATATTAAAATGAATTATGTTTCTTATGTTATTATAATTCATTCAAGTCTTGTGGTATGTTGTATAAGCATTGACATGCATTTCATAATATGGTATATTGCATTCATGACATTAAGATTCATGCTAAAGAACAAGCCTTGGATAATGGTATTTGAAACTTAATAAATGAATTTTTTTAATTGTCCACTATTTTCATAATGAAACAAACCTGACAAAGATGATGACATTTGTTTGGAGGCAAAAGCCCTCTGAGATTCTTGTACAAGTTTTTCATTCCCTCTCTTTTCTTTTCTATCTCGTCTTCATAGGGCAATGACTACATTAGTGATCTACATTGATGCTCTTACCTAGGAGATGCACTTGATCCTACAACCAGTCTTATCATTTTGTGGGTTGTCTTGCTACTTTCCTGACATTGCTTGTGTGCTTCAATACTTTCCCTCTTCTGGAGCGTCATTAGTAGGTGTTGATCGTGGACCTCTTAGAGTGCTTATGAATATCTCATTGAAAGAATCCTTCTTTTGATATTTTTGTTAGAGGTTATCTACTCTAGGCATATTCAGGTAGGAGTAGTGGGAGGAGATACTTTAGTAGGTTATTTTAGTTCCTATACTCTTTATATCTTTTCCGATGGCTACACCTAGTCCAACCTCTGTTGGTAGGCATGATACCCTTTTAGTATATTTTGGTGCGTGATGTGGAATGGTTAATACTTATACTATAATTATATATGATGATATGGATATGTTCATGTGATTGTTATGGACGCATGTGACTTATTTTTATTTCTCCTCTATATATGCGAGATAGATGATGGGTTTTACTTAGTATGCACGGCTTACGTTTTGTTTTAAAAAAAAATTTACCTATAATTTCATTAAAGTATTTCCAAGAGTTTAAATTAAAAGCTGAAACTCTAACATCCTAAGTACAACACCATTCTTAAGCCATGATATCATACTCGAGAGTTGTTACTTGTTAATTAGCGACCTTTCTTAATTATCTATGTAACATCCCCTCCTGCTTTATGGATCCGCTAACAAACCAACACGGGTCTTTTCAGCGTGCTTTGTCCTCACTCACACGCTTCCTAGGAAAACTTCCAGGAGGTCACATCCAGAAATTACCCAAGTCAAGCACGCTCACTGGAGTTCTTCGTGATGGGCTCCTGAAGAAAGATGCATCTTTGTGGCATAGGTAGTACCAATCAATTCATATAAGCCCTCCTTAACTGTATAGTCCCATACCTATAGGGTTCAATCTCATTCGGGTGTGTAATCGGTTCATTCATGTACCCGGGCTGGAGGCAGGAGCCGTTGTCCATGCCTTCTAGGGCGATCACTCCCTACCTCGTCCCTGGGCGTTACATGCCACCAGCTTCCGCTAGTTCGTCCCAAACCACACGTCCTGGAGAGGTGCAGGCTTTGATACCATTTGTAACATCCCCTCCTGCTTTATGGATTGCAATACAAACCAACACGGGTCTTTTCAACGTGCTTGTCCTCACTGGCGCTTCCTAGGAAAACTTCCCAGGAGGTCACCCGTCCTAAATTACCCAAGTCAGAGCACGCTCACTGAGTTCTTTCGTGATGGGCTACGAAAAGAAAGATGCATCTTTATGGCATTACCAATCAATTCATATAAGCCCTCCTTACTGTATAGTCCCATGCCTATGAGACTCAGATCCTCTCATTCGGGTGTGTAATCGGTTCATTCATGTACCCTTCCGCTGGAGGCGAGCTCCTTGTGTGCCTTCTCAACAACGATCACCCTACCTCCTCCCGCGTTACAATCTATAGCAAGCTCGATTCACGTGTGAGATAACTAAGTGTAGTTCTTTAAAACATATTGCAAGTAAACACCATATTCATTGAATACACAGCTAAAATATAAAAGAAAGCTCCTCTATGAGCTTTACTTCATGTTTATCCTCTAATACATTTACATACATTTTCCAGTCCTGAAATTTTTATTAATTTTTCCTGTCATTAGGAATTACAGAATTCGTAGGTAAATATTATATAAAATTTGAGACCAAACAATCCTTAATAAAGGAATATAACGTTAGAAGAGAAGTTAGGAGCAATTCGTGCAAGTATTGCAAACCCCAATTTCTGTACGTGTAAAATGACCAAAATGCCCTGAGGTTATTTTCTCAAAAAATGAGGATCGTGGGCCCCACCCATCCTCAAGGGGATGTTTTGATAATAATAAGGGATTGTTTGTGTTATGTGTGTTAATAGAGGAGAAGAATCATAATTTTGAGCTCTTCGCACGCAAAATGACCAAAACGTGTAGTTTTTAACCCGATTGCGTGCCGACTACGAACCTCACTAAAATGTTTTAAAAGGTGTTTTTAAGCCATGATTAACCATTGGTTAAGCTCGGGTGGTCTCGGGCAATTTTTAACTAAAATGACCGTTTTGCCCTCTCTTTGTGCAGTTTTACAAATTTTGAGATTTTTGATTCGTCTAACGAAACCTAAGCAATATTAGGCTCAAATTAAAGGTTATTAAATTCTAATTATTAATCTAGAGTCAAAATTATTTATTTAAATTGATTAGAACCTAAAATTGCTATAAAACACTCAAATTGCTTACTAATTCACCTAAGCCCTTAACCGTAAATTTTCTAAATTGCATGAATACCTTGCCTACACCTAAATAATACATGGTACACACAAAACCCTCTTCCATGAGGCTGTAATGCACGAAATAATTCAGCCATGATCATTAGAATTATTGCAAGATAATGCACTAAAACAAAATGCCAAAAAATTTCCTAAAACATGGCATAAAACATGCCTTAAACAAGAAATGATTTTCCTCCCTTTGTTCCCCATGAAAAATTCGAAAATTATGCCTCCTCCTCTTGTCATACATGAGCTTGAATTCCTCTATAAATATGCTTACTTGAGGAGCCTTGGAAGCCTTGCTCATAACTTACACAAATTCTAGTTTTAGGAGCACCAAAAGCTTTCTTTCTTCCTCCTCCTTGGCCGAATTTCTTCTCCCATTTTCAAAGAGATTTTCTTTCATTTCACTCAAGGAAACCAAGTCCTATTTCTTTCCTTCAAATCAAATTAGGTAGGGAGTAGTTTCTAAATTTATTTCTATGCTTTGAGAAGTTGTGTTGGCTCAAAATGTTAAAATTATGGACTTTCCTTAGCTTTTCATTTGGTTTTCTCTTCATTTTTCTTTAACCAATTCAGCCATATGGCCTAGGTGGGACTAAGATGATGGCTTGATGATGAGGACCTTGAAGGTGGATTGTGAATCCATCACAAGTTAGGCCTCTAAAGCTTGAAAGTTCCACTTGATGCAAAACTTTAAAGAATGATGTTTTTATGATGATTTTATGATCTTGAGTTTAGAATTTGAAAGATGTATTTCTCACTTTGTCTTGTTAAGATATATATATTGAATTTGTATTTCTATAAAGTCTTGAAGGAGCTCTAGTAAAGAAATCAAATGAACTTGCATCCATGTTTAAGTTTATGCCTTGCATAATCATGTTTACTTTCTATGTCATCACTAAAATTTTAAGAATGAATAAATGGACTTGCATACTCATGTTTAAATTTCCAAGTTGCATTTCATGTTTATGTTTCAAGTTGTCACTTAATCTTCAAAGATAATAAAGAGGATGCATCTCATATTTATTTTATGCTCTCACTTTATTTTATAATGGTTAAAAGAATCAACGCATGACATGTTTATTTTATGTCATCACTTAAAGATCCTAGAGCTCAAAGACTTGTCAAAATATTACAAAGAAATAAGATCTTTTAAGCCCATTTCAATTTTCTTAAGATTATTGGAGTTAAAGAATTTATTCTTTAAGAAGTCTTGAGATTTGAGCTTAAAAATATGTAATAATAATTCTCCTCTCCCTCTCCTAGCCTATGCGGTTAGGGCTAATTTCTTAAAATTCTCTTCTCCCATTGGTTTAGTGCGACTACGTCCAAGTTTCTTGCATCATGTTTATATTTCAAGTTCTTGCATCATGTTTAATTTTCAAGTCATCACCTTAAATCTTAAAGATAAAGAAATGGATTTGCATATCATGTTTATAATTCCAAGTTATCACCTTATAATGACAAGATTAAAATGAGGTTGCATAGCATGTTTATGATTCTAAGATATCACATAAATCTCTTAAGCTCAAGACTTGCTCCTTTTATCTTAAGTGAGAATTTTAATTATGAAGATTCTTTCAAGTTTAGCAAAAAGAATTAGTTTCTAAAAGAGTTTTAAAGCTTTGCAAGGATTCTACGGGAAACTAACATTTTATGTTCACTTAAAATGTGATTTTATACAATTATATGAGGTTCATGATTCAGCTTCTGATATGAGATTAGTACCAATAAATGATGATGATTTAATATGTTTGGAGTTGTGATAATTATGGTTTATTGTTAAGAGAACGATTCTATGCATGTTAGTGACAAAACTAGCTTCCTAGAACAACCATAAATCTAGAATTTACCTAGTCTTTGACCCCTTTAAGTTTATCCAATGCCAAATCTGTTTTAGTATGTTATTATTTTGTCTAAGATTAGTTAGCCACGAAAAACTTGGTATCAATTAGTGTAGGATTGATCCTGAACACTAAAAATGAAACTAGTAACTAGAAAACGTAAAAGCAAGATTTTTTTAAAACTCTAAAGAATGAAATTTATGCATTCTGTCCAGAATTATTAGCAACTATAAGAACCAGATTTTATTATGTTTAGATAAGGGAGAATAATTCATAATTGGTTTAGTAATTAATGTTAGCATCATAGGGAAAGCTGGTAGCAAGAAAGGTTAAAAACATAACTTCTAACACATCGTAAAACCTTAAGAATAACTTACTGCCTATGTTGCCCCATAGAGTTTAATAATGTTCCTAAGCCTTATAATTAATTGTAATAATGGTAATGAATCCCTTAGATGCATAATTAATTAGTTTGGCAATTGAGGTTACCCGATTCTAGAGTTTCAGTTGTTTAAGAAGTTTTGGATAAGGATTTATGATGATGCCTCTTTGATGTTTTAAGTGATAAGTCTATAAAGTGATTTGATGCTTATTAAGTATTTGATGCCATTGAATGATTCCTAGCTTGCATGTTATAGTTGCTGTTGCAAACAATGAAAATGCTTATGCATGAGATAAAGAAATAATCTCTGTTATAAAAATTACCTTTGTTGGAAGAAAGTGTACTCCTAAAAGTGTAATTTGGAAAAGTTCTGGCTAGGAAAGACTTGGTATTTAAGCGTGTCCATTGTGACCCACCACTCTTCCTGGGAATCTCAGGTGCATGATTACAAGTTGGTATAGATATTATTCAAGAATAAGACTATAAACGAGAAAATGTTATAAATGATTATGAATTGAGAATTGTATTATGATATAACATGCAAAGACTTAAAGGTGACTTAAAATACATGAGGTAATGACCTTTTAGACCCATCAAACTATAGGTGGTGAAAAGGTGATCCTGAGAAAATGATCCTTTGGACCAATCAAACTATAGGCGGTGAAAGGTGATTCTTGCCCCCTAGTCCGTTCTCACAAAAGGGTAGAGACGGGATTTTTACTTATCAAAAGGGATAAGTATGTGCTAGTGACGACTAGTAAGGTATGAGCTCATAACCTAGATTACTCCCAAAAGGGTGGAGTATAGGGTGGCCTAGGAAAATGATGATGAAAGTAACTTTAAGTCACCTAAGGAACTAAGTAACGTATTATGGGATTATGATGTTCTTCTATGCATAGTATTTATGAGATGATGATGAGAAATATGATGTTCTTCTATGCATAGTATTTATGATATGATGATGAGGAATATAATGTGGTCTTATGCATAACTATGTTATTATATGTGAAAGGAAAAGTTCATTATAAACATGACATGCTAAGTTTATGATGCATTATAAGACACATGATTAAAGACGAACCTCGATAAAGTATATTTTCAAACTTAATAAATCAATCTTAGCATGCTCACTATTTCATAATGAAACTCGAGGTTCCTGGGGACGATGATGATGACACAATGCATCATGAGGTGGTACCTGAGATTCTTTAGAAGTTTCTCACTCCCTCTATTTTTCTTTCCATCTCGTCTTCTGAAAGGAAGGAAGCGTTCGTGAATCGCATTAAGGCTTTCACCTGGTAGCTGAGCTTGATCCTGCTAGTTTCACTCGTATATTTAGATATTATCCCTATCCTTGAATGTTATTACTAGGTGCCATTAATGGATGTCCTTCCATCCATATATTATTTATGTTTTGTTAGATTGCCTACACCAGTCTTATTCTGTTGGTAGGCAAACTATCTGTGTTATGTAATTATGGATGTTATACGATGGAGCCAATATGATGTGTTTTTTGTACCCAATTTTTACTGTAATTTTACTGTCATTAGAAATTACCAAATTACCGTAGGTAAATATTATACCAAACAATTCTCAATAAAGGAATATAACGTTAGAAGAGAAGTTAGGAGCAATTCGTACAAGTATTGCAAACCCAATTTCTGTGTGTAAAATGACCAAAATGCCCTGAGGTTATTTTACTCAGAAATGAGAATCGTGGGCCCCACCCATCCTCAAGGGGATGTTTTGAGGATAATAAAGGATTGTTTGTGTTATGTGTGTTAATAGAGGAAGAATCTCAATTTTGAGTTTGACGCGAAATGACCAAAACGCCCCCCGTTTTAACTCAAATTGTGCCGATTAAGTCCGAACCTCACTAAAATATTTTAAAAGGTGTTTTTAAGTTATGAATGACCCTTGGTTAAGTCAGATGGTCCGGAATTTTTGGTTAAACCGTTTTGCCCCTATTGTGCAAGTTTTGCAAATTTTGAGATTTTTGATTTGTCTAACGAAACCTAAACAATATTAGGCTCAAATTAAAGCTTATTAAATTCTAATTACTAATCTAGAGTCAAAATTATTTATTTAGATTGATTAGAACCTAAAATTGCTTAAAACACCCAAATTGCTTAGTAATTCACTTAAACCCTTAACCGTAAATTCTCTAAATTGCATGAATACCTTGCCTACACCTAAATAATACATGGAACACACAAAATCCTCTTCCACAAGGCTGTAATGCCGAAATTATTGAGTAATAAGTCAGAAAATTATTACACAAAAATCCAAAGAATGAAAACAAAGAATCATGAAAACATGGAAACATGATTCCATGTTTTAAGCCACCAAACAAAATGATTTTTCTTCCTTATTTTTTTCTCTAATTTTTGGTCAGATTTCCTTCCTTCCTTTGTCCATTTATGAGCTGCAAAATCTCTATAAATAGGCATGCTTGAAGATAGTTTAGATGCTTAGTTCATAACTTACACAAATTCTAGTCTTAGGAGCACCAAAAGCTTTCTTTCTTTCTTTCTCTTGGCTGAATTCTCCCTTCAGCTTTTCAAGGATATTTTGCTTCATTTCACTCAAGGAAACCAAGTTCTCTTCCTTTCTTTCAAATCAAATTAGGTAGGGAGGTGTTTCTAAGTTCATTTTATGCTAAGACAAGTTATGTTTCTAGCTCAAAAATGATGTTTTCATGAGCTTTCTTTTTCATTTTCAGTTTCTTCTTCCTTTCTTTTTAAAGTATTTCGGCCATATGGCCTAGCTTATGATGAGACCATGGTTTGATGATGAGATTCTTGAGTGTTGGTTGCAAAGCTTTCACAAGTTAGATCTCTAAAACTTGAAGGTTTCACTAGTTTCCAAAGCTTCTAAAATTTCAGTTTTTCTTTCCTTATTTTCCTTTCATGGTTTCGGCCAAATGGCCTAGGAAGGAATGAAATGATGGCTTGATGATGAGGACCTTGAATATGGGTTGTAAATCCATCACAAGTTAGGCCTCTAAAGCTTGAACATTCCATTTAATGCAAAACTTTAAAGAATAATGTTTTTATCTTGAGGTTTGAATATGAAATATGTATTTTTTTTACTTTGTCTTGCTAAGATACATATATTGGGTTGAAATCATAATTTTCTTAAAGTCTTGAAGGAGCTCTAGTAAAGAGATCAAGTGAACTTGCATCCATGTTTAAGTTTATGCCTTGCATAGCCATATTTATTTTATGTCATAACTAAATTCTCAAGAATAAATAAATGAACTTGCATATCTCATGTTTAAATTTCAAGCTTGCATTTCATGTTTAAATTTCAAGTTGTCACTTAATCTCTAAAGATAATAAAGAAGTTGCATCTCATGTTTATTTTATGCTCTCACTTTATTTTATAATGGCTAAAAGAATCAATGCATGGCATGTTTATTTTATGTCATCACCTAAAAATCCTAGAGCTCAAAGACTTGCCTATGAATCATAAGCGAAGAAATGAGATAATTGGAGTTAAAGAATTTATTCTTTAAGAAGTCTTGAGAATTGGAGCTTAAAAAAAATGTAATTCTCTTCTCCCATTGGTCCTATGCGACTACCACCGCTCTGGTTTCTTAAGATTCTCTTCTCCCTCTCCTGGTCCTATGCGGACCGCGCTAGCTTTCTTGCATCATGTTTATATTACAAGTTCTTGCATCATGTTTAATTTTCAAGTCATCACCTTAAATCTTAAAGATAAAGAAATGGAATTGCATATCATGTTTATAATTCCAAGCTATCACCTTATAAAGATAAGATTAAAATAAGGTTGCATAGCATGGTAATAATTCTAAGATGTCACCTAAATCTCTAAAGCTCAAGACTTGCTCCTTTTATCTTAAGTGAAAGATTTAACTATGAACATTCTTTCAAGTTATAAATCGGTCCCATGGTTAAGTTAGGCCTAAAGTCCTATGACTTCTTTCAAGTTTAACAAAAAGAATTAGTTCTAAAAGAGTTTTAAAACTTTGTAAGAATTTTATGGGAAGCTAGTAATTTTATGTGTACTTAAAATGTGATTTGATGCTTATCAAGAATTTGGTGTCATTGATTGATTCCCTGGTTTGTATGTTATAGTTGCTGTTGCAAACAATGAAAACTTATGCATGAAATAAGGACATATTTTGTTCCTGGAAGAAAGTGTATTACTTTAAGTGCAATTTGGAAAGATTCTGGCTAAGGAAAGATTTGGTATTTAAGCGTATCCATTGTGACCCACCTCTCTTTCTGGGAATCTCCTAGATGCATGATTATAGTTGATATATATTATTCCAATAAGACTATAAATAAGAAAATGTTAGAATTATTATGAATTGTGAGTTGTAACATGCAAAGACTTATTGGTGACTTAAAATTTATAAGAAAATGATCCTGGACCCATCAAACTATAGGTGGTGAAAAGGTGATTCTAGCCCCCTAACCTGTTCTCAAAAGGGTAGAGTTAGGACTTTAACTTATCAAAAAGGATAAGTATATGCTAGTGACGACTAGTAAGGTATGAGCTCATAACCTAGATTACTCCCAAAAGGGTGGAGTATAGGGTGGCCCAAGGAAAATAATGAGGATGATAAGATTTTAAAGTCACCTAAGGTACTAAAGAAATAAATTATGTGCACCATGTCTATGTGTAGCTATTATGATATTCTTCTGTGAATAACATACATGAGTTGATGATGAGAAATATGATGTTCTTCTATGCATGTTATATTAATGATGATGATGAGGAATATGATGTAATGATAAAAGAAAAGTTCATTATAAATATGACATGTTAAGATTATGATGCATTATAAGACGCATAATTAAAATTGGCCGAATCTCGGTAAAAGTATTTTCTGAACTTAAAATTTTATCTTCGTATGTTCACTATTTTATAATAACCCAGAATTCCTGGAGACTTTGATGATGACACTTAGAAGGAGATACCCTACTGAGAATTCTTTAGTAAGATTCTCACTCCCTTTCCTTTATTTCCGTCATTGTCTTCAATTCAGATGGCGACATTCGTCTGTCGTGACACCCACTTGGGAATTCCACTATGATCCGGTGCATCATTTGTATCACTTTGAAGGAAGGTGCTCGGTTCGTGTTTTTATTTACGTAGGTCGTTCTTTTGCATATCCTGTCCCTAGTTATTGTTTTTCTCCTACTTCTCCCTATGGCGATGAAATGGTTTTCGAACACGCACATCCACTTGATGAAAGAATGTTACGTTCTTATCCCGCCTCATCTCCTGTCCATGGTTTTCCAGTATAATCCACGAACGAGCTCTGAAACTGATCCTTCAGGACCCTCCTACTCATGCTTATTCTGAAGCTCTGCTCCTACTTTCCCACGTGTAAGAGAGGTAGTGAGGAAACGGTTGTTCAGCCGAGGTTAGCAAGAAGATCGTCCATGCGACCCCAGCCTGGTGCATCTCGTGTGCCCTCTTTAGGAGGAAGCTCGTCAGTGATCGGGTTTCTCCCGTTTCCAAGACAGTGGCCCTAGAGAGTTCTTAAGTAGTCTTAAGAGTGTTATACATCCCAATTTTAGAGTAGCCTTTCTCAGCTTTTAAGGTTATCTAGTTTAGGGGCATGAATTTCCTTATAAATAGTTTCCTATGGTGTGAATATGTAAGATATGATGTATGAACTTAACTCACCTTTTGACTGAGGTTATTGTATATATGTTGTGATGTGCATTATGGATGTTATGTGATGGAGCCAATATGATATATTTAGATTATTAAATGTCTTATTTTACTATCGCTTAATCGTTTATGTTATGCGCGGCTCACGATTTCAATTATGTAAAACAAAAAAAATGGCTCGTAATTTCACTAGTCATTAATCCAATTTAACCTAGGTGTATTTGGTTAATTACTAGAGTGTTACATTTTTCATGCTATGTCTGACGTTATTCGCTTTATTTCGATTATTGTTCACGTTATGCACGGCTCACGTTTTCAATTATGTTTTAACAAAAAAAAAATGGCTCGTAATTTCACTAAGTATTTTCAAAGTATGATGAAAGAACTGAAGCAAAAAGTAAAGTCTAGTAATTAATCGATACAACCTAGGTGTATTGGTTAATTATTAGGGTGTTACATTTTGGTATCAGAGCGGTTCAATTCTCAGCTTGAGGATTGGACGGCTATGCTTCTAAAGCATACTACGTTAGAAATGTCATGTGTATATGTTTATCATTAGGATGAGCTTGAGGATTAGAAATGCATGACCTATGTTGCACGTGCCATGGTAACTTGCTCACTTTGCATGGAATGTTGAGCCTGATCACCTCAGTGTTGCCGTTTTGTGTGTATAGGGACCAATGGCACGTCGACAACAGACTAGGAACGCGGCAGGAATAACCAGACAATGAACTCGAGCACTCCACGATGTGGCAAGGACAATGAGAATGATGATGGATCGAATGGATCAAGATCGCCAAGCTAATGCGAATCAAGGCCATGAGATTCACGAACATGCTAGTTTTGGGAGTTCGTAAGGCGAACCCAGTTTTCAAGGGGACCCTCAATCCAAATGTTGCAGATGAATGGATTCGGAATATTGAGAAGGTCTTTGCTGTAGTCCCATGCTCAAAGGAGCAGAAAGTCACCTTCACTACCCATATGCTTGAAGGTGATGCCCTTTTGGTGGACAGGTGCCCGAAGGCTCTGGAGGCGACCGACATGGACATTGATTGGGAACTATTTAAGGTCCATTTTTATGAGAAGTATTTCCTAGAGTCGGTCAAAAATGCCAAGGACATTGAGTTTATGCAACTTGTCAAAGGAAATATGAATGTGGCCCAGGACACTGCAGATTTGAAGAACTTATTAAGTTCTCAAGGATGTATCATGGTAACCCGACGAGTATTGGAAATGCATTAAATACGAGTCAGGGTTAAGGCGAAGCTTAATGTGGAGTTGCGCATTTGGAGATTAGGGATTTTTCTACTCTAGTTAACAAATGCCGCATCATTGAAGAAGGAGAGAAAGATGAGCACCTCAAAGTCCGATAATATCACCAAAGCTGACACCTCAAGGTCAGCCGTTCAAGGCAGAACGACCCCCATTCTCACCTCAATCAAGACCACAAGGGCCACAAAGGAACTTTCAACAAGGAAGGCCGAAACAACAACAACCGCTATAACAGCAACCGCTACAACAACAACCCCAACAACAATCACAACAACAACAATAACAACAACAAGGGAAAGCACCACAAAGGAGTTTAGCAGCACCTCCACGACACCCACCATCCATGGAATGTCCCAAGTGCGGCAAGAATCATGGAAGCATGCCATGTCGAGCCGAACAAATATTTGCTATCGTGTGGAAAGCCAGGCCACTACTCTCGAGAATGCACAGAGGAACCCGCCAACCCCCAATCCCAAGCCGCAGGACTAAGGAAGGGTTTTTACCATTAATGTTGAGGAAACGACAAAGTCACGGAATCTCGTGGAAGGTAAGTGTAACATGCATGGTAAAAACTTAATTGTACTATATGATTCTGCGCTTCCCATTCTTTTATCTCCCACTCATGTGTTAAAAGCCTTAACTTACATGTGACTGAACTTCCTTTTGACCTTGTTGTTTCTACCCCAACTGGAAAACCTTAGGACTTGTAGATGTTGTCTAGATTGTAATTTTGTTATTGAAAATAGATCCTTTGTTTTAGATCTCATTTGCTTACCCATGCAAGGTTTAGATGTGATTCTTGGCATGGATTGGCTTGAAGCCAACCGTGTACGTTAACCTATGAGAAAACCTTACTTTTCTTCCTGTTCCCTTGAACCTAAGAAACCTATAAGTCTTTACATAACCGTGGAAATGGACTGTGGTAAGGGTGAGAGTAAAGGTTATATTTTCTTAGCCGCTAGTGATGTAGACTTTGAGCAAAGTATCGATGAGATACCGATAGTAAGGAATTATCCTGAAGTATTTCCAGATGAGATACCAGAGTTTCCCCCAAGAGAGAGATAGAGTTTTCCATAGAATTGCTTCCGGGTGAAGTCCCATATCCATAGCCCCATACAGGATGTCCCCATTAGAGTTGACCGAGTTGAAAGCTCAATTGGAGGATTTATTGGAGAAAAAGTTTGTTAGACCTAGTGCGTCACCTTGGGGAGCCCCGTGTTGTTTGTGAAGAAAAAGGATGGAAGTATGAGGATGTGTGTTGACTATAGGCAATTGAATAAAGTGACGTGAAGAACAAATACCCTTTGCCTAGGATAGATGACTTGATGGACCAGCTTAAAGGTGCAGGAGTATTTTCTAAGATTGATTTGAGGTCAGGTTACCACCAGATTAGGGTGAGAGATGAAGATATACCGAAAATGGCCTTTCGCACTCGATACGGCCATTTTGAGTTTGGAGGAATGTCCTTTGGATTAACCAATGCTCCAAATTTTTATGGATTACATGAATAGGATCTTTAGACCCTATTTAGATTAGTTTGTGGTTGTCTTCATAGATGATATTCTCATTTACTCTAAGACCCACGAGGAGCATGAACGCCACCTAACCATAGTACTGGAAATCCTGAAGGAAAAGAAACTATATGCCAAGCTTTCTAAGTGTGAATTCTGGTTGGATGAGGTGAAATTTTTAGGGCATGTAGTATCTAAGAAAGGAATTGCTATAGATCCTAGTAAGGTCAAAACGGTCGTAAACTGGAAAGACCAACCACGGAATGAAGTAAGGAGCTTTTGGGTTTAGCCGTTATTACCGTCGGTTTATCAAGGGATTTTCCTAAATTTCCCTACCTCTGACCAAGCTAACTAGGAAGAACACCCTTTTTCATGGACCCGGAGTGTGAAAAGAGCTTTCAAGAGCTAAAACACAAGCTAACCTCAACCCCGTTTTGGTATTACCCGACCCCAATGTGCCTTTCGAAGTATACTGTGATGCTTCAAGGAAGGGTTTGGGTTGTGTACTGATGCAAGATAGGCAAGTGGTGGCCTATGCGTCGAGGCAACTCAAGCCACATGAGGCAAATTACCCTACCCATGACCTTGAATTAGCCGCCGTCATGTTTGCTTTGAAGATTTGGAGACACCATTTATATGGCGTTAAGTTTGAGGTGTTCTCCGATCACAAGAGTTTGAAATATCTCTTTGATCAAAAAGAGCTAAACATGAGGCAAAGAAGGTGGATGGAGTTCTTAAAAGATTATGATTTCGGGTTAAACTATCATCAGGCAAAGCTAATGTTGTAGCCGATGCCCTAAGTAGGAAATCTTTACAAGTATCCCGTTTGATGGTGAAGGAGGTTGAGTTAATTGAGCAGTTTAGAGACCTAAACCTAGGGATGACCTTGACCACTAAGGGCATAAGAGCTTGCCATCTTAGTGTGACAAGTGAATTCAAGGAAAGAATTGCTCAAGCCCAAAGGGAAGATACAGAATTTCAAGAGACCTTAGAAGAGGAAGAGCTGATAAGTTGAAAGGTTTTACCCAAGGGAATGATAGTTTGTGGAGGTTTGAAGGTCGTATATGTGTACCTGCTAGTGGTGACCTCTGAAAGGATATTTTGGAGGAAGCCCATAAGAGCCATTTACCCTTCATCCTGGTGCAACCAAGATGTATCAAGATTTGAGGAAGATGTTTTGGTGGCCAGGATTGAAGAAGGATGTGTGCACATGGGTGAGTAAGTGCTTGGTGTGTCAAAAGGTGAAGATTGAACACCAAAAACCTTCCGGAATGTTGCAACCTTTGTCAATCCCCGAATGGAAGTGGGATAGTGTCTCCATGGAATTTGTAACTGGACTATCGAGGACCCAAGCAAATCATGACGCCATATGGGTAATTGTGGATCGTTGACTAAATCAGCCCACTTTTTACCTATTAAGGTGACTTATTCCTTGGATAGGTTAGCACGTTATATATTCAGGAGATAGTAAGATTACATGACCGTCGACGATAATCTCGGATTAGGATCCGCGATTCACGTCACAATTTTGGGGAGCCTTTCAGAAGGCGTTTGGTTCAAGCTGTGTGTGAGCACGGCTTATCACCCCAAACGGACGGTCAATATGAAAGAACTATCCAAACTTTGGAAGACATGTTGAGGGCATGTGTTTTAGATCAAAGAAGGAGTTGGGATAAGTACCTTCCTTATTGAATTTGCATATAACAACAGTTATCATGCAAGTATCGGTATGGCACCATACGAGGCCCTCTATGGACGGAAGTGTCAATCACCTCTATGTTGGTATGAGCCCAGAGAGCAAAGTCTACTTGGACCGGATATTGTGAGGGAAACGACGGAACAAATCAAGAAGATTAGGGATAAGATTCTTACCGCTGAAGTCGACAAAAACTATGCGGACAGCGGCAAAACCGCTAGATTTTCAAGAAGGGGACCATGTGTTCCTAAGAATCACCCCCACCACAGGCATAGGCCGAGCAATGAAAGTAAAGAAATTGAGCCCAGATTTCTTGGTCGTTTGAAATCCTTAGCAAAATAGGATCTGGAGCCTACCGTATAGCCCTACCCCCAGTCTGTCCAACCTTCATGATGTTTTCCATGTCTCCCAGTTAAGGAAATATCATTTGACCCAAGTCATGTACTAGAGCCAGAACATGTACAATTAAGAGATGACCTAACGTTTAACTTACCACCCACGAGAATCGTTGACCGAGGAGTTAAGCAGTTAAGGAACAAGGCTTGACCCTAGTCAAAGTAGCATGGGGACGAGGTGAAACTGAAGAAGTTACATGGGAGCTGGAATCAGATATGCAAGCACAGGATCGAGCTTCTCAGGAACGAATTTCGAGGGCGAAATTCTTTTTAAGGAGGGGAGTAATGTAACGCCCCAATTTTTACTGTAATTTTTATTGTCATTAGGAATTACCGAATTACCATAGGTAAATATTATATAAAATTTGAGACCAAACAATCCTTAATAAAGGAATATAACGTTAGAAGAGAAGTTAGGAGCAATTCGTGCAAGTATTGCAAACCCCGATTTTCTGTACGTGTAAAATGACCAAAATGCCCCTGAGGTTATTTTACTCAGAAATGAGGATCGTGGGCCCCACCCATCCTCAAGGGGATGTTTTGATAATAATAAGGGATTGTTTGTGTTATGTGTGTTAATAGAGGAGAAGAATCATAATTTTGAGCTCGACGCGAAATGACCAAAACGCCCTTGCCGTTTTAACCCGATTGCGTGCCGACTAAGCCCAAACCTCACTAAAATGTTTTAAAAGGTGTTTTTAAGCCATGATTAACCATTGGTTAAGCTCTGGTCTGGCAATTTTTAAGTAAAATGACCGTTTTGCCTTTGTGCAATTTTACAAATTTTGAGATTTTTGATTTGTCTAACGAAACCTAAGCAATATTAGGCTCAAATTAAAGCTTATTAAATTCTAATTATTAATCTAGAGTCAAAATTATTTATTTAAATTGATTAGAACCTAAAATTGCTTTAAAACACTCAAATTGCTTACTAATTCACCTAAGCCCTTAACCGTAAATTCTCTAAATTGCATGAATACCTTGCCTACACCTAAATAATACATGGAACACACAAAACCTTCTTCCATGAGGCTGTAATGCATGAAATAATTCAGCCATAATCATTAGAATTATTGCAAGATAATGCACTAAAACAAAATGCCAAAAAATTCCCTAAAACATGGCATAAAACATGCCTTAAACAAGAAATGATTTTCCTCCCTTTGTTCCCCATGAAAAATCCAAAATTATGCCTCCTCCTCTTGTCCATACATGAGCTTGAATTCCTCTATAAATAGGCATGCTTGAGGAGCCTTAGAAGCCTTGCTCATAACTTACACAAATTCTAGTTTTAGGAGCACCAAAAGCTTTCTTTCTTCCTCCTCCTTGGCTGAAATTTCTTCTTCAATTTTCAAAGAGATTTTCTTTCATTTCACTCAAGGAAACCAAGTTCTCTTCCTTTCCTTCAAATCAAATTAGGTAGGGAGTTGTTTCTAAATTTATTTCTATGCTTTGCTAAGTGTTGTTCTTAGTTCAAAATGATGATTTCATGAACTTTCCTTAGTTTTTCATTTGGTTTTCCTCTTCATTTTTCTTTAACCAATTCAGCCATATGGCCTAGGTGGGACTAAGATGATGGCTTGATGATGAGGACCTTGAAGGTGGGTTGTGAATCCATCACAAGTTAGGCCTCTAAAGCTTGAAAGTTCCACTTGATGCAAAACTTTAAAGAATGATGTTTTTATGATGATTTTATGATCTTGAGTTTAGAATTTGAAAGATGTATTTCTCACTTTGTCTTGTTAAGATATATATATTGAATTTGTATTTCTATAAAGTCTTGAAGAGCTCTAGTAAAGAAATCAAATGAACTTGCATCCATGTTTAAGTTTATGCCTTGCATAATCATGTTTACTTTCTATGTCATCACTAAAATTTTAAGAATGAATAAATGGACTTGCATACTCATGTTTAAATTTCCAAGTTGCATTTCATGTTTATGTTTCAAGTTGTCACTTAATCTTCAAAGATAATAAAGAGGATGCATCTCATATTTATTTTATGCTCTCACTTTATTTTATAATGGCTAAAAGAATCAACGCATGACATGTTTATTTTATGTCATCACCTAAAGATCCTAGAGCTCAAAGACTTGTCAAAATATTACAAGCAAAGAAATAAGAACTTTAAAGCCCATTTCAATTTTCTTAAGATTATTGGAGTTAAAGAATTTATTCTTTAAGAAGTCTTGAGATTTGAGCTTAAAAATATGTAATAATAATTCTCCTCTCCCTCTCTGGTTCTGCGGATTACCGCCTCCAGTTTCTTAAGATTCTTCTCCCTCCACTGGTCCAGTCGGACTACCACGCTCCAGCTTCTTGCATCATGTTTATATTTCAAGTTCTTGCATCATGTTTAATTTTCAAGTCATCACCTTAAATCTTAAAGATAAAGAAATAGATTTGCATATCATGTTTATAATTCCAAGTTATCACCTTATAATGACAAGATTAAAATGAGGTTGCATAGCATGTTTATGATTCTAAGATATCACATAAATCTCTTAAGCTCAAGACTTGCTCCTTTTATCTTAAGTGAGAATTTTAATTATGAAGATTCTTTCAAGTTTAGCAAAAAGAATTAGTTTCTAAAAGAGTTTTAAAACTTTGCAAGGATTCTACGGAAACTAACATTTTATGTTCACTTAAAATGTGATTTTATACAATGATATGAGGTTCATGATTCGGCTTCTGATATGAGATTAGTACCAATAAATGATGATGATTTAATATTTTTGGAGTTGTGATAATTATGGTTTATTGTTAAGAGAACGATTCTATGCATGTTAGTGACAAAACTAGCTTCCTAGAACAACCATAAATCTAGAATTTACCTAGTCTTTGACCCCTTTAAGTTTATCCAATGCCAAATCTGTTTTAGTATGTTATTATTTTGTCTAAGATTAGTTAGCCACGAAAAACTTGGTATCAATAGTGTAGGATTTATCGAACACTAAAAATGAAACTAGTAACTAGAAAACCGTAAAAGCAAGATTTTTTAGAACTTTAAAGAATGAAATTTATGCATTCTGTCCAGAATTATTAGCAACTATAAGAACCAGATTTTATTATGTTTAGATAAGGGAGAATAATTCATAATCGGTTTAGTAATTAATGTTAGCATCATAAGGAAAGCTGGTAGCAAGAAAGGGTTAAAAACGCAACTTCTAACACATCGTAAAACCTTAAGAATAACTTACTGCCTATGCTGCCCCATAGAGTTTAATAATATTCCTAAGACTTATAATTAATTGTAATAATGGTAATGAATCCCTTATATGCATAATTAATTAGTTTGGCAATTGAGGTTACCCGATTCTAGAGTTTCGGTTATTTAAGAAATTTTTCGATAAGGATTTATGATGATGCCTCTTTGATGTTTTAAGTGATAAGTCTATAAAGTGATTTGATGCTTATTAAGTATTTGATGCCATTGAATGATTCCCTAGCTTGCATGTTATAGTTGCTGTTGCAAACAATGAAAATGCTTATGCATGAGATAAAGAAATAATCTCTTATTTAAAAATTACCTTTGTTTCTGGAAGAAAGTGTACTACTAAAAGTGTAATTTGCTAAGGTTCTGGCTAGGAAAGACTTGGTATTTAAGCGTGTCCATTGTGACCCACCTCTCTTTCCTGGAATCTCTGATGCATAATTACAGTTGGTATATATATTATTCCAGAATAAGACTATAAACGAGAAAATGTTATAAATGATTATGAATTGAGAATTGTATTATGATATAACATGCAAAGACTTAAAGGTGACTTAAAATACATGAGGAAATGACCCTTTGGACCCATCAAACTATAGGTGGTGAAAGGTGATCCTGAGAAAATGATCCTTTGGACCTCAAACTATAGACGGTGAAAAGGTGATTCTTGCCCCTAGTCCATTCTCTCAAAAGGGTAGAGACAGAATTTTTACTTATCAAAAGGGATAAGTATGTGCTAGTGACGACTAGCAAGGTATGAGCTCATAACCTAGATTACTCCCAAAAGGGTGGAGTATAGGGTGGCTCAGGAAAATGATGATGAAAGTAACTTTAAGTCACCTAAGGAACTAAGTAACGTATTATGTGATTATGATGTTCTTCTATGCATAGTATTTATGAGATGATGATGAGAAATATGATGTTCTTCTATGCATAGTATTTATGATATGATGATGAGGAATATGATGTGGTCTTATGCATAACTATGTTATTATATGTGAAAGGAAAAGTTCATTATAAACATGACATGCTAAGTTTATGATGTAAGACGCATGATTAAAACCGACGAACCTCGATAAAGTATATTTTCGAACTTAATAAATCAATCTTAGCATGCTCACTATTTCATAATGAAACTCGAGGTTCCTGGGGACGATGATGATGACACAATGCATTATGAGGTGGGTACCTACGAGATTCTTTTATAAGTTTCTCACTCCCTCTATTTTTCTTTCCATCTCGTTTTCAGAAATAGGAAGCGTTCGTGAATCACATTGAGGCTTTCACCTGGTAGCTGAACTTGATCCTTAGTTTCACTCGTATATTTTAGATATCTATCCCTATCCTTGGAGTGTTATTACTAGGTGCCATTAATGGATGTCCTTCCATCCATATATTATTTATGTTTTGTTAGATTGCCTACACCTAGTCTTATTCTGTTGGTAGGCAAACTATCTATGTGTTATGTAATTATGGATGTTATATGATGGAGCCAATATGATGTGTTTTTCATGCTATGTCTGCACGTTATTCGCTTTATTTCGATTATTGTTCACGTTATGCGCGGCTCACGTTTTCAATTATGTTTTAAAAAAAAAAATGGCTCGTAATTTCACTAAGTATTTTCAAAGTATGATGAAAGAACTGAAGCAAAAAGTAAAGTCTAGTAATTAATCAGATACAACCTAGGTGTATTCGGCTAATTATTAGGGTGTTACACATGCTACTAAGTACAGAATAAAACAGGAACTACTACACTACAGGAATCTACACTCCTTTGCATAGCAGCATCATCATCATTGGCTTAACCTGGAGGCGACACGGAAACACACACCATAGGGGTGAGAATTTTTAAAATCCTCAGGAGGGAAACTCCCCAATCACAATCATAATGTCATCGTTATTGCCCAGCCACTTCGGTTTATTTAAAAACTGTGATCATGCAATGTATTCTAAAGGTTCATTTTAAGGTTCCAAAATCATCCTTCCGAAGTGGGTAGCTTTTAACAATCAATCAGGACGTGTACATATATCTAGAAGCTCAAACACATAATAAGTAAATCTACTCAAAGGATTTCATATGATATGGATGATGCATGTGTCAAATACAGGAAAGTTATCTCAAAGTGACCTGGTTTCCATCGTGGCCATAGAAAGCCAATTAGTGCATTTTTCTCTTTTCATTGACATATGAAAGACTTAGTTTATACCCAACGGGTATTTTCAGTGGACAATTCCACAATAGATCCATTTATACCCAACGGGTATTTATGGTGGATCACACCACACAAGGGAAATAGACCGAAGATCTAGCTCATTCCTATACATGGTCATCGAACTTCATTTTTTTCCATTTCCGAATCTCACAGATCTATTCCTAGCCGATACATCTACCGACTCAAAATAAATTTTGGGAAGTTACTACTTTCGCCTTCCCTCATTCAATCTAAGTCTTGTTTCTATTTTGTCTATATGTCAGAACATGCACAATTTAAATTTATACATCCTTATAATGACATCATATACTTTTCTCTTTTCTCAAATGCATACATAGGCCACATATAGGCAATCCTTCACATTGAAATTCTCATTCTTTTCTCATACTTCAATCTTTAAAATCCATAGCATGCATTTACATGTCATAAGTCACATGGCCAAACACTTAATATCAAATACTCATGTCATACTAGAAGCCAAAGTGCCATTACATTCTCAATTCAAAGCATTGTTCCATTCCCAGCACAATGGGCAAAGTTACTGTCCTAGGCACAACATTTCATTATCATATCAAGCAGCCATTTCAAGAGTCACAAAAATTCTGTATGACACTTCAATTTGTCTAGAATAACCTGTAAAAATTTCAGGACAAACAAAGCTCTATAGCTACCTCAGTAAAATGTACAAATTTAGTGGTCAGGGGCCACCAATTCCCAGACCAGAACCAGTTCCCTAATTTTTAACCCAAGAAAATGATTGAATTAATTCACAATAAAATTCACAGTGACACTTCAATATATTAATAACTTCGTGTAAAAATTTCACGAGCTAGTTCAATCATTTGCTATGGTTATAAATTCGGACAAGTTTACTGCCTCAGTCTCAACAATCAGGACAGCATCTGCCTCATTTCGGTTTCTGATTTTTCTGAAGCATCAAACTTTAAAACTGACACCCAAGGAAACTCAGGTAATTATTTTAAGATGTTTACTCCAACATATAATTTTTATAGCTCATGAAAACACCCACAAATATTCCAGAAAATTCGTGAACCACTGTTGTCTACAGGACAACAGAAATTCCAGCAACCTAGTCTAAACTTATTTTGATGAAAACCATTTTCTAGCACCATTCAAACACAACCAAAATTCATACATCAATTTCAACATAATATCAACCAAAACAACTAGAAATTTTGGACTTAGGTCATGACAAAACAGATCAGAAAAATTTGACAAAGAAAGGAAGCATAAACCCTACTTGGAGTGTCTTAATGGCTCCTTGGCCCCAAGATGCTTTAAGATTGTCTTCTTGCTCCCCAAACTCCTTCTTAACTCAGTGAGGTTGAGGTATCAAGGTAATTTTTGGTGAGGGAGATTCTAATCGGTTAGATTTGTAGGGATTGAAGTGTAGAACAAGTTTTGTAAAGAGAGTTTGAGGTTTTATCAACTATAGGCTAAGGTTTTGGATCAAGTTTTCATGGTTTCTTGGTGAAACAACCATGGAGGTGGCTGGTTTCATGTTTGGCCGAGAATGAATGGTGAAAATGGCATGATATTTTTATTTTATTTTATTTATGTTAAGATAATGACACTTGAATTAATTATGAAAATATTTTTCTTGAAGATAATTATTGTAATTTTGTAATCCTCTTATTGGTCCATTTGTAAATAATGGTGTGGCTTCTTTAAGCCACACACTTGTCTCATTAGGTGTCTAACTTACACTAAGTTTTATACAGTGTAAGAAACTAACAATAATTTAACCAAACGGGTAAATACTTAGCCGATTAAACCGATATTACTCAAAAATTAATTCTAAATATAAAATTATCATTCCCACCTATTTCTAACATTATTCCCATGTTTTCCTAATTTCTGTCTAACACCCTTAAATTTATTTAAAAATTAATTTAAAATTTAGTAGTCATAATTTTAAAAATCTAATAGTTTAGCAATGATGAGGGTAGCCCAACGAACGTTTAAAAAAAAAAAATTTCTGGCTGGGTGAATAGTAACCCTGCGGCCCATTGCCGCGCCAGCTTAAACCCTAGATTTAGGCCTCGAGGTGCCCGAAATTAGGAAAACATGGGAATAAAGTTAGAAATAGGTGGGAATGATAATTTTATACTTAAAATTAATTTTCTGGCAATATCGGTTCAATCGGGTACGTGTTTACCCGTTATGAGATTTCGGTGTGCGGTTTCTAACATTAAAGATATTTCCATCATAACCAATGGATAATATCCACCTCTTTAAGACATGTGGAAGGCCAAGATTTAATCTTGGAGCCATCCATTATTGCCTTGTCACCTAAATAATGATCATCTTGTAAAATATCTCCATTTCATTTATTAAAGCAAGCCAAGTCACAACTTCTTCTCCAAGTTGATGAGCATTTCGTGGTCAGCAAGAGGAAGAAGAGACCAGCCACCATTTTTGTCCTCAAGAGCTTGTTCTTGAGTTCCAAGCCCAAAACTCCAAGCTAGAGTTGTTGGATCATCAAAAGTTCTTCACTAAGCTTGTTCTACATCCAATTCTCTATCAATCTAACCGAACAAAATTTTCATTCCTCATCAAAACCTTGTATTGTACCTCACACCTCACTGATATCAGAGGGGTTTGAAGTTGAATTGGGAGCTTTGGAGGAGAGGGAAGCAAGCTTGGTTAATCTTGAAGCCAAGGAGCTAATAGGTTACTACAAGTAGGGTTTCCCTTGCCTTTCCTTGTAAAATTTTTCTGATCTGTTTTGACATGACCTAGGTCCAAATTTCTGGTTGTATTGATGGATAATATATTGATATTGATGTGTGAATTTTGGCGGTGTGTTTAGATGGGGTTAGAAAAGGGTTTTTCTCAAAGGAAATTGGGACTAGGTTGCTGGATTCCTAGTGGTCCTACAAGTAATTGTGTACGAATTTTATGGTATATTTGTGGGTGTTTTCATAAGTTATAAAAATTATATGTTAGATTTAACATCTTAAACTAAATACATGAATTTTCTTGGGTGTTTATTTTAATGTTTACTACCTCAAAAAAATTAGAAACCGAAATGAGATTGGTGCTGCCTGAAATGTTGAAACTGAAGCACTAAAGTTGCCCTATTTTATTACCATAGAAAATGATTGAATTAGCCCTTGAAAATTTTACACGAAGTTAATAGCATGTTGAAGTATAACTATAAATTTTATTGTGCATCGATTCAATCATTTGCTAGGGTTAAAAATTTTGGGAACTGGGTCTGGACTGTGAATTGGTGGCCCCTGACCCCGAAATTTGCACATTTAACTGAATAGCTATAGACCTCTGATTGTCTTGAAATTTTTACAAGGTCTTCTAGACAAGTTAAAGTGTCATATAGAATTTTTTTGGTACTTGAAATGGCTGTTTGATGTGGTAATTAAATGTTGTGCCCAGGGCAATAAATCTGCCATTTTGCTGGAAATGGATTGATGTTGTGAGTTGATGAGCTAATGGCATTTTTGGGCTCTAGTATGACATAGATACTTGATGTTGATTGTTTGGCTATGTGACTTGTGACATATGATTGCATATTGGATAGTTTAGAGATTGATGTATTGGACACAAATGAGGAGTCCGTTGTGAATGGATGCCTGTATGTGTTTTACGCATGCAGTGAATGATGTACTGAATTAAATTCTATAGTCAAAAGAAACCTGGGATCTTTTTTGACTTGTCAAGGGCAAATAATGAAACACGAGATCCTTTTGACTTGTCAAGGGCAAATAGAGAGAGTTAAGATCCTTTCAACTTGTCAAGGGCAAATAGAGTGAGTTGAGATCCCTTGGGCTTGTCGAAGGCAAATAAAGAGAGTTGAGATCCTTTTGACTTGTCGAAGGCAAATAGAGTGAGTTAAGATCCCTTTGGCTTGTCGAAGGCAAATAGAGTGAGTTGAGGTCCTTCGACTTTTAGCAGGAAAATAGAGAAGGATGTGATCCCCTTTGATTCATCAAGGGCAATCAGAGATAATTTCATTACAATGGGCATATACATATTTATCCATATTGGTTCTTTTTGTTTGCCATTACTTACTATGAGTATGAGTTGATGGTAAGGGTGTACTAAGTGATTGATTTTTTTTAAAAGCAACCCACTTCAGAAAGATTGACTTTAAACTTTAAAAATGAATAGTTATTATGTAATGCATGATCACCTTTTGTTAAATAAACTGAAGTGGCGGTGACGATGACATGAATTTTAGTATATGTTTTGGGGACGCCCTAAGAATTTTAGGATTCTCACCCCTATGTATTTGTTTTCCCCGTGTCGTCCCCAGGTTGACCTAGAAGACGTGAGGCCTAGGAAAAAGATCAAGTGGATTTTGCAGGAGTTAGTAGAGGACTTGTGTTTGTTGTACTTAAGTGTATGCATATGTCTGTAAACGTAAAAGATAATGTAACATCCTAGTTTTCTTCAAATATTAATTGAGGAAAACTTAATAGGAATATTAGAATTCTGGAGACGTGGTTGTGATTAGCTCCATGAGCAAGTACAAAAAAAAAGAATTGAATAGTACTTCACGGGCTTTAGCCCTGGCCATTCAAACTGGAGAATTTGGGACCCAGAGGTGCCCCAAAGTTAGGAAACATGAAAATAAGATTAGACATGTGTAGAAATGATAATGTTATGCTTAGAATTGCTTTACAGGTAATATTCTGTAGATCGGGTACGGGTTTCCCGTTGGTGAGATTTCAGTGTGCGGTTTTTAACATCGAAAGACACTCCCATTACTACAACTAGATAATATCCCCCAAATCAAGACAAGTGGAAGGCCAAGATTTAATCTTGGAATCCAAGATCAAATCCTAGCCATCCATCATAGCCTAGTCACCAAATTCATCATGATTTTTTACAAATATCTTGCCTTGCATTTATGACAAGCCTAGTCACTTGATCTTCTTAACCAAGCCAAGCATCATTCTTGGCCTTGCAAGGGAAAAACCAGAGGGAGAAGTGCCTCCATAGCCAAGAGCTCCATCTTGCTTTCATCTCACAAAAACCATAGCTTAGAATCATCAAAACCCAAATCTTCCTTCACAAAAATTGATCTACACTTCCACCTCTACAATTATAACCGATTGAAATTTCAAAAACCTCATCCTTCTTGCACATCCATCATTGATCAGAGGAGGGTTTGAAGTTGTGTGGGGAGTTTTGGTTGTGAAGAAATCCCACCTTGAAGCAAGCTAGAGATAGAGACTTACGAACCTTCAAGAGTAGGGTTTTCCGCGCCTTTCTTGTGAAGATTTTCAATTCTGTTTTAGCTTGCCCTAATTCTGAAAATTTTGATGATATTGATGATTAACATATTGATATTGATGTATGAATTTTTTTGTTGTATTTGGATGGTTTTAAAATGGGTTTTCTCTCAAGTGAAATTGGAACTAGGTTGCTTGGACTTATTTTTCTTGAATCAGAACTTTTCATGAATTTTCTGGAAATTTTGTTGGTGGTTTCATGAGCCATGAAAATTATATGTTTTAGTTAACCTCTTAAACTAAACATACGAATTTTCTTAGAGGTTAATTCTAAGTTTGATGCCTCAAAAAATTGGGAACCAAATTGTAACTCTGCGTCTGAATTGTTGAGACTAAGTAACAAACTTGCCCAAATTTTTCATCATAGCAATTGATTGAGATAGCTCCTGAAATATTTACACAAGACTAATAACATGTTGAAATACCTCTGTGAATTTTCTTGTACCATGATTCCATTGAATTCTGGGACTAAATATTTTGAGAACACAAGTCTGGACTATGAATTTGTGGCTTCTAACCACCAGAATTGACTATTTTATTGAAGTGGTTATATAACTCTGATTGCCCTGAGATTTTTACAAGTTGTTTTAGACAAATTGAAGTGTCATGTGAAATTTTCCTTAAGGTTGGAATGGTTGTTTGGTATGGTAATAAATTGTTGTGCCTAGAACATCAATTCTGCCAGGATAATGAGATGTGGAAATGGCTGAAATTCTATGATAGGATGTACATATCTTACGTGTGTGTTTGAAACATATGGGGAAAACAGAAACAAGGCTTAGAAAGAATTGAGAGGGAAGGCAAAAAGAAGGACTTCTCTAGAAAAGTATTGAGTCGATAGACGTATCGGCTAGGCATAGACTTGTGAGTGATCCGAAATGGAAAAAATGAAGTTCGATGATCTCGAATAGGAATGAGCTCATGTCCTGAGCCTATGGTCCTCTATGAAATTGTGAAATGTGAATATATCTCTCTGTGAGAATAAGCCTTCCCTATGTTGAGAAAATTGAGAATGGTATGAGAAAGAGATTTCTGATTGTACATATTATTACTCGATCGATTATTGTGATATTATCCTTAGTTCCCCCTACGGGTTTCCAAGATTGCTGTGTATGATTTTGTATGAATATTGTATACGCATGAATTGCTTATGCCTACTGGATGTAGTATATGGGAAACTACCCTACTGAGAATTTTATAATATTCTCACCCCTTTGTTGTATATTGCTTATTTTAGATGCCGTCACTGTGTTTTTCCTGATTCGCCACAATGGGTGTGGCAATACGATCCGCTTTACCGCATGTATGCGTTGGTTATTCCAGTTTAGACTACATGTTCTTCGATTGCTCCTTCAGGACTTCGGTCTTTGCCGCGGACTTTGACCCCGCTTTTCCTTATGACGGTGTGCCCCTTCATATGGCCCATCCTGGAGCGTTTGAGATCCCTCGCTCCACTCGTATATCAGCCAGAAGATGCACCTTTCGTTATCCTCCTCATCTACAGATCCATCTAGGACCCCGTGCCCGCGGAGGTGAGGTCATCGCCTCGATGGCCAACGGCTTCCTGACGAGGAGTAAAGACCTCCAGAGACGGATGCATTGTACATAGTAATAGGATAGTCTTAGGAACTTACGGCCTAGACGACGTATTATTAGTCTTCTTTTGCTACGTTGTATCTGGATGTTATCTTGAGCAGGTTGGGTTTTCAGGGGAACTAGTCTTGTACATACAGATATTGACTACTTAGGGGTCTTGGCTATCTCTTATGATAATGTATATATTGTAAGACCTTAGGTCCATATGTATCTATTTGATTTTGGCTACGACTATATATGTAGTACACTTCTTTATTACTGCATGTTACGACTAGTGCATATTCAAAACATTAGTGATACCCCGCTAATTACTATGTTAGTACACGAGGAGAATGTAGAAGTTGGAGGGTGTTAGATAACATATGTACTGTAAAGCTCTTATAAGAGCTCCCTTTTATACTTAACTTGTATTAAATAAATACGTTGTTTTCTTGCAATATATTTTGATAGAACCACGAGTTAATTGATACACGATTCGACCGATTCTCGCTATAGACAATAAAGAAAGGTCCGCTAATTTATAAGTAACAACTCCCAAGCATAGTGTCATGACTTAAGGATGACGTTGTACTTGGGAGGATGTTACACTGGACTTCGGGCCGAATCTAGGGTTTTAGCTGTCCTGGCTGGCTGGGGCCCGCAAAGTTACTATTCACCGGCCCAAATTTTATTTTTTATTTTTTATATGTTCGTTGGGCCACCCATTGTTGCTAAACTGCTATATTTTTAAAATTATGACTTACAAAGCTCAAATTAATTTTTAAGTAATTTTCGAGGTGTTATAGAAGCAAAAGAGTAATAACTAATAATTAATTTAAATACGTCCTAGGCGTGTTGAGTTAAATATTAGGGTGTTACATTTTGGTATCAAAGCAGTTCAACTCTCATCAGCCTTAAGGATTTGACTAACTATGCTTCTTGAGCATGATGCGATAGCTATGTCATGTGTAGAGCTTGATTGATAGGATAAGCTATAGGATAGAAATGCATGAACCCTATATGTGTGTGTGTGCCCTAGTAACTAGCTCACTTTGCATGAAGTATTGAGCCTGATCACCTCAGTGTTTGTTGCTATGTGTGCTTAGGGACCGATGGCACGACCACAACATGATAGGACTTCAAGCAGAGGTGATCAGAATAGCGAAACCTAGAGCCCTCCAGGACATGGCAGTGGTCATGGATGATGTTCGAACGGATGACCACCAGGGCGATGTTGGTCATGGCCCCAATACTGGAGAGGGTACGACATGCCCGATTTAGAGAGTTTCGCAAGGCAACCCGCCATCGTTTAGAGTAGCTTTGAACCCGAACCAGGCTGACCATGGATTAAGAGTATGGAGAAGGTCTTTTCAATGATTGCTTGTATGAGGAACAAAAGGTGACTTTTGTTGGCTACATGCTTGAGGCAGATGCCGAGTTCTGTGGACTAGCACCCGAAGACTGTTGGAGGCGTCACACGATGATCAACTTGGAGATGTTCAAGACTTGTTTTTACGAGACTTTCCAGCATTTAGTTAGGAATGCCAAAGATGTGGAATTCATGCTTAACACCTAATATTTAACTCAACACACCTAGGATGTATTTAAGTTAATTATTGTTATTACTCTTTTGTTCCAATTCTTTAATTTAAACTTTTGAAAATACTTTAATGAAATTACATGTAATTTCTTTTTAACTTTGAAAACAAAATGTGAGTCAGGCATATTAAGTAAAGCCCATCGTTTGTTTCACACATAGAGAGAAAATAAAAACTAATCACATATGTACACAACTATCACATTAACATAACCATATCATCATATATAGTTATAACATAAGTATTAACTATTCTATATCAAGCACCAAAACACACTACCCACCAATGAGCTTAAGTTAAGTAAGTAATCCAAGACGAACAATAACAATCGAATACAAAATAAACTAGCATAATATTCCTCTCCTCACTACTCCTACTCAGAACGTCTAGAATGAAAACCATGGATCAACTCATCTCATGTGGCATAAAGTCCCGGGTTAGACATGGCGCCTCGACGAGGACGGGTGGTGCCTTTACATACAGGCTCTGCCATCTCATTGGCTACATGACTGGTTTCTTCATCATTATCACCCCATCTCCATAGGGACAATAGGGATAGACCTATCTGAGGGGTGACCCAGGGTAAATCCTCTAAGGGGTTCGACCATGACCCAACAGAATGAGGTAGTGACCAGGGTGTATAATCTGGGAAATCTCAAACAGATGATGAGCGGAGTGAGTATGTGGAACTGCCGAGCCTATGGACGCAAATGTTCAAAGGCAAGATCATCTAGGAAAGGGGAGTAGGGAAAAACCAGTTACTAGAAATGGGATGCATAAAGGGACAATACATAAAGACATACAAATGAACTGGACAATGACCCACAAAATGGTAGGACCGGTTGATAGAGTCATAGTGCATTTCCCATGTAGGGCATCAGCAAAGATCATGAACGTTGCGATCAACCTCTAAAGATGAGATGGAAAGAAAAGAAGAGAGAGTGAGAAACTTATAAAGAATCTCAGGATGGCTTTCACATCCTAATGCATTGTGTCATCATCATCGTCCTCAGGAACCTCGGATTCATTATGAAAATGTGAGCATGCATAAGGTTCATTTATTAACTTCCAAATACCTTTAGCCGAGGTTCGTGTCTTTTAGCATGAATCTTAATGTCATGGATGTATCATATTATGTCATGAATGCATGTCAATGCCATATGCCAATTATCGTAGAAATATCACAACCAATGTACATGATATAATGAACATAGATCTTTCTAACATGATTTCTCCTCATTATTCTTTTAGGTGACTTAAATTTCTTATTCACTTTTCCTTGGGGCCACCCTATATCTTCTCTCCTCTTGAGAGTTCTAGGTTATGAACTTAAACCTAACTAGTCGTCACTAGTTTATACTTATACCTTGGATAAGCTAAAATTCTCGACTCCCAGAGTGCGGGTTAGGGGGCATAGGAACACCTTTTGTAACCATTAATTCTTGGAGTCTAAATGGTCCTTTTTGGATCACTTCTCATAGCCTTTAATTCAGGGAGTCTAGAGGATTATTTCCATATATCTTATGTCACCTTTATTTTAGCATGTTCATTAAAGTGCAAACCTGAGCATTATATCATTATAAATTATGAATTCACATTTTGTGTTCATAGAACACATCAACTATTCATTTCTAAAATCTCAATCATAATTGCAACTCAGCATAACATGATTTGCATAGGCATGCTATTATCAACATCTTATTGAAAGGTAAACATGCTCCCACCTAGTATGCCGAATCAAGGGCTTAGCTAATGCACATGCTATGCTTTATCAAGATATACATAATGCATCAAAGGTCATCACAAACACAATTCTCATTTTCAACCTCAAGTTATTGGTAATTACTCGTTAGCCTTTAAATAGGTCAAAGCTACAAATTAGTTTAATTTAACACTTGTAATTATCCTTTTATGCCTCAAGGAGATCAATAGTGATTATTACAATAATTTCACTAACTTTTAGCCTCATGAATAGTATCAAATAACATTGAGCAATAATAGAAAAATTAAATCTTACGTGTTCTAGAAATTGCATTTTTGACCCTTTCTAATTACTGGCTTTTCCTAAGATGCTCAAATTAATTATTACACTAATTATTAGCAATTCTTACACAATTAGACAATCTCAAACAGCATTATACATAAACTAATAATCCCAATTGGTAGCCAAAATTTACATTTCTAGAAGCTTTCAAAACTGCACTTTTGCACATTTCTAGTTACTAGTCTTACCTAATGTGTCAAGAATGATTTTTACAACAACTAATAGTAATTTTCACCATTCTATGTACGGGATTTCCGCCGTTAGAGTACAAATGACCAAAATGCCCCTGAGGTCATTTCTACCCGAAAATTCAGGACAGCTGCCCGGCAACCCTCGAATGGGTCAACTCGATGTTTGAAGGGGATTATGCTGTTATGAATGATATCCGAGGAGGAAACCTCGTTCTAAACTTCCGCTCAAAATGACCAAAATACCCCTGCTGTCTACACGGGTAAAAGATGCCGTTTGAGCCCAAACTTTTCCAGGAAGTTTAGAATGATGTTTATGAGCAATGTTTGATGTTTAGTTGTGCTAAGGTCCCTGGCAGTTTTAGTGCAAAATTACCATTTTGCCCCTAGAACAGTGTACAGTGCGCTAATGAAGCAATTAGCAAACCTAAGCAATATTAGGCTCTAATCGAAGATTAATTTATTTCGATAATTAATCTAGAGTCAAAATGATTTATTAAGGTTAATTAGAACCTAAGATTGCTTAGATAAACTCTAATTGTATTCTTTAAATTCAAGATTGCTAGTCATGGAATCTTGAATAGTGTTTTCTCTCTTTCCTTAAATTAAGGAATTGAGCCATACCTCATTTGACCAAAAGAATTATTTTAAATTACTAATCTAATGAGATCACCCTCCTAATCAAGTCTTGAACCACCTCAATTAACCATTTTCTCACCTAAACGCTTGCTTACAAACTCCTAATCAAAAAGCCTAATCATAGAAACACTTAAACACATCCTTAAACCACAATTACATGAACAAAAATCCCTTCCCCTTGGCTGATGAGAGGCCGAAAATCTGTCCCCAAAATGGTGCCACATGTTGAGTTGTGATGCACTCCAAGCCCATGCTTTAGGCCATACCTTGCCCATGCTTCCAACCATGCTTGCCATGCCTAAACCCATGCTTTTGTAAGAGATATTTCCTCCCTCCTCCTCCTCCAAAAGGCCGCCGGTTCCCCCTCCCATTTCAGCCTCCATATTGCAAGTTTTCTATAAATACCAAGCCTTGGAGAACTTGGTTACACTTTGGATCATTTGCCAAGTTCAAGCTTTCTTGCAAATTCTCTCATTCCTCTCAAATTCCCTCAACTTGGCTGATTTCTTCCTCAAGACTCCAAAAGGATTTCCTTCTCCTTCCATCTAGAAAACAAAGCTTTCTTACATCTCTTCAAGACTTCTTAAGGTAGGGGTTAAGTTTTGATGATTTTTGTTTGTGTTCTTCAAGAAAGTTCTAGTTTTTCTCTTGGTTTCAAACTCCTTTTCCTTCCTCTTTCTTTCGGCCAAGAGGCCTTCTTACAAAAAGAATGTGAGCTTGATGATGAGGTTTCAAGATAATGATTTGTTGTTGTCATGTGAGAAACCTCTAAAGCTTGAAACAACTTGGTCTTGGACCATACATGCTTGGATTTCCTTTCTTTTCTTGGCTTAAGTTTCGGTTTTTCCTCTTCCTCTTTCCTTTAAGGATTTTCAGTTTTTCTTCTATGGATTTGAACAAAGTTTGTAAAATATGTCTAGTAGATCACGAAAGTTTTGTTAAGAAAGTTAATCTCATGATTTCAAAGAGCTCTAAGGCTTACCCTTGCCAACCTTAAAGTTGGTCGGCCGTTCTAGAATCCGCTAGATTGAAGCCTATGAGCAATAAAATAAAGAATATGACTTAGTTCTTGTAGTTTTGTTTAGACAAAGTGATGAACTTTGGGTCCATTTCCTTAAGCTTGATGGTGAGTTCAAACCTTAAGATTTCTCTTGAAGTCTAGGTGCTAAGAACTCTAAAGCTTGCCTTATGATGCATAATGGGTTGAGGTTTATGTTCCTCTAAAAGTCTTGCAAGAGCTCTAGCTAAGACAAAAACAAGATGCATTCATGTTTAAATTTATGTCTTGCATCTCATGTTTATTTTGATGTTATCACTAATTTCACAAGAGTAAATGAATGAACTTGCATTACCATATTTAAATTCCCAAGCTTGCATTTCATGTTTATATTTCAAGTCATCACTTAATCCTTAAAGATAATAATGAAGTTGCATCTCATATTTATTTTATGCTCTCACTTTACTTTCTAATGAAGAGTAAAATAAAGTGCATGGCATGTTTAAGATTTTGTCATCACCTAAACACTCTAGAGCTCAAAGACTTGCCCTAAGTATCCTAAAAAGGAACTCCATTCAAAAAGAAATGGATGAGTTTTGGTATGAACCAACAATGGTTTGATTTTGTAAAATACATGAATAATTTTCAAGGAAATGTTGGAAAACGTTTTATGAGGTCTCAAGAGGTTTAAAATAGTTTGGAATGTGTCAAAATCATGTTTTCTCAATTTTCAAGGTTCTGGTAATCGATTACCACCAATGTAATCGATTACCAGAAGGTTTTGAAGGACTTTTGGTTTGGTAACGATTACCAGGGTAGTGTAATCGATTACTACGGCTTTTCATGCCCAGAACCTTTCTGGAAACCCTGGAATCGATTACTTTATAATGTAATCGATTACCAAATGTTCTTTACTCTTCCAAAAAATTTAACCTAAGTAATCGATTACCGTCGTATGTAATCGATTACCCTATGTTCTTTACTTTTTTGGAAACAGATTTAACCTACGTAATCGATTACCATTATGTGTAATCGATTACCTTGTTTTTGAAAACCCAGAATGAATTGAGCTCTGGTAATCGATTACTAGGAACATGTAATCGATTACCAGAACACCTTTTGTTTCCAGAAACATTCCAAGAGAAAACTAGCAACTTATATGCATTTCAACCCAAGAGATTATGTGATCTTATGGGTTCATGATTTTCGGTTCTATGTTTGGCTACTATAAATGCTGTTCTAAGGTGTTAAATGTGTAAAATTATGTTGAGTGAAGCAAGGATCGATTTAGAGAAGCTAGTAAAGAATAAGTAACTAAAAAGGGACTTGAGATGAGAATTCTAGAACACCTTAATACAAAGAAGTGCAAATCTGTTTTAGAATGGTTAATTCAGGATAAATGATTCATAATTAGTAAGACATGTACAAGAATCCCTTCATAAATGATTAGGTGCTAATTCTAAGCATAAGATGATGATAAGAGATCTAAGTGGTTTATAACTTAGAGAACATGCCTAGGAATCCCTCATAATTGATCTAAGAATTAATTATGGAGTCTTAGGCGAAGATGGATCTTAAAAGGGTCGCGAATGGAGATTTTAGAGCCCCTTAAGCAAACGATATATATTTTCTCCCTTTTATGTTAAGTGCTGAGTGGAATCTTGGTGAGTTCAAATCTTAGAGGAAAAGTTTAAGTGCCAACCCCTTGAGGGTAATAATAATGCAAATACAAGTTTAAAGCCCGAAGGGGCAAAGCATAAGATACTGTAAGATAGGTGGACGAGAGAGTATGATTATGATGATGAACCTCGTGCACACGTATGATGATGTGATTATGTTAGTTCCTTGAGCATGAAACTTTATATGCATAATTGATGAATTGTTGTGTTTGAAATGCATAATGTTTCAAAGATATGAATGAAATTGAGAAATATGCTCATGTGAACTAGAAAGTTGTGGCAATGAGAAAGTTCCATGAAAATGATGCATGTGACTGAAATTATGTGGCATGACTCAAATTTGAGGAAATTCGGAGAGTAGCTATTATGCCGCCGAATTTCCGTCAAATTTGAGGGACAAAAAGAAAGTTTTTGAGAAATATGAAGTTTAAAAGTTATATGCCGAGACGCATTTCTCCTTCTGAGGAGAAAGTAAACCGTGGGGGTATGGACGTCGAGCCATACCAAAGCGGACAAAGTCGTTGGTCTTAACCAGTCGATGCGTTTCGAAGAAGGAGAAAGTCCCATGATGGGTGATCCTTAGGCCCCTACCCGTACTCTGGGAGTCGGGATTATGATATTTATGATTCGCTTATCAAGAGGATAAGTAAGAACTAGTGACGACTAGTTAAGGTATGAGCTCATAGCCTAGCTTAAGGGGTGCGGTTACTATATTATTGGTGACACAAGTATGAGAAAAGGAAAGATGATCAAAGAAAAGTTTCATGCCACACAATGTTGTTTGAATTATTGTTTGATTTACCTAAAGTGCTACCATGCATCCATGAAACATTATGTTGCATACATGCATTAAGAATCATTATAAAAGACATGGACCTTGGACAACGACCTTTGTGAAAACCTCATAATGAACCTATGCATGCTCAACATTTTCATAATAAACCCAAGGTTCCTGGGACGTAAACGATGGCACTAGGATAGAGGACTTCCTCCTGAGATTCTTTAGTAAGAATTCTCACCCCTCTCTTCTTTCTTTCCGTACGTCTTCAGAGATCGATGGCGTCGTTCGTGATTTTCATTGACCCGCCTACATGGGAGGTGCACTATGACCCCGAGCATCAGTCCTACCACTTCAAGGGTCATTGCGAGGTGCGCGTTTTTGCATATGTGGGACGCCCTTTTGCTTCCCCCGTCTCCAGCTATCACTTCGATCCGACTTCACCCTTTGGCGACGACCTGATCTTCGAGAGGACACGACCCCGGATGAGAGACCGTCGTGCCCAACCTTCCTCGTCGGAGATACGCGGATATCCCGAGTATGTTCCCCGTACTCGATCAGAGGCTGATCCTTCGGAGGATCTTCCCTTCGTTCCTATGGGTCACGGAGGAGGTAGTGAGGACACGGTCACCGCCGAGGCATGCGAGGCGCGTTCGACAGCCCGAGAGGCGACCACGACGCGGAGGCCACGCTGCCCCTCGATTCCCATGCCTAGATCTCCGCTTCGTTGGGCTACATCCGAGGAGCTTCGTCAGTCGCGGGCTACATCTCCCCCGAGGACCGGCGTCACCAGGAGGCTTGGAGTGGGAGGGTAGTGATAGTTGGGTGTTTATCTTTTGGGATTATTACCATGTATTTGTCTTTATGTTTCCCATTGTACTGGAGCTCTGCCCACTAGTACGGGTAAGACTTTATGTTTCTGTTATATTTCTATTGTGATGTACTAAACTATATTATCTAAAGTAATGAGGAATGATGTTTATGATGGATGTGTTCTTTAATGTTTATATTCTGTATGTTTTATTTATTCTTCCGCTTCACGTTGTTTATGTTACGCGCAAAGGCTCGCACTTTGGTTTATATAAATCATTTCAAAAAAAAATTTACCCGTATTTTCGCTAAGTATTTTATAAATGAATTTAAAGAAAAGTAATAACTAATAATTAGTCTTGATACGTCCTAGGCGTATTGAGGTTAAATATTAGGGTGTTACATTCTAAGCCATTCCAAACAGCATATTACAAAATTTATAAAGCACATTAGAATCCTTCATTTTAATTTCTAAGAACTTGGAAAATTATGTCATAATTCATTTATAGTTGCTAGGTTTTTTTAAAATTATTTCAAGGCATTGAAAACACATGAAGCCTTAACATAAAGTAAAACTCAACTCTAGGCCTATTATCATTATAAGGCCGAAATTATATGTTAGAAGTATGTCCAGGGTTAAAATTTTCATGTAAGATAAAAGGAGCAAGTCTTGAGCTTTAGAGATTTAGGTGATAACTAGAATCATAAACATGCCATGCAATCTCATTTTTAATCTTAGTCATAATAAGGTGATAACTTTGGAATATAAATATGATATGCAAGGCTTGAAATATAAACATGATATGCAAATCCATTTCCTTATCTTTAAGATTTAAAGTGATGACTTGAAATTTAAACATGATATGCAAGACTTGGAAATTTAAATGTGATATGCAAGTCCACATTATTATCTTCAAGAGTTAAGGTGATTGCTTGAAATATAAATATGATTATGCAAGGCTGGAAATTTAAACATGATATGCAAATCCTTATTATTATCTTCAAGAATTAAGGTGACTACTTGAAATATAAACATGATTACGCAAGACTTGAAATTTAAACATGATGTGCAAGACTTGAAACATAAACATGGATGCAAGTTCCTTTTTATATCTTGTTAAGCTCAAAACTCAAGACTTTTTAAAGAATGAACTCTTTGACTCCAATTAATCTTAACAATGAGGAAGTGGGCTTTAGAGTTCTTATTACCATGTTTCCAAGAACCTTATTCTTTGAACTCATCATCAAGCTCAAAAAGAATCAATTTAAAGGAAACCAACAATTATTCCATTAATCTTTTGACAACAAAAACTAAACCTTGAGCTTTAGAGGTCCATCATATGATGGATTCACAACCACCACCGTGATTCCTCATCATCATGCCATGGTCATTATCAAGCCATAGAATCTGAAATTTAAAGCAAAGAACACGAAATAAACTCCCTACCAAGTTGTTTCTTATTTACAAAAGGTAAAGCTTGAGCTTTTATGAGTAACAAGAAGAAAAATCTGCTCCTAAATATGATGATGCTTTCGGCCAAGTCAAGCTAGAATAGAGGAAGAATTTTTCTTGTGTTTTTGTGTTTGGAAATGGAAAGTTCAGGTGCTTAGGAGTTGATCTATGGTGGAAATGTGTTTGTTTGAGGTTGCTAGCTTGGATGAATGTCAAGAATGGAGCTTCTTGGCTATGGAGGAGGAAGAAGAAGAAAGCTTGAAGTCTTGAGAGAATTAGAAAACTTTGAGCAACTTTGAGTAAGGAAACTATCAAGCAAGCAAGTACTAAGGCTAAGAGTGTTTGTGTGAACATTTTGGCAAATGGAAGAGCATCTATTTATAGGCACATGAGGGCTGTTGGCCACTGTATCATGGCTGGAAATGGAGCGTTTATTTCATTTTTTAATTAAAGAAAACTTTAGAAAAAGAATGCTTATATGGTTGTAATAATTTTGTTCATGTATAATGGATGAAAATACTAAAATATGATGCTAATGGGAGACATTGTGGCTGATCACTTCATGGCTGAAATGGGTGGGTTTTCTTTTGATTAAACATAACCATAAATAATGAAAAAGAAAGCTAAAGAAATGGTGATAAGGTTGGATATGTTTCTTTGTTGGAAAAACCATTAAAATATGATGAAATGGAGCATAAAAGGGTGCTAGTTTCTGATTACATTGTAATCAGATTTCTCATTATTTGCAAGTGGTAAAACATGTATTAGATGTCTAATTACTTAGGTAAAATATTAGGAATTTATAGATTAGTAAAAAAATGGTAAAAGGTTAATTGTTTAGGACAAATCAAGATAAGGTAAAAAGAATAATCATACACTAGTAAATGAAGTTAATTTCAAATGAGTTAAAATCAATTTGTAACATAAGTTCTAAACTTAGGATAAGAAAATGTAATTGTACTAGATTTTACCTAAACCAAAATCTTAACCTTAAACTTAAAATAATTAATTTTATAAGTTCTTATGATTAAGGAAAGGAAATGTAATTTTACTTTAAGCAATATTAGGCTCTAATTACCTCAAGTAATTATTTTTAACCTTAGGTAATTAATTTTTAACTCAAGGTTAATGAATGAAATCAATTCAAAAGGATTAGAGCCTAATATCACCTTAATTACTTAAGTAAACTCATTAAGCATTAACTAGGGGTAAAGGTAATTTCACATAAAACTCTCCAAAATTACATGAACTTTCCAAATATTACTTAGTACAACCATTTTAGGCTTCTCAGTGATGACCGAGTTCAAATATTGCTCAATCTCAAGTTAAATTATAGCAGGGGTAAATTGGTAATTTTATGTACGGAAAAACCTGGAGTTGAGATTTTTACCTCAACATCAACATATCACAAATAATTCCTTTCAAACATAAATCTAACCCGTTGAGGATTGTAACACCTAATAATTAACCCAATACACCTAGGTTGTATCTGATTAATTACTAGACTTTACTCTTTGCTTCAGTTCTTTTAATCATATCTTGAAAATACTTAGTGAAATTACGAGCCATTTTTTTTTAAACATAATTGAAAACGTGAGCTGCATACGTGAACGACTAGCGGAATATAAAAAGACATATCAGAAATTAAATGCATCATATCACATTGGCTTCATCATATAACATCCATAATTACATAACACATAAATATTTTGCCTACCAACAGAGTTAGGCTAGGTGTAGGCAATCAAACAAAACATAAATAGTATATGGAGGGAACAATATCCATTAAAGGCACCTACTAATAACACTTCAGAGATATAGATATCCAAGCTCACACGCAAAGTTTAGTAATACGTTCCTCAAGGATAATAAGCTTGTTCATCAGATCAAGTACATCTACCAGGTGAGAGCATCAACGGAATCACGAACATCACATTTACTTTCTAAAGAGATGGAAAGAAAGAAAGAAAAGAGTGAGAAACTTATAAAAAGTCTCAGGAGGGTCTCACCTCATATGCATCGTGTCATCATCATTGTCCTCAGGAATCTCAGGGTTATTATGAAATAGTGAGCATGCTAAGATTGATTTATTAAGTTCGAAAATATACTTTAAAGTTCGTCGATTTTAATCATGCGTCTTATAATGTATCATAAACGTAGCATGTCATGTTTATAATGAACTTTTCCTTTCATATATAATAACATAGTTATGCATAAAACCACATCATATTCCTCATCATCATTTCATAATACTATGCATAGCATAACATCATATTTCTCATCATCATCTCATAAATACTATGCATAGCAAAACATCATATATTCACATAAAACATTTACTTAGTTTCTTAGGTGACTTAAAGTTACTTTCATCATCATTTTCCTAGGCCACCCTATACTCCACCCTTTTGGGAGTAATCTAGGTTATGAGCTCATACCTTACTAGTCGTCACTAGCATATACTTATCCCTTTTGATAAGTTAAAATCTAACTCTTCCTTTTGAGAGAACGGGCTAGGGAGCAAGAATCACCTTTTCACCACCTATAGTCTGATGGGTCCAAAGGATCATTTTCTTATATAAATTTAAGTCACCATTAAATCTTTGCATGTTATATCATAATACAACTCTCAATTCATAATCAGAATGCATAAACATTCTTATTGTTTGCAACAGGAACTATAACATGCAAACTAGGGAATCATTCAATGATATCAAATACTTAATAAGCATCAAATCACTACATAGACTTATCATTTCAAACTTCAAAGAACCATCATCATAAATTCTTACCGAAAAACTGTATTAAACAACCGAAACTTTAGAATGGGTAACCTCAATTATCAAACTAATTAATCATGCATCTAAAGGATTCATTATCATCATTACCATTAATTATAAGCCTTAAGAACATTATTAAACTATATGGGACAACATAGGCAGCAAGTTATATTTAAGGCTTCACGATGTGCTAAAAGTTGCATTTTTAACCCTTTCTCGTTACCCTTTCCTTATAGTGCTAAAATTAATTACTAAACCATTTATGAATCATTCTCCCTTATCTAAACATAATAGAACCTGGTTCTTAGGGCTGCTAAAGGTTCTGAACAGAATGCATAAGTTTCATTCTCTAGAGTTCTAGAAACCTTGCTTTTACCTTTTTGGAAGCTAGTTTTATTTCTAACATGCATAGAATCATTCCCTTAGCAATAAACTATGATTATCACAACTTCAAACATATTAAGCCATCATCATATAGTAGTACTAAACTTAGATCAGTGGCTAAATCATGAACATCACATAATTGCTTAAAATCACATTCTAAGTACATGTAAGATACTAGTTTCCCGTAAAATCTTTGCAAAGCCTTAAAACTCTTTTAGAAATTAATTCTTTTTGTTAATCTTGAAAGAAATTATAGAACTAAATCAGTAGCTATTTAAAATCACTTTGGGCCTACCTTAATTATGAGGTCAATTTATATATTGAAAGAATCTTCACGATTAAAATTCTCACTTAAGATAAAAGGAGCAAGTCTTGAGCTTTATAGATTTAGGTGATAACTAGAATCATAAACATTCTATGCAACCTCATTTTAATCTTTTCTTTATAAGGTGATAACTTGGAATTATAAACATGATATCCAAGACTTGAAATTTAAACATGATGTGCAGGTCCATATTATTATATTCACGAATTAAGGTGATCTGCTGAAATATAAATATGATTATGCAAGCTTGGAAATATAAACATGATGCAAGAGCTTGAAATAAATAAGAAACTGGAGCGGCTTGTAACACTTAGTAATTAACCAAATACACCTAGGTTGAATTTGATTAATGACTAGACTTTACTCTTTGCTTTGGTTCTTTCATCATATTTTGAAAATACTTAGTGAAATTATGAGCCCTTTTTTTTTTTTTAACATAATTGAAATCATGAGTCGCGCATAACATAAACGATTAAGCGGTAGTAAAATAAGACATTTAAGAATCTAAATATATCATATTGGCTCCATCACATAACATCCATAATGCACATCACAACATATATACAATAACCTCACTCAAAAGGTGAGTTAAGTTCATACATCATATCTTACATATTCACACCATAGGAAACTATTTATAAGGAAATCATGCCCCTAAACTAGATAACCTTAAACTAGATAACCTTAAAAGCTGAGGAAGGCTACTCTAAACTGGGATGCATAACACTCTTAAGACTACTTAAAAACTCTCTAGGGCCACTGCCTTGAAACGGGGAAGAAACCGATCACTGACGAGCTTCCTCTGAAGGGGCACACGAGATGCACCAGGCTGGGTCGCATGGACGGTCTTCTTGCTAACCTCTGAACAACCTTTCCTCACTACCCTCTCTTACACGTGGGAGAGTAGGAGAGAGCTCTCAGAATAAGCATGAGTAGGAGGGTCCTCTGAAGGATCAGTTTCAGAATATCCGTTCGTGGATTATACTCTGGAAAACCATGGACAGCAGATAAGGCGGATAAGAACGTAACATTCTTTCATCAAGTGGACGTGCATGTTCGAAAACCATTTCATCGCCATAGGGAGAAGTAGGAGAAAAATGATAACTAGGGACAGGATGTGCAAATGGACGACCTACGTAAATAAAAACACGAACCGAGCACCTTCCTTCAAAGTGATACGAATGATGCACCGATCATAGTGGAATTCCCAAGTAGGGTGTCAACGAACAGGACGAATGTCGCCATCTGAATCTGAAGACAATGACGAAATAAAGAAAAGGGAGTGAGAATCTTACTAAAGAATTCTCAGTAGGTATCTCCTTCTACGGTGTCATCATCAAAGTCTCCAGGAATCTGGGATTATTATAAAATAGTGAACATACGAAGATTAAATTTTAAGTTCAGAAAATACTTTTACCGAGATTCGACCAATTTTAATTATGCGTCTTATAATGCATCATAATCTTAACATGTCATATTTATAATGAACTTTTCTTTTATCATTACATCATATTCCTCATCATCATCATTAATATAACATGCATAGAAGAACATCATATTTCTCATCATCAACTCATGTATGTTATGCACAGAAGAATATCATAATAGCTACACATGGACATGGTGCACATAATTTATTTCTTTAGTACCTTAGGTGACTTTAAAATCTTATCATCCTCATTATTTTCCTTGGGCCACCCTATACTCCACCCTTTTGGGAGTAATCTAGGTTATGAGCTCATACCTTACTAGTCGTCACTAGCATATACTTATCCTTTTTGATAAGTTAAAGTCCTGACTCTACCCTTTTGAGAGAACAGGTTAGGGGGCTAGAATCACCTTTTCACCACCTATAGTTTGATGGGTCCAGAGGATCATTTTCTTATAAATTTTAAGTCACCAATAAGTCTTTGCATGTTACAAATCGCAATTCATAATAATTCTAACATTTTCTTATTTACAGTCTTATTGGAATAATATATATCAACTATAATCATGCATCTGGAGATTCCAGGAAAGAGAGGTGGGTCACAATGGACACGCTTAAATACCAAATCTTTCCTTAGCCAGAATCTTTCCAAATTGCACTCTTACAGGAATACACTTTCTTCCAGGAACAAATATGTCTTTATTTCATGCATAAGTTTTCATTGTTTGCAACAACAACTATAACATACAAACCAGGGAATCAATCAATGACACCAAATTCTTAATAAGCATCAAATCACATTTTAAGTACACATAAAATTACTAGCTTCCCATAAAATTCTTACAAAGTTTTAAAACTCTTTTAGAACTAATTCTTTTTGTTAAACTTGAAAGAAGCCTAACTTAATCATGGGACCGATTTATAACTTGAAAGAATGTTCATAGTTAAATCTTTCACTTAAGATAAAAGGAGCAAGTCTTGAGCTTTAGAGATTTAGGTGACATCTTAGAATTATTACCATGCTATGCAACCTTATTTTAATCTTATCTTTATAAGGTGATAGCTTGGAATTATAAACATGATATGCAATTCCATTTCTTTATCTTTAAGATTTAAGGTGATGACTTGAAAATTAAACATGATGCAAGAACTTGTAATATAAACATGATGCAAGAAACTTGCCGTACCGCATAGGACCAGGGAGGGAGAAGAGAATCTTAAGCAATCCTAGGCGGAGTCCGCAGGAGGTGAGGGAGAAGAGAATTATATTTTTTTTTTAAGCTCCAATTCTCAAGACTTCTTAAAGAATAAATTCTTTAACTCCAATTATCTCATTTCTTCGCTTATGATTCATAGGCAAGTCTTTGAGCTCTAGGATTTTTAGGTGATGACATAAAATAAACATGCCATGCATTGATTCTTTTAGCCATTATAAAATAAAGTGAGAGCATAAAATAAACATGAGATGCAACTTCTTTATTATCTTTAGAGATTAAGTGACAACTTGAAATTTAAACATGAAATGCAAGCTTGAAATTTAAACATGAGATATGCAAGTTCATTTATCTCTTTACTAGAGCTCCTTCAAGACTTTAAGAGAATTATGATTTCAACCCAATATATGTATCTTAGCAAGACAAAATATATATAAAAATATATATATATTTCATATTCAAACCTCAAGATAAAAACATTATTCTTTAAAGTTTTTCATTAAATGGAATGTTCAAGCTTTAGAGGCCTAACTTGTGATGGATTTACAACCCATATTCAAGGTCCTCATCATCAAGCCATCATTTCATTCCTTCCTAGGCCATTTGGCCAAACCATGAAAGGAAAATAAGGAAAGAAAACTGAAATTTTAAAGCTTTGGAAACTAGTGAAACCTTCAAGTTTTAGAGATCTAACTTGTGAAAGCTTTGCAACCAACACTCAAGAATCTCATCATCAAACCATGGTCTCATCATAAGCTAGGCCATATGGCTGAAATACTTTAAAAAGAAAGGAAGAAGAAACTGAAAATGAAAACTTAAAAGAAAGCTCATGAAAACATCATTTTTGAGCTAGAAACATAACTTGTCTTAGCATAAAATGAACTTAGAAACACCTCCCTACCTAATTTGATTTGAAAGAAAGGAAGAGAACTTGGTTTCCTTGAGTGAAATGAAGCAAAATATTCTTGAAAACTTGAAGAAAGAATTCAGCCAAGAGGAGGAGGAAAGAGAGCTTTTGGTGCTCCTAAAACTAGAATTTGTGTAAGTTATGAACTAAGCATCTAAACTATCTTCAAGCATGCCTATTTATAGAGATTTTGCAGCTCATAAATGGACAAAGGAAGGAAAGAAATCTGACCAAAAATTAAAGGAAAAAAAATCATTTTGTTTGGTGGCTTAAAACATGGAATCATGTTTCCATGTTTTCATGATTCTTTGTTTTCATTCTTTGGATTTTTGTGTAATAATTTTCTGACTTATTACTCAATAATTTCGTGCATTACAGCCTTGTGGAAGAGGATTTTGTGTGTTCCATGTATTATTTAGGTGTAGGCAAGGTATTCATGCAATTTAGAGAATTTACGGTTAAGGGTTTAAGTGAATTACTAAGCAATTTGGGTGTTTTAAGCAATTTTAGGTTCTAATCAATCTAAATAAATAATTTTGACTCTAGATTAGTAATTAGAATTTAATAAGCTTTAATTTGAGCCTAATATTGCTTAGGTTTCGTTAGACAAATCGAAAATCTCAAAATTTGCAAAACTGGACAAGACAGGGGCAAAAACGGTCATTTAACCCAAAAACAGGACCAACTTAACCAATGGTCATTCATAACTTAAAAACACCTTTTAAAATATTTTAGTGAGGTTCGGACTAGTCGGCACAAATCGGAGTTAAAACCGCAGGGGCGTTTTGGTCATTTGCGCGTCGAACTCAAAATTGAGATTCTTCTCCTCTATTAACACACATAACACAAACAATCCTTTATTATCCTCAAAACATCCCCTTGAGGATGGGTGGGGCCCACGATCCTCATTTTCGTAAAATAACCTCAGGGGCATTTTGGTCATTTTACACATACAGAAAATCGGGGTTTGCAATGCTTGCACGAATTGCTCCTAACTTTTCTTCTAACGTTATATTCCTTTATTGAGAATTGTTTGGTCTCAAATTTTATATAATATTTACCTACGGTAATTTGGTAATTTCTAATGACAGGAAAGATTACAGGAAAAATTGAGGCGTTACATTACTCCCCTCCTTAAAAAGAATTTCGCCCTCGAAATTCGTTACCTGAGAATAGCTCGGGGTATTGTGCTTGCATATCTGATTCCAGCTCCCATGTAACTTCTTCGGTTTCACCTCGTCCCCATGCTACTTTGACTAAGGTACGGCCTTGTTCCTTAACCCTAACTCCTCGGTCAACGATTCGTGGGTGGTAAGTTAAACGTTAGGTCATCTCTTAATTGTACATGTTCTGGCTCTAGTACATGACTTGGGTCAGAATGATATTTCCTTAACTGGGAGACATGGAAAACATCATGAAGGTTGGAGAGACTCGGGGTAAGGCTATACGGTAGGCTAGGATCCTACTTTGTTAAGGATTTCAAACGGGCCAAGAAATCTGGGGCTCAATTTCTTTACTTTCATTGCTCGTCCTATGCCTGTGGTGGTCTTAGGAACACATGGTCCCCTTCTTGAAAATCTAGCGGTTTTCGCCGCTTGTCCGCATAGTTTTTCTGCGACTTTGAGCGGAGAATTTTATCTCTAATTTTCTTAATTTGTTCCGTTGTTTCCCTCACAATATCAGGTCCAGTAGACTTTGCTCTCTGGGCTCATACCAACATAGAGGTGATTGACACTTCCGTCCATAGAGGGCCTCGTATGGTGCCATACCGATACTTGCATGATAACTGTTGTTATATGCAAACTCAATCAATGGAGGTACTTATCCCAACTCCCTCTTTGATCTAAAACACATGCCCTCAACATGTCCTCCAAAGTTTGGATAGTTCTTTCAGATTACCGTCCGTTTGGGGGTGATAAGCCGTGCTTAGACACAGCTTTAACCAAACGCCTTCTGAAAGGCTCCCCAAAACCGTGACGTGAATCGCGGATCTCGATCGAGATTATCGTTGACGGTACTCCATGTAATCTTACTATCTCCTGAATATATAATTGTGCTAACCTATCCAAGGAATAAGTCACCTTAATAGGTAAAAAGTGGGCTGACTTAGTCAACCGATCCACGATTACCCATATGGCATCATGATTCGCTTGGGTCCTTGGTAGTCCAGTTACAAAATCCATGGAGATACTATCCCACTTCCATTCAGGGATTAGAGGTTGCAACATTCCAGAAGGTTTTTGGTGCTCAATCTTCACCTTTTGACACACCAAGCACTTATTCACCCATGTGCACACATCCTTCTTCAATCCTGGCCACCAGAACATCTTCTTCAAATCTTGATACATCTTGGTGGCACCAGGATGAAGGGTAAAATGGCTCTTATGGGCTTCCTCCAAAATATCCTTTCGAGGTCACCACTAGCAGGTACACATATACGACCTTCAAACCTCCATAAACTATCATTCCCTTGGGTAAAACCTTTCAACTTATCAGCTCTTCCGCCTCTAAGGTCTCTTGAAATTCTGTATCTTTCCTTTGGGCTTGAGCAATTCTTTCCTTGAATTCACTCGTCACACTAAGGTGACAAGCTCTTATGCCCTTAGTGGTCAAGGTCATCCCTAGGTTTAGGTCTCTAAACTGCTCAATTAACTCAACCTCCTTCACCATCAAACGGGACACTTGTAAGGATTTCCTACTTAGGGCATCAGCTACAACATTAGCTTTACCTGGATGATAGTTTAACCCGAAATCATAATCTTTTAAAAACTCCATCCACCTTCTTTGCCTCATGTTTAGCTCTTTTTGATCAAAGAGATATTTCAAACTCTTGTGATCGGAAAACACCTCAAACCTCACTCCGTATAAATGGTGTCTCCAAATCTTTAGAGCAAACACGACGCGGCTAACTCAAGGTCATGGGTGGGGTAATTTGCCTCATGCGGCTTGAGTTGTCTTGATGCATAGGCCACCACTTGCCTATTTTGCATCAGTACACAACCCAAACCTTTCTCGAAGCATCACAGTACACTTCAAAAGGCACATTGGGGTCGGGTAATACTAAAACGGGGTTGAGGTTAGCTTGTGTTTCAGCTCTTGAAAGCTCTTTTCACACTCGGGGTCCATGAAAAGGGGTGTTTTTCCTAGTTAGCTTGGTCAGGGTAGGGAAATCTGGGAAAATCCCTTGATAAACCGACGGTAATAACCAGCTAAACCTAAAAAGCTCCTTACTTCAGTTACCGTGGTTGGTCTTTCCAGTTCACAACCGTTTCCACCTTACTAGGATCTACAGCAATTCCTTTCTTAGATACTACATGCCCTAAAAATTTCACCTCATCCAACCAGAATTCACACTTAGAAAGCTTGGCATATAGTTTCTTTTCCTTCAAGATTTCTAGTACTATGGTTAGGTGGCGTTCATGCTCCTCGTGGGTCTTAGAGTAGATGAGAATGTCATCTATGAAGACAACCACAAACTGATCTAAATAGGGTCTAAAGATCCTATTCATGTAATCCATAAAAATTGCTGGAGCATTGGTTAATCCAAAGGACATTACTCAAACTCAAAATGGCCGTATCGAGTGCGAAAGGCCGTTTTCGGTATATCTTCATCTCTTACCCTAATCTGGTGGTAACCTGACCTCAAATCAATCTTAGAAAACACTCCTGCACCTTTAAGCTGGTCCATCAAGTCATCTATCCTAGGCAAAGGGTATTTGTTCTTCACTGTCACTTTATTCAATTGCCTATAGTCAACACACATCCTCATACTTCCATCCTTTTTCTTCACAAACAACACCGGGGCTCCCCAAGGTGACACACTAGGTCTAACAAACTTTTTCTCCAATAAATCCTCCAATTGAGCTTTCAACTCGGTCAACTCTAATGGGGACATCCTGTATGGGGCTATGGATATGGGACCTGCACCGGAAGCAATTCTATGGAAAACTCTATCTCTCTCTTGGGGGAAACTCTGGTATCTCATTCTGGAAATACTTGGGATAATTTCTTACTATCGGTATCTCATCGATACTTTGCTCAAAGTCTACATCACTAGCGGCTAGGAAAATATAACCTTTACTCTCACCCTTACCATAGTCCATTTCTCCAGCAGTTATGTAAAGACTTATGGGTTTCTTAGGTCTAATGGGAACAGGAAGAAAAGTAATGGTTTTCTCATAGGTTAACAGGTACACGGTTGGCTTCAAGCCAATCCATGCCAAGAATCACATCTAAACCTTGCATGGGTAAGCAAATGAGATCTAAAACAAATGATCTATTCTCAATAACAAAATGGCAATCTAAACAACATTTACAAGTCCTAACGGGTTTTCCATAGGGTAGAAACAATAAGGTCAAAAGGAAGCTCAGTTATATGCAAGTTAAGGGTTTTAACACACGAGTGGGAGATAAAAGAATGGGAAGCGCAGAATCATATAGTACAATTAAGTTTCTACCATACATATTACACTTACCTTCCACGAGATTTCGTGACTTTGTCGTTTCTTCAGCATTAACGGTGAATACCCTTCCTTGGTATTCCTGGCTTGGGATTGGGGGTTGGCGGGTTCCTTTCTGTGCATTCTCGGGAGTAATGACCTGGTTTTCACACCGGTAGCACACGTTTGTTCCGGCTCGACATGGCATGCTCCCATGATTCTTGCCGCACTTGGGACATTCCATGGATGGCACGGGTCGTGGAGGTGCTGCTGGACCTCTTTGTGGTGCTTTCCCTTTATTGTTATTATTGTTGTTGTTGCGATTGTTGGGATTATTATAGCGGTTGTTGTTGTTGTTCGGTCTTCCTTGATGAAAGTTCCTTTGTGGCACTTGTGATCTTGATTGATGTGGAAATGGAGGTCGATTTTGCCTCTTGACTGTTGACCTTGAGGTGTCAGCTTTTTGATGATATTCTCAGACTTTGAAGTACCCAGCTTTCTGCCCTTCTTCAATGATGCGGCATTTGTTGACTAAGGTAGAGAAATCCCTGAATTCCAAGTGCGCAACTCCACATTAAGTTCTCCTTTAACCCTGACTCGTATTTAATGCATTTCCAATACTCATCAGGGTTACCTTGGTACATCCTTGAGAACTTAATGAGTTCCTCAAATCTGGCAGTATCCTGAGCCACATTCATATTCCCTTGGACAAGTTGCATGAATTCAATGTCCTTAGCATTTCTAACCGACTCGGAAAGTACTTCTCGTAAAAATGGACCTTGAATAATTCCCAATCAATGTCCACTTCGGTTGCCTCCAGGAGTCTTCGAACACCAGTCCACCAAAGCCGGCATCACCCTCAAGCATGTGGGTGGCAAAAGTGACCTTCTCTCCTTAGAACATGGAACTACAGCAAAGACCTTCTCAATATTCCGAATCCATTCATCTGCTACATTAGGATTCAGGGTCCCTTGAAAACAGGTGGATTCGCCTTACGAAATTCCCGAAACGAGCATGTTCGGGAATTTCATGTCCTTGATTTATATTAGCTTGACGATTCTGATCCATCCGTTCCATCATCATTCTCATGGTCCTTGCTACGTCGCGAAGTGCTTCAGCGGTCTCATTATCTTGGTTATTCTGTGCGCGCTCCTAGTCTGTTGTCGTCGTGCCATTGGTCCCTATACACACAAAACGGCAACACTGAGGTGATCAGGCCCAATATTCCATGCAAAGTGAGCAAGTTACCATGGCACTTTCAACATACAGTAGTCATGTATTTCTAATCCTCAAGCTCATCCTAATGATAAACATCTACACATGACATTACTAACGTATTATGCTTTAGAAGCATAGCCAGTCCAATCCTCAGGCTCCGTAAACCCCTCTGATACCAAAATGTAACACCTAGTAATTAACCAAATACACCTAGGTTGAATTTGATTAATGACTAGACTTTACTCTTTGCTTTGGTTCTTTCATCATATTTTGAAAATACTTAGTGAAATTACGAGCCATTTTTTTTTTAACATAATTGAAATCGTGAGCCGCGCATAACATAAACGATTAAGCGGTAGTAAAATAAGACATTTAAGAATCTAAATATATCATATTGGCTCCATCACATAACATCCATAATGCACATCACAACATATATACAATAACCTCACTCAAAAGGTGAGTTAAGTTCATACATCATATCTTACATATTCACACCATAGGAAACTATTTATAAGGAAATCATGCCCCTAAACTAGATAACCTTAAAAGCTAGGCTACTCTAAAACTGGATGCATAACACTCTTAAGACTACTTAAAACTCTCTAGGGCCACTGTCTTGGAAACGGGGAGAAACCAAATAACAGAGCTTCCTCGGAAGGGGGCACACGAGATGCACCAGGCTGGGGTCGCATGGACGGTCTTCTAACCTCGGCTGAACAACTGTTTCCTCACTACCCTCTCTTACACGTGGGAGAGTAGGAGAGAGCTCTCAGAATAAGCATGAGTAGGAGGGTCCTCTGAAGGATCAGTTCAGAATATCTCGTTCGTGGATTATACTCTGGAAAACCATGGACGGATGAGGCGGGATAAGAACGTAACATTCTTTCATCAAGTGGACGTGCATGTTCGAAAACCATTTCATCGCCATAGGGAGAAGTAGGAGAAAAATGATAACTGGGACAGGATGTGCAAATGGACGACCTACGTAAATAAAAACACGAACCGAGCACCTTCCTTCAAAGTGATACGAATGATGCACGGATCATAGTGGAATTCCCAAGTAGGGGTGTCAACGAACAGGACGAATGTCGCCATTGAATCTGAAGACAATGACGGAAATAAAGAAAGGGAGTGAGAATCTTACTAAAGAATTCTCAGTAGGTATCTCCTTCTACGGTGTCATCATCAAAGTCTCCAGGAATCTCGGGTTATTATAAAATAGTGAACATACGAAGATTAAATTTTAAGTTCAAAATACTTTTACCGAGATTCGACCAATTTTAATTATGCGTCTTATAATGCATCATAATCTTAACATGTCATATTTATAATGAACTTTTCTTTTATCATTACATCATATTCCTCATCATCATCATTAATATAACATGCATAGAAGAACATCATATTTCTCATCATCAACTCATGTATGTTATGCACAGAAGAATATCATAATAGCTACACATGGACATGGTGCACATAATTTATTTCTTTAGTACCTTAGGTGACTTTAAAATCTTATCATCCTCATTATTTTCCTTGGGCCACCCTATACTCCACCCTTTTGGGAGTAATCTAGGTTATGAGCTCATACCTTACTAGTCGTCACTAGCATATACTTATCCTTTTTGATAAGTTAAAGTCCTGACTCTACCCTTTTGAGAGAACAGGTTAGGGGGCTAGAATCACCTCTTCACCACCTATAGTTTGATGGGTCCAGGATCATTTTCTTATAAATTTTAAGTCACCAATAAGTCTTTGCATGTTACAAATCGCAATTCATAATAATTCTAACATTTTCTTATTTACAGTCTTATTCCGAATAATATATATCAACTATAATCATGCATCTGGAGATTCCAGGAAAGAGAGGTGGGTCACAATGGACACGCTTAAATACCAAATCTTTCCTTAGCCAGAATCTTTCCAAATTGCACTCTTACAAATACACTTTCTTCCAGGAATAAATATGTCTTTATTTCATGCATAAGTTTTCATTGTTTGCAACAGCAACTATAACATACAAACCAGGGAATCAATCAATGACACCAAATTCTTAATAAGCATCAAATCACATTTTAAGTACACATAAAATTACTAGCTTCCCATAAAATTCTTACAAAGTTTTAAAACTCTTTTAGAACTAATTCTTTTTGTTAAACTTGAAAGAAGCCTAACTTAATCATGGGACCGATTTATAACTTGAAAGAATGTTCATAGTTAAATCTTTCACTTAAGATAAAAGGAGCAAGTCTTGAGCTTTAGAGATTTAGGTGACATCTTAGAATTATTACCATGCTATGCAACCTTATTTTAATCTTATCTTTATAAGGTGATAGCTTGGAATTATAAACATGATATGCAATTCCATTTCTTTATCTTTAAGATTTAAGGTGATGACTTGAAAATTAAACATGATGCAAGAACTTGTAATATAAACATGATGCAAGAAACTGAGCGGAATCGCATAGGACTAGTAGAGGAGAAGAGAATCTAAGCAAGGAGTGGCGAGTCCGCATAGGACCGGTGAGAAGAGAATTATATATTATATTTTATTTATTATTAATTTTATAAGCTCCAATTCTCAGACTTCTTAAAGAATAAATTCTTTAACTCCAATTATCTCATTTCTTCGCTTATGATTCATAGGCAAGTCTTTGAGCTCTAGGATTTTTAGGTGATGACATAAAATAAACATGCCATGCATTGATTCTTTTAGCCATTATAAAATAAAGTGAGAGCATAAAATAAACATGAGATGCAACTTCTTTATTATCTTTAGAGATTAAGTGACAACTTGAAATTTAAACATGAAATGCAAGCTTGAAATTTAAACATGAGATATGCAAGTTCATTTATCTCTTTACTAGAGCTCTTCAAGACTTTAAGAATGATTTCAACCCAATATATGTATCTTAGCAAGACAAAATATATATAAAATATATATATATTTCATAATCAAACCTCAAGATAAAAACATTATTCCTTAAAGTTTTTCATTAAATGGAATGTTCAAGCTTTAGAGCCTAACTTGTGATGGATTTACAACCCATATTCAAGGTCCTCATCATCAAGCCATCATTTCATTCCTTCCTAGGCCATTTGGCCGAAACCATGAAAGGAAAATAAGGAAAGAAACTGAAATTTTAGAAGCTTTGGAAACTAGTGAAACCTTCAAGTTTTAGAGATCTAACTTGTGAAAGCTTTGCAACCAACACTCAAGAATCTCATCATCAAACCATGGTCTCATCATAAGCTAGGCCATATGGCTGAAATACTTTAAAAAGAAAGGAAGAAGAAACTGAAAATGAAAACTTAAAGAGAAGCTCATGAAAACATCATTTTTGAGCAAGAAACATAACTTGTCTTAGCATAAAATGAACTTAGAAACACCTCCCTACCTAATTTGATTTGAAAGAAAGGAAGAGAACTTGGTTTCCTTGAGTGAAATGAAGCAAAATATTCTTGAAAACTTGAAGAAAAATCAGCCAAGAGGAGGAAGGAAAGAGAGCTTTTGGTGCTCCTAAAACTAGAATTTGTGTAAGTTATGAACTAAGCATCTAAACTATCTTCAAGCATGCCTATTTATAGAGATTTTGCAGCTCATAAATGGACAAAGGAAGGAAAGAAATCTGACCAAAAATTAGAGGAAAAAAATAAGGAAGAAAAATCATTTTGTTTGGTGGCTTAAAACATGGAATCATGTTTCCATGTTTTCATGATTCTTTGTTTTCATTCTTTGGATTTTTGTGTAATAATTTTCTGACTTATTACTCAATAATTTCGTGCATTACAGCCTTGTGGAAGAGGATTTTGTGTGTTCCATGTATTATTTAGGTGTAGGCAAGGTATTCATGCAATTTAGAGAATTTACGGTTAAGGGTTTAAGTGAATTACTAAGCAATTTGGGTGTTTTAAGCAATTTTAGGTTCTAATCAATCTAAATAAATAATTTTGACTCTAGATTAGTAATTAGAATTTAATAAGCTTTAATTTGAGCCTAATATTGTTTAGGTTTCGTTAGACAAATCGAAAATCTCAAAATTTGTAATTACAATCAGAAGGGGCAAAAATGGTAATTTAACCCAAAATTGGACCATCTGGACTTAACCAATGGTCATTCATAACTTAAAAACACCTTTTAAAATATTTTAGTGAGGTTCGGACTAAGTCGGCACGCAAATCGGAGTTAAAACAGCCGCAGGGCGTTTTGGTCATTTCGCGTTTGAACTCAAAATTGAGATTCTTCTGCTCTATTAACACACATAGCACAAACAATCCTTTATTATCCTCAAAACATCCCTTGAGGACGGGTGGGGCCCACGATCCTCATTTTCTGAGTAAAATAACCTCAGGGCATTTTGGTCATTTTACACATACAGAAATCGGGTTTGCAATGCTTGTACGAATTGCTCCTAACTTTCTTCTAACGTTATATTCCTTTATTGAGAATTGTTTGATCTCAAATTTTATATAATATTTACCTACGGTAATTTGGTAATTTCTAATGACAGGAAAATTATAGTAAAAATTGAGTGGTATCCTGAGTTGCTGACCAGCTGAAGAGAAAGAATCTTAATAAAAGAAAAATAAGAAACCGGAGCGGTAGTCCCATTGGACCAGTGAAGAGAGAAGAATCTCATTACATCTTATTAAGCTCCAAACTAGACTTCTTAAAGAATGAATTCTTTGACTCCAATAATCTTAAGGAAATTGAAAGTGAGTTTTAGAGTTCTTATTATTATGGTTCCAAGAACCTTATTTCTTTGCGTGATACTTGGGCAAGTCTTTGGGCTCTAGGATTTTAGGTGATGACATAATAATAAACATGTCATGCGTTGATTGTAACACTCGAAATCATTTAAAAATTAATTTGACCTTTGTTATTCATAATTTTATAAATTTATACAATGATGATGAGGGTGGCCCAATGGAAAAAAAAAAAAATTTCCGGGTGAATAGAACCTTGCCTGCTTGATATGCCCAGGACAGTTAAACCTATAAATTCGAGCTAAGAGGTGCCGAAATTAGGAAAACATGGAATAAGGTTAAAATAGGTGGGATTGATAATTTTATACTTAAAATTAATTTTTGGCAATATCGGTTCAATCGGGTACTGGTTTACCCGTTCGTGAGATTTCGTGTGGAAGTTCTCCATTGAATGAAACTTCCAGTAAAGTTTGCCACCCATCTAGACAAGTGTGTGGCTTAGAAGAAGCCACACCATTGCCACTTTATTAGGACCAATAGGATGCTTACAAAAAATTACTACATTTATCTTTAAGAAAGAAAACATTTTGGACTTGAAAATTCTATGCATTTTGTCATAAACTCATAAAATCAATATCTTTTCATTTCCTTCATGAAAATTTCTGGCCAGCACACTCCAAGAACCTCTCCTCCATTGTTCTTCCTCTCAAACGCCATTAACAAGCTTCAAGCTTGCAAAACCCTAGCTCAAAGTCACTAAAACCACAAACTTTCTTCACTAAACTTGTTCTACACCTCAATCCCTACAAATCTAACCGAACAAAATTTTCATTCCTCATCAAAACCTTGTCTTGTACCCCACACCTCACTGATATCAGAGGGGTTTGAAGTTGGATTGGGAGCTTGGGAGGAAAAGGAATCAAGCTTGGTTGATCTTGAAGCTAAGGAGCCAATAGGTCACTCAAAGTAGGGTTTTGCTGCCTTTCTTGTGAAATTTTTCAATTTTGTTTTAGCTTGCCGTAATTCCAAAAATTTTAATTATATTGATGATTAACATATTGATATTGATGTATGAATTTTTGTGTTGTGTTTGGATGGTTTTAAAATGGGTTTTCTCAAGTGAAATTGGAACTAGGTTGCTGGAATTCCTGTTCTGTATTCAGAACTCTTCACGAATTTTCTGGAAATTTTGTGGGTGGTTTCATGAGCTATGAAAATTATATGTTGGAGTTAACATCTTAAACTATTTACATGAATTTTCTTCGGTGTTGATTTTAATTTTTACTATCTCAAAAAAATCAGAAACCGAAATGAGACTGATGCTGCCTGAAATGTTGAAACTGAAGCACTAAAGTTGCCCGATTTTATTATCATAGAAAATGATTAAATTAGCCCTTGAAAATTTTACACGAAGTTAATAACATGTTGAAGTATAACTGTAAATTTTCTTGTGCATTGGTTCCATCAATTTCTAGGGTTAAAAATTAAGGGAACCCGGATCTGGTCTGTGAATTGGTGGCCCCTGACCACTAGATTTGTATATTTTACTGAAGTAGCTATAGACCTCTTTTTGTCCTGAAATTTTTACAGTAATCCTAGACACATTAAAGTGTCTTACAGAATTTTCGTGGCTCTTGGAATAGTCGTTTGATATGGCAATTAAATGTTGTACCCAGAATAGTAATTCTGCCAAGGTGCTGGAATGTGAGAATGGCTGGAAATTTATGATAGTTTGATATCTATTCCAAGTCTATGATATATGAATGCATGATAGTGACTTTAAAGTTTGGGTTATGAGAAATGAATGAGAGCCACTTGTGATTGACGGTATATATATGTTTGAGACATTATGAAATTCAGAAACTATGCTAATGTATATTGTAACGCCCAAATTTCTCTATTAGAGTACAAATGACCAAAATGCCCTGAGGTCATTTTTACGAAATTTGAGGACAACGCCCCGCAACCCTCGAATGGGTCAACTCGATGTTTAGAGGGGATTACGTTGTTATGAATGACTTTCGAGGTGAAAATCTCGTTTTCTAAACTTTCGGCTCAAAATGACCAAAATACCCTCCGTGCTCTACGGGTAAAAGGTGCCGTTTGAGTCGGAATTTTCAGGAAGTTTAGAATGATGTTTTAGAGTAATATTTGATGTTTAGCCTTGCCAAAGGTCCGAGTAGTTTTAGTGCAAATTACCATTTTACCCTAGAACAGTGTACAGTGCGCCTAATGAAGCAATTAGCAAACCTAAGCAATATTAGGCTCTAATCGAAGATTAATTTATTTCGATAATTAATCTAGAGTCAAAATGATTTATTAAGGTTGATTAGAAACTAAAATTGCTTAGTCAAGTTCTAATTACATTCTTTAATTCAAGATGTCTAATCAAAAAGTAATGAATAGTGTTTTTCTCTCCAATTTCCTTAAATCAAGGAAATTTGTCTACCACATTTGACCAAAAGAATTATTTTAAAATTGTTAATCTAGTTTGAATTTCCCCCCAAAAGCCACAAATTTTGAATTCAAATTTCATCCAAAAAAGGCTATGCAAAAACTAGGATTTGACTACACCTAAGCTAGCACTTTAACCAAGCTTCCAAGACAAGCTTTGGAAGATATTTTCCTTCCCTCCAAGGCCAAGAATTTTGGCCAACCCTCCCCCTAAATTAGCCACAACATTTCATTCTTTATAAATACCACACCTTGGAAAGCTTGGACACCTTTTTGATCATTTGCTAAGTTGAGTTTCCTTGCACTTTCTCTCATTTTCTCTCATTTTCCCTTCCTCTAAGTTCTTTTTCTTCCTTCCTCAAAGAACCACCACCACCACCTTGAGCCACCACAAACCACCACAAACCACCTCAAACCACCACTCTCATACCTTAGAACACCTCCTAAACACCAAACCTCACCATTTCCAAGCTTGCATCCTCAAGGAAAAATCATCTTCCTTGAGAACCTTTGAAGGCCGAATCCTTGTTGCTCACCAAGAGAAGATTTTTTCTTCTCATTTCCTTGCAAACTCAAGCTTTCTTTCAAAGCTTTCAAGATTTCACTTGGTAGGGGTTTTCTTTCAAGTTTTCTTTACTTTCTTTGAGAAAAGTTTCTAGTTTTCTCTTGGTTTCAAACTCTTTTTCTTCCCTTTGTATTTTCGGCCATGAGGCCATTTTACAAACCAATCTTTAGCTTGATGATGAGGTCTCATGGAGATAGTTTGGTGTTTGCCATGAGAGAAACCTCTAAAGCTTGGATATTGGTCTAGGACCATATACAAACTCGGTTTTTCCTTTTTGCAAGTTCAAAGTTTTGGTTTTTTTTCATTTCCTTTCCTTTATGATTCGGTTCCTCCTTGGTTTTTCCTAGTTCAAAGTTTTGGCCTTCATTCCTCTAAGGTTTCATTTTTCCTTTTTGCCTTGTCCAAGCTTTGGTTTTTATTTCTTTTTCTTCAATGGTTTTGGTTTTTCCTTTCCTCTCTTGAACAAAGTTTGCTAAAAATGTTAAGGTAGCCCTTTTATGTTTGTTTGAAAGGTTGTCTCTTGAAAAATCGTTTCCTTGAGCTTGATGATGGTGTTCAAAGAACATAAGACTTCCTTGGTGTCTTGATGCTAAGAACTCTAAAGCTCACTTTATGATACATAATGGGTTGAGGTTTTTATGTTCCTTTAAAGTCTTGTAAGAGCTCTAGTTAAGATTAAAAAGGAGTTGCATTCATGTTTATTTTTATGCTTTGCATAGCATGTTTATTTTCAAGCTATCACTAAGCAACTTAAAGATTAAAACAAGAATGTGCATCATCACTTAATAAATCTCAAAGCCTACCTATTTCAACCTTAAAGTTGATTGTTGATTTGGGTAAACACCCCAAGAGGCCTAGAGCACTAAAATAAAGAATTGAACCTTGCATTTCATGTTTACTTTCTTGTCTATCATGTTTATATTTTACGCCATCACTTAAACTCTAAAGATAATAAATGAGTGCACCTCATATTTATTTTATGCTCTCACTTTATTTTCTAAAAGAAGAGTAAAATGAGTTGCATAGCATGTTTAAATTTATGTCACCACCTAAATGGTCTAGAGCTCAAAGACTTGCCCAAGTATCCAATGTAAAGTTTTAAGAAAACGTTGGTTTTTCAATGAAGCCATTTTGGCCTTGTGGTGATGATGATGGGCTTGGTGTGAGTTCATCTAATCACAAGTGCCCATAGTCATGTTTTGAAATTTTTCTAAGCTTAGGAGTACCTAAGGAGCATTATGAATGAGATTATATGTTTCAAATCTATTTTATGAGAAAATTAATTTAGCTACTGATCTTGCTTGGACTTCAATGATTTTAATGAGATAAATTGGTTTCTAAAAGAGTTTGAGTTCCTAAAATTGTTCCAAGAGAAAACTAGCAACTTGTATGCATTTTAATTCATGAGATTATGTGATTTTATGGGCTTATGATTTCGGTTCTGCCCTTCATGATTGGCTGTTGTACAAATGTTGTTCTAAGGTGTTAAAATGTGTAAAATTATGTTTGAGTGAAGGGAGGATCGATTTAGAGAAGTTAGAAAAGAATAAGTAACTTAAAAGGATCAAGAATGAGAATTCTAGAACACCTTAATGCACAAATTTGCAAAACTGTTCCAGCATAATTAATTCAAGTGTAAATGGTTCATAATCAGTAGGATATGCATAAAAACCTTTCATAAATGATTAGGTATTAATTACTAAGCTTAAGGTGATGATAAGGACTTAAAATAGGAATTCTAGCACACTTAGACATGGCAAAATGTGATTCTGTCCAGCAAAGCTAAATTGAGGAAAAGTAAGTTATAACTTAGTAAACATGCCTAGGAATCCCTCATAATTGGTTTAGGGATTGATTATGAAGCCTTAGGCGAAGACGAATCTTAAAAAGGGTCAAGAACGGAGATTCTAGAGCCCCGTAAGTATATGATATTTTTCCGGCCCAAACTACACAATGCTGTTTGGAATTTTAAGTGTGCCTAAAACTTAGTGAGAATTTTAGTAATGATCCCTTAGGTGTTATAAAAATCCTTAGTGAGGATTAGAATGACCGAAATGCAAGTTTAAAGCCCGTAAGGGGTCAAAGCATAAGATACTATGAGATAGGTGGACGAGAGAGTATGATTATGATGATGAACCTCGTGCACACTTATGATAATGTGGTTATGTTAAGTTCCTTGAGCATGAAACTTTATGTGCATAATTTGATTTGGTGATATGATGAAATGTTGTGTTTGAGATGCATAATGTTTCAAAGCTATGAATGAAATTGAGGAATATGCTCATGTGAACTAGAAAGTTATTGCAATGAGAAAGTTCCATGAAAATGATGCATGTGACCTGAAATTATGTGGCATGACTCAAATTGAGGAAATTCGAAAGCCGTTATGCCGCCGAATTTCCGTCAAATTTGAAGGACAAAAGAAAGTTTTTGAGAAAAATGAAGTTTAAAGTTATATGCCGAGACGCATTTCTCCTGCTTCCTGAGGAGAAAGTAAACCCGTGGGGTATGGACGTCAAGCCATCCAAGCGGACAAAGTTGCGGGCTTAACCAGTCGATGCGTTTCGAAGAATGAAAGTATATGATGTTTAAGGTGACACACCGAGACGTACTTCTCCCTTCCTGAGGAGAAGGTAAAACCGTGAGGGCATAGACATTAGCCTCCAAGCGGACAAGTCGTTGGTCTTAAAAGTCGATGCGTTTCGAAGAAGGAAAAAGTCCCATGATGGGTGATCCTTAGGCCCCTACCCGTACTCGGGAGTCGGGATTATGATGATTATGATTATGTTTTATGATTCGCTTATCAAGAGGATAAGTAAGAACTAGTGACGACTAGTTAAGGTATGAGCTCATAGCCTAGTTTAAGGGGTGCGGTTACTATATTATTGGTGTCACAAGTATGAAAAAAGGAAAGATGTTCAAAGAAAAGTTTCATGCCACTCAAATGTTGCTTGAATTATTGTTTGATTTACCTAAAGTGCTGCCATGCATCCATGAAATATTATGTTGCATACATGCATTAAGAATCATTATAAAAGACATGGACCTTGGATAAATACCTTTGTGAAAACTCCATAATGAACTAATGCATGCTTAACCTTTTCATAATAAACCCAAGGTTCCTGGGACGTAAACGATGACACTAGGATAGAGGACTTCCCTATGAGATTCTTTAGTAAGAATTCTCACCCTCTCTCCTTCTTTCCGTTACGTCTTCAGAGATTCGATGGCGTCGTTCGTGATTTTCATTGACCCGCCTACATGGGAGGTGCACTATGACCCCGAGCATCAGTCCTACCACTTCAAGGGTCATTGCGAGGTGCGCGTTTTGCATACGTGGACGCCCTTTTGCTTTCCTCGTCTCCAGCTATCGTTTCGATCGACTTCACCCTTTGGCAATGACCTGAATCTTTGAGAGGACACGACCCCGAGACGAGCAGGCCCGTTGTGCCCATCCTTCCTCGTCTAGGGCTTTCCCTTCGTTTCCTATGGGTCTCCTAGGAGGTAGCGAGGACACGTCACCCAGCCCAGGCATGCGAGGCGCGTTCGACAGCGAGAGGCGACCACGACGCGGAGGCCACACTTGCTCCCTCGATTGCTATGCCTAGATCCCCTCTTCGTTGGGCTACATCCAGGAGCTTCGTCCATTCACATCTCCCCAACCGAGATCGGCATCGCCAGGAGGCTTGGAGAGAGAGGTAGCGATAGTTAGGTGCTTATCTTTTGGGGTTGTTCCATGTATTTGTTATCATGTTTTCTTACTTTATGTCTTTGTACTGCAAGCTCTGCCCACTAGTATGGGTAAGACTTTATGTTTTTGTTATATTTCTATTGTGATATACTAAACTATATTATCTAATGTAATGAGGAATGATGTTTATGATGGATGTGTTCTTTAATGTTTATGTTCTGGATGTTTTATTTATTCTTCCGCTTCACGTTGTTTATGTTACGCACAAAGGCTCGCACTTTGTTTTATATAAATCATTTCAAAAAAAAAAATTACCCGTATTTCCCTACGTATTTTATAAAAGAATTTAAAGAGTAAGAATAATAATTAGTCTTGATACGTCCTAGGCGTATTGGGGTTAAATATTAGGGTGTTACATATATAGTAAGGTGAGCTTGAGGATGATATATGTACCAAGTGAAGAATAGGTCCCCTTTAGTGTGTAAAAGACACTGGAAAGGTCCCCTTTAGTGTGTAAAGGGCACGGGAGAGGTCCCGAATGTGTAAAGGGCACGGAGAGGTCCCCAAATGTGTAAAGGGCACTGGAGAGGTCCCCTTTAGTCCGAAGGGCACGAAAAGGACCCCTTCGATGTATCGAGGCACGCAAAGTTGAAAAATGAATTATTATGATATTGAAGTATGACATAGCTATGCTGAGTGATTGAGTATTAAAATAAACCCACTTCGGAAGAATGACTTTTGAACTTAAAAATGAACCTTTGATATATGTTGCATACTCACAATTTTACTAATAAACCAAGTGGCTGGATGATAACGATGACGTTGTGAATTGTGTATTTGGGGAAATACCCTATTGAGAATTGTATAATTCTCACCCCTATGTGTTTGTGTTTCCATATCGTCTCCAGGTTAACCAGAAGGACTATGAGGCTGCCCTGAACAAGAATCAGAATTTCATTAGTGTAGTAGTTAGTGCTTTCATTATGCTATACTTAGTGGAATGAATATGTATGTAGATGTAATAGGGAATGGATATGTATTAAAGCTCATAGTAGAGCTTCCTTTTGTACTTAACTATATATTCAATAAAGGTTGTGTATCTTTGTCATATGTTTTATTAGATTAACGTAGGTATTACACGAGTTAGTTGAACTTGCAATAGATATTTAAGAAAGGTCCGCTAAATTAATGAGTAACATTTCTCAAGCACGATGCCATGATTTAAAGATATTATTTAAAGATAAGGTTGTGCTAAGGAGGATGTTACATTGATTCTTTTAGCCATCATAAAATAAAGTGAGAGCATAAAATAAATATGAGATGCAACCTTTTATCATCTTTAGAGATTAAGTGACAACTTGAAATATAAACATGAAATGCAAGCTTGGAAATTTAAACATGAGAATGCAAGTTCATTTCTTCATTCTTGAGATTTAGTGATAACATAGAAAGTAACATGGTTATGCAAGGGTAGTTATGCAAGGTGTACGTCACTTCCGCCTTAGACAATGACCGAAATGCCCCTTAGGTCATTTTTACCCAAAATTCAAGGACCGACCCCACTCCTTAATGGATTAACTCAATGTTTGAAGGGATTGTATCTGTAATGTTTGATATCCGAGGTGAAATCTCGTTTTTAAACTTTCGGCTCAAAATGACCAAAATACCCTACCTGGTTCTACTGGTAAAAGGTGCCGTTTGAGCCGAATTTTTCCAGGAAGTTTAGAATGATGTTTTTGAGTAATATTTGATGTTTAGCCTGTCCCTTGGTCCCTGGGAGTTTTAGTGAAAATTACCATTTTACCCCTAGAACAGTGTAATACTGAGCTAATGATGCAATTAAGTAAACCTAAGCAATATTAGGCTCTAATCGAAGATTAATTTATTTCGATAATTAATCCGAGTCAAAATAATTTATTAAGGTTAATTAGAACCTAAGATTGCTTAGTTAAACTTAAATTGCATTCTTTAATTCAAGATTCCTAGTCATGGAATTTTGAATAGTATTTTCTCCAATTCCTTAAATTAAGGAATTGTGCCATACCTCATTTAACTAAAAAATGAATTTAATTTGTTAATCTAGTATGACCACTCCTAATCAAGTCTTGAACAACCTTAATTACCCAATTACCTTACCTAAACACTTTCTTACAACTCCTAACCAAAACCTTAATTAAAGAAACACCTAAACACATCACTAAACCACAATTACATGAACAAATTTCTCTCCCCCTTGGCTGCCCAACTTGCTCGAATACATGGCCTAGGAAGAGTGCCACATGTTGCTTGATTTATCACTCAAAGAGTCATGCCTTGTCCACACTTTTGCCCATACCTCACCATGCTTGAACCCATACCCAAAGCCATACCTTGTAAGAGATATTTTTCTCTCTCCTCCTTTGGCCGTTGGCCATGCACCCCAAGGAAGCCACCATTGTTGCAAATTTTCTATAAATACCAAGCTTGGAAGAACTTGGTTACACTTTAGAAGCTTTGCCAAGTTTAGTTCTCTTGCTTTTTCTTGCAATTTCTCTTTAAGTTCTCTTCATCTTCTTCATCTTCTTCTACCTCTCAAAGAACCTTGCCACCATCACAAACCACCACAAACAACCATAAACCACCACTACCTCACCTTAAACCATCCCTCAAACACTTAAACTTTCCATTCCCAAGCTTAGAAACTCAAGGAAAAATCATCTTCCTTGAGCATCCTCTTGATTCAAATCCATCATCACATCCAAGAGGAGATTTTGTCTTCTCAAATCTTCAAGAATCAAGCTTTCTTTCTTCCATTTCAAAGACTTCCTTAGGTAGGGTTGTTTTAAAAGTTTTCACTTGTTCTCTTCAAGAAAAGTTCTAGTTTCCTCTTATCAAGACTCTTTATTTCTTCCTTTTCCCTTTTCGGCCATGAGGCCTATTGTTGAGAAAACTTTAGCTTGATGATGAGGTTTCAAGATAAAGACTTGTTGATGTCTTGTGAGAAACCTCTAAAGCTTGAAACAATTTGGTCTTGGACCATACATGCTTGTGTTTTTCTTTCTTTTCCTTGCTTATGCTTCTCCTAACACCCTATCCTACTATAGTGCTATGCTCGAGTCATAACATTATAGGAAGTAGTTGTTACCCAATACTGCCTTATAGATTCATCTTTCTCATTCATAGGAATTATATGTGTAGGTGTTGTAATAAATATGAGCCTTGCACTAAAAGCTATACTAATTTTCAATTTCTTTGCATATCGCAATCCTTTCAACATAATAATCTCTATATAGAGATATTGAGAGTACAACACAATCCTAGGAAGTCGGTCACACAATAATTCACATTTTATATCAAGTCCTTAGTCAGTTCAGTCATATAGTATATACGCTCACACCTATTTACATATTTACTTTAAACAACCCTACCCTGGTCTTCTGAATTGACCACCTAATCTGGTTAGGGCCTAACAAAATATAGCCAACTATGTATAGATAAACCTAACTCTCTCAACGACTCATCAAAAGGTCAAGGATGAGCCATGATAGTCAGAGATATGAGGGGACTTAGGTCATACTATGTCTGCCAAGCAAGTGGCGAAGATAGTACATAAATATGGATACGAGACTCAGCAATCAGACAGTGACCCTAGCTCCGGGTCATAGTGCCACTGCACATCAGGCATCTCTAGAAAGAACACGATCACGCCATCTATATAAAATACATCACATAGCAGGAATGAGAATCAATGATTCCCAGGAAACATGAAGCTTTACTCAATGATATTCAACTTAATGCAAAATAAGCAATGTAATGTTTGGTTGTTTATGTAATGGTCTTATTTATTAATGTCATTATTTTCTTAAGTCTTAATTTCTTATTAGATAAAGTTAAACTTAATGGTAAACCCGTAGGACTTTTCTATTTCTGTGGATCGACTTAACGATGTAACGTCGTGTACAACCTGATATAGTTCACTAGATGGAGTACGTCTACCATCTCATTTGAATAGCCTCGCTATTTTTTCTGAGTACATCCCTTTCTCTTAACGATGTAACGCCGTCGCTTACAACCTATATAGTTCTAAGGGCGTAGCACGTCTACTACTACCCTGAATCCATGAGCTTACCACTAAGCAATTTACATTACATAAAACTTATTTCTTAAATTTTCTCTTTTCTCAAGGATCTTTAATATTAGCTTAGGAAAATCTTATGATTCTCAAGAGAAATCTCTCTTAATAAGTCTATATCTCATATTCTTGTTGAGATTTTCTCGAATCTCCTTAATTCTTATGAGATATTCTGGAAAGTCTATGAAACTTTTTATGAGATTTTATGTTATCATAACTTGTAAAATTTTTCATGATGTGATTCTTACAAATTTCAAGGGAAAGAAACCAAGTTTCTTGAACAACAATTACTCATAAATTTTGAAGATACAACCAAGTCTTGTTGCCATTTTTTTTTTCAAGCTTTGAATATTATGTATAGCAAGATAATACAACTCAAGAATAGTTGCAGAAATTCCAGCACATAAGACTCTAGCATATACCCACCTAGAGCACTTCTTAAATCATGCAAACCAAGAATTAGTGCTGTAAAATTTCAGCACACTAACAATTTCCAGCACTAACAATTTCCAATACACAAGATTACATAACAATCCAAGCACTTATAAATTCTGAAATTCTAAAACACAAATTCTGGTTGTTTAATTACAAAACCTCATTACAACTTAATCCATTATAGATTCTAAAAATTGGTTTCAGGTTTTTCAGCAAGTGCACAAGAGTTGTTCTAGATGTATTCTTCCATATCTATCAATTCTAACACATGTAGTTGCTGGAAAATTTCAGATTCCAATATAACTAATTCCATCATAACTCAAGTAATCATAAACCTTAAATTGGTTCAAATTCCAGCATTATAACACCAAGAAAACCAAGCACTTATCTTAGCAAAATAGCTAAACATCATAAAGCAAGAGACTAGGATAATTTTCTACCTCCCTCAAGGTTTTTGCTTCCTTCACTCAAACCTCAAACCCCTTTTTCAGCCTTCTTGTACGCCGCTGTATGGTTCCAAGGAGCAGAAAAACAAGGTTTTTAGTTGAGCATGATGTAGAGAGGATGCTTCTTGAAGTGGTTTAGAGGTTTACCTAAGATATGCCTTTGTACATATGGTGATTTAGGGGAGTTTTGCAAAGAGAATGCAAAGGAAAATTAGCAAGAAGGAAACGCAATCTGGATTTAAAAGAAGGAAGGAGTATTTCTTCATTTTTGATTTTTATAACCAACGTTACTTGGAGAGTAAGTTGGACTAAAGGATAGATATTTCATTTTACAGATCAATTTATCTTGTATCAGATTAGAAATAGCTATACATATTTAATTGTCGTGAGTAAAATTTTATTTGGGATCCGAAACATCCATTATTTTTACCAAACTCAATGTTTTGGTGTACCAGTTATTTCATTTCCTGTACCAATTATTACCATTTTGGTACCCAATTGATACCTAAGAATTTTTACTGGGTTAAAAACATCTATTTAACCTTATCATTATTTTTCAATGTCCTTATACCACTTATAGGCCTTATTCTATATCTCTAGTTATAATATTATTATATTGAATTTTTTAATAATATTAAATAAATTTTCGTTTTTTTTTTTTTTTTTTTGGAAATCCTTATATTGTTTTGATCATAATCTTGTCGTCGAAATTTTTAAAATCCCTACCGATTACTCACAATTAATTATTTTATTAGACAATGCAAAGAGAGTCGTTACATTACCCCCCTTAAACAAAAATTTTGCCCTCAAAATTTAGTACCTGAAGAGTGCCGGATAGTCTTCTTTCACTGGACTCTAACTCCCACGTATACTCCTTGGATCCTTCCTTTCCCCATGCAACCTTGACAAGAGAGACGGATTTCCCTCCAGTTGCTTCATACTTCTATCTACTATTTGTGGGTGGAAAGTTAAATCATCCTTAGCTTAGTGATTTAGGTTTTAGTATATGACTAGAATCAGGGTTGTATTTTTGAAGTTGTGACACATGGAATACATCATGGAGATTTGAGAGATGTGGAGGTAAAGCTATACGGTACACTTAGCCTACACGACCTAGGATTTGGATTAAACAAGCGAGGGTTTAACTTCTTGACTTTAATAGTTCTACCTATCCCAGTTGGGTGTAACCTTCAAAAATACATGATCTCCTTCTTGAAATTCTAACGGTCTCCTCCTCTTACGAGCGAGTTTTTCTGGCTTGCAGTTAACATCTTACTTCGGATCTTCTTTATCTCTGAGTCGTTGAATGAGGTCTGTCCCAAAAGACTAGTCTCGCCAATTCATACCAACAAAGGGCGATTGACACTTCCTTCCATACAAAGCTTCATAAGGAGCCATTCCGATACTTGCATGTAGCCATTGTAGGAAAATTCGATGAGTGGAGCAGTTGTCCAACCCCCACGATATTCTAGCACACATGCTCTCAACATATCTTCTAGTGTTTGAATGGTCCTTTCAGTTTGCCCGTTCAGGCGGACCATAAGCCGTGCTTAGACAAAGTTTGCTCCCGAAGATTTCTGAAAGCTCCCCAAAATCTTGAAGTGAATCGCGGATCTTATCTTAAATTATAGTTGAAGGAACGCCATGCAACCTCACAATTTGCTCTATATAGAGTTTAGCCAACTTCTCAGACATGAGGCTTGATAGGTAGAAAGTGAGAAGCTTAGTTAGTCTATCCACTATAACCCAGATGGCATCATATCCTGATGGTGTTTTTAGCAATCCCGTCACAAAGTCCATAGAAATGCTTTCCCATTTCCATCCTGAACTTCAAGAGGTTGTAGTGTGCCTGGTGGCTTCTTATGTTCAATCTTCACCTTCTGACAAGTCAAACACTTAGATACTATTTTGAACATCAACCTTCATCCTTGGCCACCAGAACATCTTTTTAAGATCTCTATACATTTTTGTGACTCCTGGGTGTAGAGAATTACCTTGGTGAGCTTCTTCTAGAATATCACGATGAAGATTTCCCGTTTTCCACATAGACCGATCTGATACCTCCATATCCCATCTTTATTCTCTGGCAAAACCGTTATGCTTCCAAGATTGACCGAGGTCATGGTTTTCTGAAATTCTAAATCTTCCCTGCGAGCTCGTGAAATCTCCTTCTTGATGTCACTTGTGATCCAATTTGACCTAAATATACACTTTTAGGCCTTTCTTTTATTCCCAATTTAAGGTTTCAAAAAGTTCTTCTAACTCCCTCCTTAATCATCATCCATGAAATACTCAGGTCTTCCGAAGAGCATCTGCTACCACATTTGCCTTTCCTGATGGTAGCTTAGGTCAAAGTCATAATCCTTCAAAAATTCCATCCACCTACGTTGTCTCATGTTTAAGTCCTTCTATTCAAAAAGATATTTGAGGCTCTTGTGATCAGAAAGACTTCAAACTTCACTCCATAGAGATGTGTCTCCAATTTTTCAGAGCGAACACTACCGCCGCCAGTTCAAGATCGTGAATAGGGTAGTTCACCTCATGCAACTTCAGCTCCTTGAAGCATAGGCTACACATTTCCGTTCTCCGCAGAACACACCCTAAGCCTTTCCCTTACGCATCACAGGATACCTCAAATGGACCGTGTGGATTGGCAAGACCAACACGTGCCGTTGTCAATCTCGCTTTAGTTCTTGAAAACTCTTCTCACATTCTATTGACCAAGTCAACATGTATTTTCGGGTTAGCTTTGTCAAAGGCAAAGATATCTGGGAGAATCCTTTGATAAATCTTCTGGTACCTCTAATCCTAGAAGCTTCGAATCTCACAGTGGTTGGCCTTTCCCACTTTAGAACGCTTCAATCTTGGTAGGATCAACGTCATTCCTCCTGACACGACATGACCAAGGAATTTTACTTCCTTCATCCAAAACTCGCATTTTGATAGCTTGGCGTACAGCTTCCGCTTTGGAGAATCTAAGCACCGTTCGAGGTGCATCTCATGTTCTTCCTCCCTTCGAAGAGATGAGAATATCATCTATAAAGACAACCACAAACTTGTCGAGGTAGGGTTGAAAATTGATTCATGTAGTCCATGAAAATTGCTTGGCATTCGCTAATCCAAAGGACATCACCGTATACTCATAATGCCCATACCTTGTTCTGAACGCAGCCTTTGGAATATCTACTTCCTTTTCGAACCTGTGATACCCCGATCTCAAATCAATCTTGGAGAATATTGTCGCTCCTAGAATATCCATGAGATCATCAATCCTTGGGACATACTTACTCAAAATCACCATTTAGTTGTCTATAGTCAACACATAGCCTCATACCTCCATCCTTCTTTCACCAATAGTCAGAGAGCTCCCCATGGTGATGCACTTGTTGAATGAAATGTTTACTCAACAGCTTTTCAATTTGCTTCTTCAATTCTACTAATTCCAAAGGAGACATTCGATAAGGAGCTATGGAATTTAACCCTTGTACCAAGTCAATGGAGAACTCTATTTCCCTTTGTGGGGAAATGCTGGTATATCATCTAAATACATCGGAGTATCTCAATGATACCGGGTTTCATCTAACTCTTGCTCACCTTCTTACACTAGTCAACAAGAATACATACCCCGTTTACTAGATTTCCCACATCCTAATTCAAAGGAATTTAGGTAAAAACACATGGAGATCTTTTGTTCAGAGGACATTGACGGGAATACTTGCCTTATCATAGCACCTTAACATCACATGGTTGGCAGAAAGCCAATCCATGCCAAGAATAAGGTCAAGACTAACTAATGGTAGACAGAACTAAGTCAATTATGAATGTCCTACCTTCAAGTTGAACAAGAACACCCTTACAAACTTGACTTGTCTTTACAGGTTATTAGTAGGTGTGTGGACAGCCAAATCATAGGGTAATTCAATATGGTTTTAGAAAATGCACACATTTCAAAGATATAAATGAGTGTGTGGCTCCTGAATCATACAACACTACTAGGGATTCTTGATTAATTCTGACTTACCTTTAATGAGTTCCTCTGTCGGCTTCTACCATTCATAGTATAAACACGTCCCGTTGTTGTGCCTAGAAAAAGGCGGCAATCTCTAGTTCATTCCCCACTCATGTGGCCTGGCTTTCCCTCACGAGAGCAATGTTTTGTCCAAACAAACATGGTTTGTCACCATGATACTTTCCACATTTCGGCATTCCATTAGTAAGGATCTAGCTTCCCTTTCCGTTCTCATAGGAAAATCCCTTCGTGGTGGTAGGGCAGGTTTAAATCTTGGGCCTTGCGGGGCAAACTGTGTACGCCTCGATTTCGCCGTTAGAGTACAAATGACCAAAATGCCCCTGAGGTCATTTACCCGAAATTCAGGACAGTTGCCCGGCACCCTCAAATGTCAACTCGATGTTTGAAGGGGATTATGCTGTTATGAATGATATCGAGGAGAAACCTCGTTTTCAAACTTCCGCTCAAAATGACCAAAATACCCCGCGTGTCTACACCTAAAAGATGCCGTTTGAGCCCTGAACTTTTCCAGGAAGTTTAGAATGATGTTTATGAGCAATGTTTGATGTTTAGTTTGCTTGAAGGTCCAGGCAGTTTTAGTGTAAAATTACCATTTTGCCCCTAGAACAGTGTACAGTGCGCCTAATGAAGCAATCAGCCGAACCTAAGCGATATTAGGCTCTAATCGAAGATTAATTTATTTCGATAATTAATCTAGAGTCAAAATGATTTATTAAGGTTAATTAGAACCTAAGATTGCTTAGATAAACTCTAACGGTATTCTTTAAATTCAAGATTTCTAGTCATGGAATCTTGAATAGTGTTTCTCTCTCTTTCCTTAAATTAAGGAATTGAGCCATACCTCATTTGACCAAAAGAATTATTTTAAATTACTAATCTAATAAGATCACCCTCCTAATCAAGTCTTGAACCACCTCAATTAACCATTTTCTCACCTAAACGCTTGCTTACAAACTCCTAATCAAAAAGCCTAATCATAGAAACACTTAAACACATCCTTAAACCACAATTACATGAACAAAAATCCCTTCCCCTTGGCTGATGAGGAGGCCGAAAATCTGTCCCCAAAATGGTGCCACATGTTGAGTTGTGATGCACTCCAAGCCCATGCTTTAGGCCATACCTTGCCCATGCTTCCAACCATGCTTGCCATGCCTAAGCCCATACCTTTGTAAGAGATATTTCCTCCCTCCTCCTCCTCCAAAAGGCCGCCGGTTCCCCTCCCATTTCAGCCTCCATATTGCAAGTTTTCTATAAATACCAAGCCTTGATGAACCTTGTCACACTTTGGTTCACTTGGTAAGTTCACACTTCTTGCAAATTCTCTCATTCCTCTCAAACTCCCTCAACTTGGCTGATTTCTTCCTCAAGACTCCAAAAGGATTTCCTTCTCCTTCCATCTAGAAAACAAAGCTTTCTTACATCTCTTCAAGACTTCTTAAGGTAGGGGTTAAGTTTTGATGATTTTTGTTTGTGTTCTTCAAGAAAGTTCTAGTTTTTCTCTTGGTTTTCAAACTCCTTTTCTTTCCTCTTTCTTTTTTGGCCAAGAGGCCTTCTTACAAAAAGAATGTGAGCTTGATGATGAGGTTTCAAGATAATGATTTGTTGTTGTCATGTGAGAAACCTCTAAAGCTTGAAACAACTTGGTCTTGGACCATACATGCTTGGATTTCCTTTCTTTTCTTGGCTTAAGTTTCGGTTTTTCCTCTTCCTCTTTCCTTTAAGGATTTTTAGTTTTTCTTCTATGGATTTGAACAAAGTTTGTAAAATATGTCTAGTAGATCACGAAAGTTTTGTTAAGAAAGTTAATCTCATGATTTCAAAGAGCTCTAGGCTTACCCTTGCCAACCTTAAAGTTGGTCGGCCGTTCTAGAATCCGCGCTAGATTGAAGCCTATGAGCAATAAAATAAAGAATATGACTTAGTTCTTGTAGTTTTGTTTAGACAAAGTGATGAACTTTGGGTCCATTTCCTTAAGCTTGATGGTGAGTTCAAACCTTAAGATTTCTCTTGAAGTCTAGGTGCTAAGAACTCTAAAGCTTGCCTTATGATGCATAATGGGTTGAGGTTTATGTTCCTCTAAAAGTCTTGCAAGAGCTCTAGCTAAGACAAAAACAAGATGCATTCATGTTTAAATTTATGTCTTGCATCTCATGTTTATTTTGATGTTATCACTAATTTCACAAGAGTAAATGAATGAACTTGCATTACCATATTTAAATTCCCAAGCTTGCATTTCATGTTTATATTTCAAGTCATCACTTAATCCTTAAAGATAATAATGAAGTTGCATCTCATATTTATTTTATGCTCTCACTTTACTTTCTAATGAAGAGTAAAATAAAGTGCATGGCATGTTTAAGATTTTGTCATCACCTAAACACTCTAGAGCTCAAAGACTTGCCCTAAGTATCCTAAAAAGGAAACTCCATTCAAAAAGAAATGGATGAGTTTTGGTATGAACCAACAATGGTTTGATTTTGTAAAATACATGAATGATTTTCAAGGAAATGTTGGAAACTGTTTTATGAGGTCTCAAGAGGTTTAAAATAGTTTGGAATGTGTCAAAATCATGTTTTCTCAATTTTGAAGGTTCTGGTAATCGATTACCACCAATGTAATCGATTACCAGAAGGTTTTGAAGGACTTTTGGTTTTGGTAATCGATTACCAGAGGCAGTGTAATCGATTACTACGGCTTTTCATGCCCAGACCTTTTTGGAAACCCTAATCGATTACTTTATAATGTAATCGATTACCAAATGTTCTTTACTCTTCCAGAAAGATTTAACCCTAGTAATCGATTACCGTCGTATGTAATCGATTACCCTATGTTCTTTACTTTTTTAAACATTTAACCTTACGTAATCGATTACCATTATGTGTAATCGATTACCTTGTTTTGAAAACCCAGAATGAATTGAGCTCTGGTAATCGATTACTAGGAACATGTAATCGATTACCAGAACACCTTTTGTTTTAGAAAACATTCCAAGAGAAAACTAGCAACTTATATGCATTTCAACCCAAGAGATTATGTGATCTTATGGGTTCATGATTTGGTTCTATGTTTGGCTACTGTATAAATGCTGTTCTAAGGTGTTAAATGTGTAAAATTATGTTGAGTGAAGCAAGGATCGATTTAGAGAAGCTAGTAAAGAATAAGTAACTAAAAAGGGACTTGAGATGAGAATTCTAGAACACCTTAATACAAAGAAGTGCAAATCTGTTTTAGAATGGTTAATTCAGGGATAAATGATTCATAATTAGTAAGACATGTACAAGAATCCCTTCATAAATGATTAGGTGCTAATTTCTAAGCATAAGATGATGATAAGAGATCTAAGTGGTTTATAACTTAGAGAACATGCCTAGGAATCCCTCATAATTGATCTAAGAATTAATTATGGAGTCTTAGGCGAAGATGGATCTTAAAAGGGTCGCGAATGGAGATTTTAGAGCCCCTTAAGCAAACGATATATAGTTTCTCCTTTTATGTTGAGTGCTGAGTGGAATCTTGGTGAGTTCAAACTTTAGAGGAAAAGTTTAAGTGCCAACCCCTTGAGGGTAATAATAATGCAAATACAAGTTTAAAGCCCAAAGGGGCAAAGCATAAGATACTGGATAGGTGGACGAGAGAGTATGATTATGATGATGAACCTCGTGCACACGTATGATGATGTGATTATGTTAGTTCCTTGAGCATGAAACTTTATATGCATAATTGATGAATTGTTGTGTTTGAAATGCATAATGTTTCAAAGATATGAATGAAATTGAGAAATATGCTCATGTGAACTAGAAAGTTGTGGCAATGAGAAAGTTCCATGAAAATGATGCATGTGACTGAAATTATGTGGCATGACTCAATTTGAGGAAATTCGGAGAGTAGCTGTTATGCCGCCGAATTTCCGTCAATTTGAGGGACAAAAAGAAAGTTTTTGAGAAATATGAAGTTTAAAAGTTATATGCCGAGACGCATTTCTCCTGCTAGGAGAAAGTAAACCCTGGGGGTATGGACGTCGAGCCATACCGAAGCGGACAAAGTCGCTGGTCTTAACCAGTCGATGCGTTTCGAAGAAGGAGAAAGTCCCATGATGGGTGATCCTTAGGCCCCTACCCGTACTCGGGAGTCGGGATTATGATATTTATGATTCGCTTATCAAGAGGATAAGTAAGAACTAGTGACGACTAGTTAAGGTATGAGCTCATAGCCTAGTTTAAGGGGTGCGGTTACTATATTATTGGTGACACAAGTATGAGAAAAGGAAAGATGTTCAAAGAAAAGTTTCATGCCACACAATGTTGTTTGAATTATTGTTTGATTTACCTAAAGTGCTACCATGCATCCATGAAACATTATGTTGCATACATGCATTAAGAATCATTATAAAAGACATGGACCTTGGACAACAACCTTTGTGAAAACCTCATAATGAACCTATGCATGCTCAACATTTTCATAATAAACCCAAGGTTCCTGGGACGTAAACGATGGCACTAGGATAGAGGACTTCCTACTGAGATTCTTTAGTAAGAATTCTCACCCCTCTCTTTCTTTCCGTTACGTCTTCAGATATCGATGGCGTCGTTCGTGATTTTCATTGACCCGCCTACATGGGAGGTGCACTATGACCCCGAGCATCAGTCCTACCACTTCAAGGGTCATTGCGAGGTGCGCGTTTTGCATATGTGGGACGCCCTTTTGCTTCCCCGTCTCCAGCTATCACTTCGATCCGACTTCACCCTTTGGCGACGACCTGTCTTCGAGAGGACACGACCCCGAGATGAGCCCGTCGTGCCCGACCTTCCTCGTCGAGGTACGCGGATATCCCGAGTATGTTCCCTACTCGATCAGAGGCTGATCCTTCGGAGGGATCTTCCCTTCGTTCCCTATGGGTCACGGAGGAGGTAGTGAGGACACCACCCAGCGAGGCATGCGAGGCGCGTTCGACAGCCCGAGAGGCGACCACGACGCGGAGGCCACGCTGTCCTCGATTCCCATGCCTAGATCTCCGCTTCGTTGGGCTACATCCGAGGAGCTTCGTCAGTTCGCGGGCTACATCTCCCCAACGAGGACGGCGTCACCAGTAGGCTTGGAGTGGGAGGGTAGTGATAGTTGGGTGTTTATCTTTTGGGATTATTACCATGTATTTGTCTTTATGTTTCCCATTGTACTAAGCTCTCCCACTAGTGCGGTAAGACTTTATGTTTCTGTTATATTCTTTGTGATGTACTAAACTATATTATCTAAAGTAATGAGGAATGATGTTTATGATGGATGTGTTCTTTAATGTGTATATTCTGTATGTTTTATTTATTCTTCCGCTTCACGTTGTTTATGTTACGCGCAAAGGCTCGCACTTTGGTTTATATAAATCATTTCAAAAAAAAAATTTACCCGTATTTTCCGCTAAGTATTTTATAAATGAATTTAAAGAAAGTAATAACTAATAATTAGTCTTGATACGTCCTAGGCGTATTGAGGTTAAATATTAGGGTGTTACATTATGGTATCAGAGTTTCGATTCTCACTAGCCTAGGATTGGACTGACCATGCTTTAGAAGCATGTTACGTTAGTATGTCATGTGTAGTGCTTAGCTATTAGAGATAAGCTATAGGTAGGCATTCATGACCTTGTCTGCTTGTCTATGCCATGGTAACTAGCTCATTCAGTTCGGAATGTTGAGCCTGATCACCTCGGTATTTGTTGACTTGTGTGCTTAGGGACCAATGGCACCCGGGCAGAATAGGACGCGAACGCCGGAACGAGGGATGAGACTCAGCGCCTACGCGATGGCTAGGGCGATGGAACGCATGTTCGACCGCATGAATCAACCAAGGGACGCTGCTCAAGGTCCCCTGCCGCGAAGCGTGGAACAAGCCCGTTTGGGGAGTTCCGCAAGGCTAATCCCCCAACCTTTCGTGGAGCTCTAAACCCGACAAGGCTGATGAGTGGATCAAGAACATGGAAAAGATCTACTCGTGGTTACCTGTCGGAGGAACAGAAAGTCACCTTTGCCTACATGATGGAAGCCGACGCTGAGTTTTGGTGGACTGGCACCCGAAGGCTGCTAGAAGCTACGGCGCAGCCATCAATTGGGAGCTGTTAAGACGTACTTCTATGAGAAGTATTTCCCGGAATCCGTGAAGAACGCCAAGGACATTGAGTTCATGAGTTGGTCCAAGGTGGAATGTCTGTCGCAGGACACGGCGAAATTTGAAGAGTTGATCAAGTTCTCACGAGTTTTCCAAGGGAACCCGATGAGGTATGGAAGTGTGTTAAGTTCGAGGCCGGTAAGGGCCGAACTTAACTTTGCTGTGGCACACATGGAGATTAGGGACTTCCCGACCCTAGTCAACAAGTGCCGAATCATCGAAGAAGGGCACAAGAAGATGAGTGCCGCAAGGGTGGATCGTCCCAGTGGGTTGGGACCTCAAGCCCCGAAGTTCAAGCCATCAAATCAGACTCAAATGAGGAACCACTACCATCCCTACCAATCCAATCAGTTCAAGCAACAACAACAACATCATCAACCACAACAACAAAGAGGACCCAACAATCAACCATCTCGGCAACACCCAAGGCCGCCGTTCAACCCCAACGCCGGAAACCGCAACCATCAACAAGGCGGAATGGGCGGTCCTCGCAATAACAACAACAACAATCAACAAGGAGGGCCCAATGGGAACAAGAACAAGGCACCCCAAGGAGCCCCTCCTGCTTCCCCGATCCGCACAAGCTGGAGTGCCCCCGGAAAGAATCATGGCAACCGTCCCGCCTAGCCGGGCAAGGAGTGTGTTCAGATGTGGCAAGCTCGGCCACTATGCGAAGGACTGCAAAGTAATGGAGGGTCGTCAAGTCAGAATCCCCGACCGCAACACCAAGGACGAGTCTTTACCCTCAACGCAGAGGACGCACATGGATCCAACGACCTCATCGAAGGTAAGTGCGAACTAAATGGTAGGACCTTAACTGTGCTATATGACTCTGGTGCTACTCATTCTTTTATCTCACATGCTAGTGTCGAGTCTCTAAATTTGCAAGTTTCTAAGCTTCCTTTTGATCTCGTTGTTTCTACTCCTACCAACCGTCCTGTACATACATGTAACTGTTGTCTAAATTGCCATCTTACCGTTGAAAATAGATCTTTTGTCATAGATTTAATTTGTTTACCCTTGAAAGACATAGGCGTAATCCTTGGCATGGATTGGCTTCACGCTAACCATGTGTTGTTAGACTGTCATACCAAATCTGTTATTTTCGTCATCCCCCTAGCAAGACTAGTCAAACCTTGAAACTTTATGTGAATGTCGTAGATGTCTTCTGTAGTGGGGAGAAAACTAAGGGATATGTCCTTCTAGCCGCTAGCAAGGTAGACTTTGAGCAGAACATAGATGACATTCCTGTGTAAGGAAGTACCCAGAGGTATTTCCGGATGATACCCAGTTCCTCCAGAGAGAGAGGTGGAGTTCTCCATCGAGTTGGTACCGGGAACGGGACCTATCTCATAGCCCCGTATAGGATGTCACCCTTGGAGTTGAAGGAATTGAAAACCCAGTTGGAAGAGTTGTTAGAAAAGAGTTTTATCAGACCTAGTGCCTCACCGTGGGAGCCCGGTTTGTTTGTTAAGAAAAGGATGGGAGCATGAGATTATGTATAGATTATAGGCAATTGAATCGTGTGACGGTGAAAATAAATACCCTTTGCCTAGGATTGATGATCTTATGGACCAGTTGAAAGGAGCGGTGGTATTCTCCAAGATTGATTTGAGGTCGGATACCACCAAATTCGAGTAAGAGATGAGGATATACCTAAAACCGCTTTTAGGACACGGTACGGACACTTTGAGTTCGCCGTGATGTCCTTTGGACTGACAAATGCACCCGCCGTGTTTATGGACTATATGAATAGGATCTTTAGACCCTATTTAAGTTCGTGGTTGTTTTCATAGATGACATACTCATCTATTCAAAGACTCACGAGGAGCATGAAGGTCACCTGAAGTTGGTTTTAGAGGTGTTGAAAGAGAAGAAGTTGTATGCTAAGCTCTCTAAGTGTGAATTCTGGTTGGAGGAAGTGAAGTTTTGGGACATGTAGTATCAAAGGGGGTATAGCTGTTGACCCTAGTAAGATAGAAGCTGTAATGAATTGGGATAGACCAATCATCGGAAATACGGAGCTTTTGGGTTTAGCAGGCTATTACCGTAGGTTTATCAAAGGTTTTTCCCAGATTGCTCTTCCCTAACCAAGCTAACTAGGAAGAACACCCCGTTTTCATGGAATCCCGATTGTGAAAAGAGCTTCCTAGAGTTAAAGGAAAGGTTGACCTCGACCAGTTTTGGTTTTGCCCGACCCCAATGTACCCTTCGAGGTATATTGTGATGCTTGGGAAAAGGTTTAGGATGTGTGTTGATGCAAAATAGGCAAGTGGTAGCCTATGCGTCTAGACAACTCAAGCCTCATGAGGTTAATTACCCTACCCATGACCTAGAGTTAGCCGCCATAGTGTTTGCCTTGAAAATATGGAGGCATCACTTGTACGGAGTGAGGTTTGAAGTTTTCTCCGATCATAAGAGTCTTAAGCATCTCTTTGATCAAAAAGAGCTAAACATGAGGCAAAGAAGGTGGATGGAGTTTCTAAAGGACTATGATTTCGGCCTAAGTTACCACCCAGGCAAAGCCAATGTGGTTGCCGATGCCTTGAGTCGAAAATCATTACGCTTATCCCACATGATGGTCAAGGAAGTTGAGCTCATAGAGAAGTTTAGGGACATGAATTTGGGGATGTCAATAACAGAAAAGAGTGTAAAGATGTGTCATCTACAGTAACAAGTGGGTTTAAACAAAGGGTGATGATGGCACAAGTAGAAAATGAGGAGTTTAGGGAGACTTAGAGGCGGTTAAGGCTGGAAAGCTTAAGGGTTTTGAGCAAGGGGCAGATGGATTGTGGAGGTTTGAAGGGCGGATGTGTCGCAAGATGGTGACCTCCGAGAGAGTATCTTGGAGGAGGCCCATAAAAGCCACTTCACCATCCATCCTGTGCCACCAAGATGTATCAGGATTTAAAGAAGATGTTTTGGTGGCCGATTGAAAAGGGACGTAGTAGCCTGGGTTAGTAAGTGCTTGGTCTGTCAAAAGGTGAAGATTGAGCACCAAAGCCTTCAGGAATGTTGCAACCTTTGCCTATCCCCGAATGGAAGTGGGATAGTATATCTATGGATTTTGTGACCAACCTACCCCGAACCCAAGCCGGCCATGACGCTATATGGGTAATAGTGGACAGGTTAACCAAGTCGGCCCATTTCCTACCCATCAAGTTAACCTTTTCCCTAGATAAGTTGGCCCAGTTGTACATCCAAGAGATAGTAAGGTTACACGGAGTCCATCGACGATAATTTCTGACATCCGCGTTTACGTCGCGTTTTTGGGAAGCCTTTCAAAAGGCGTTTGGTTCTAAGTTGTGCTTAAGCACGGCTTACCACCCCAAACATGGACAATCGGAACTATCCAAACATTGGAGGATATGCTAAGGGCATGTGTTTTGGATAGGAAGGGAGTTGGGATAAGTACCTACCGCTTATCGAGTTCGCGTATAACAACAGTTATCATGCGAGTATCGATATGGCACCGTACGAGGCCTTGTATGGAAGGAAGTGTCAGCGCCTTTGTGTTGGCATGATCTCGGAGAACAAAGCATTTTGGGACCGATGTAGTGAGGGAAACCACAGAGCAAATAAAAATGATCAAGGATAGAATCTTGACTGCTCAAAGCCGACAAAAGAGCTATGCGGACAAGCGGCGAAAGCCGTAGAATTCCAAGAAGGTGAGCATGTTTTCTTGAGAATAACTCCCACTCCAGGAATAGGTAGAGCCATGAAATCAAGAAATTGAGTCCCGATTTCTCTGGACCTTTTGAAATCCTTCGGAAAGTCGGAGTTGCCTACAAAATAGCCCTACCTCCAAATCTGCAAATCTTCATGACGTCTTTCACGTCTCCCAGCTGAGAATATCAATCCGACCCTAGCCATGTGTTAGAGCCAGAGCATGTACAGTTGAGGGAGGACCTAACTTTCAACCCACCAATGAGGATCGTGGACCGTGGTGTCAAGCAGTTGAGGAGTAAGTCCGTTCCTTTGGTGAAAGTCGCGTGGACGAGACAAGACGGAGGAGTACACATGGGAGTTGGAATCCGAGATGCGGATGAAGTATCCGAGCTTTCTAAGGTAACGAATTTCGAGGACGAAATTCTTTTAAGGAGGGGAGTAATGTAACGCCCAATTTCCGCTGTTAGAGTACAAATGACCAAAATGCCCTGAGGTCATTTCTACCCGAAAATTCAGGACAGTTGCCCGGCAACCTCAATGGGTCAACTCGATGTTTGAAGGGGATTATGGTTATGAATGATATCCAAGGAGGAAACCTCGTTTCTAAATTCGGCTCAAAATGACCAAAATACCCCTCTGTCTACACGGGTAAAAGATGCCGTTTGAGCCCAATTTCCAGGAAGTTTAGAATGATGTTTATGAGCAATGTTTGATGTTTAGTTGAGCAGGAAGGTCCAGGCAGTTTTAGTGTAAAATTACCATTTTGCCCCTAGAACAGTGTCCAGTGCGCCTAATGAAGCAATTAGCGAAACCTAAGCGATATTAGGCTCTAATCGAAGATTAATTTATTTCGATAATTAATCTAGAGTCAAAATGATTTATTAAGGTTAATTAGAACCTAAGATTGCTTAGATAAACTCTAACGGTATTCTTTAAATTCAAGATTTCTAGTCATGGAATCTTGAATAGTGTTTCTCTCTCTTTCCTTAAATTAAGGAATTGAGCCATACCTCATTTGACCAAAAGAATTATTTTAAATTACTAATCTAATAAGATCACCCTCCTAATCAAGTCTTGAACCACCTCAATTAACCATTTTCTCACCTAAACGCTTGCTTACAAACTCCTAATCAAAAAGCCTAATCATAGAAACACTTAAACACATCCTTAAACCACAATTACATGAACAAAAATCCCTTCCCCTTGGCTGATGAGGAGGCCGAAAATCTGTCCCCAAAATGGTGCCACATGTTGAGTTGTGATGCACTCCAAGCCCATGCTTTAGGCCATACCTTGCCCATGCTTCCAACCATGCTTGCCATGCCTAAGCCCATACCTTTGTAAGAGATATTTCCTCCCTCCTCCTCCTCCAAAAGGCCGCCTCCCCTCCCATTTCAGCCTCCATATTGCAAGTTTTCTATAAATACCAAGCCTTGATGAACCTTGTCACACTTTGGTTCACTTGGTAAGTTCACACTTCTTGCAAATTCTCTCATTCCTCTCAAACTCCCTCAACTTGGCTGATTTCTTCCTCAAGACTCCAAAAGGATTTCCTTCTCCTTCCATCTAGAAAACAAAGCTTTCTTACATCTCTTCAAGACTTCTTAAGGTAGGGGTTAAGTTTTGATGATTTTTGTTTGTGTTCTTCAAGAAAGTTCTAGTTTTTCTCTTGGTTTTCAAACTCCTTTCTTTCCTCTTTCTTTTTCGGCCAAGAGGCCTTCTTACAAAGAATGTGAGCTTGATGATGAGGTTTCAAGATAATGATTTGTTGTTGTCATGTGAGAAACCTCTAAAGCTTGAAACAACTTGGTCTTGGACCATACATGCTTGGATTTCCTTTCTTTTCTTGGCTTAAGTTTCGGTTTTTCCTCTTCCTCTTCCTTTAAGGATTTTTAGTTTTTCTTCTATGGATTTGAACAAAGTTTGTAAAATATGTCTAGTAGATCACGAAAGTTTTGTTAAGAAAGTTAATCTCATGATTTCAAAGAGCTCTAGGCTTACCCTTGCCAACCTTAAAGTTGGTCGGCCGTCTAGAATCCGCGCTAGATTGAAGCCTATGAGCAATAAAATAAAGAATATGACTTAGTTCTTGTAGTTTTGTTTAGACAAAGTGATGAACTTTGGGTCCATTTCCTTAAGCTTGATGGTGAGTTCAAACCTTAAGATTTCTCTTGAAGTCTAGGTGCTAAGAACTCTAAAGCTTGCCTTATGATGCATAATGGGTTGAGGTTTATGTTCCTCTAAAAGTCTTGCAAGAGCTCTAGCTAAGACAAAAACAAGATGCATTCATGTTTAAATTTATGTCTTGCATCTCATGTTTATTTTGATGTTATCACTAATTTCACAAGAGTAAATGAATGAACTTGCATTACCATATTTAAATTCCCAAGCTTGCATTTCATGTTTATATTTCAAGTCATCACTTAATCCTTAAAGATAATAATGAAGTTGCATCTCATATTTATTTTATGCTCTCACTTTACTTTCTAATGAAGAGTAAAATAAAGTGCATGGCATGTTTAAGATTTTGTCATCACCTAAACACTCTAGAGCTCAAAGACTTGCCCTAAGTATCCTAAAAAGGAAACTCCATTCAAAAAGAAATGGATGAGTTTTGGTATGAACCAACAATGGTTTGATTTTGTAAAATACATGAATGATTTTCAAGGAAATGTTGGAAAACTGTTTTATGAGGTCTCAAGAGGTTTAAAATAGTTTGGAATGTGTCAAAATCATGTTTTCTCAATTTCAAGGTTCTGGTAATCGATTACCACCAATGTAATCGATTACCAGAAGGTTTTGAAGGACCTTTGGTTCTGGTAATCGATTACCAGAGGAGTGTAATCGATTACTACGGTTTTCATGCCAAACTTTCTGAAACCTGTAATCGATTACTTTATAATGTAATCGATTACCAAATGTTCTTTACTCTTCCAAAACGGATTTACCCTAAGTAATCGATTACGTCGTATGTAATCGATTACCTATGTTCTTTACCTTTTGAAAACGATTTAACCAATCGATTACCATTATGTGTAATCGATTACCCGTTGTTTTTAAAACCCAGAATGAATTACTCTGGTAATCGATTACTAGGAACATGTAATCGATTACCAGAACACCTTTTGTTTTAGAAAACATTCCAAGAGAAAACTAGCAACTTATATGCATTTCAACCCAAGAGATTATGTGATCTTATGGGTTCATGATTTGGTTCTATGTTTGGCTCCTGTATAAATGCTGTTCTAAGGTGTTAAATGTGTAAAATTATGTTGAGTGAAGCAAGGATCGATTTAGAGAAGCTAGTAAAGAATAAGTAACTAAAAAGGGACTTGAGATGAGAATTCTAGAACACCTTAATACAAAGAAGTGCAAATCTGTTTTAGAATGGTTAATTCAGGGATAAATGATTCATAATTAGTAAGACATGTACAAGAATCCCTTCATAAATGATTAGGTGCTAATCTCTAAGCATAAGATGATGATAAGAGATCTAAGTGGTTTATAACTTAGAGAACATGCCTAGGAATCCCTCATAATTGATCTAAGAATTAATTATGGAGTCTTAGGCGAAGATGGATCTTAAAAGGGTCACGAATGGAGATTTTAGAGCCCCTTAAGCAAATATATATTTCTGTCCTTTTATGTTGAGTGCTGAGTGGAATCTTGGTGAGTTCAAACTTTAGAGGAAAAGTTTAAGTGCCAACCCCTTGAGGGTAATAATAATGCAAATACAAGTTTAAAGCCCGAAAGGGGCAAAGCATAAGATCCTGGAGAGGTGGACGAGAGTATGATTATGATGATGAACCTCGTGACACGTATGATGATGTGATTATGTTAGTTCCTTGAGCATGAAACTTTATATGCATAATTGATGAATTGTTGTGTTTGAAATGCATAATGTTTCAAAGATATGAATGAAATTGAGAAATATGCTCATGTGAACTAGAAAGTTGTGGCAATGAGAAAGTTCCATGAAAATGATGCATGTGACTGAAATTATGTGGCATGACTCAAATTTGAGGAAATTCGAGAGTAGCTGTTATGCCGCGAATTTCCGTAAATTTGAGGGACAAAAAGAAAGTTTTTGAGAAATATGAAGTTTAAAAGTTATATGCCGAGACGCATTTCTCCTGCTCCTAGGAGAAAGTAAACCGTGGGGGGTATGGACGTCGACCATCCAAAGCGGACAAAGTCGTGGTCTTAACCAGTCGATGCGTTTCGAAGAAGGAGAAAGTCCCATGATGGGTGATCCTTAGGCCCCTACCCGTACTCTGGAGTCGGGATTATGATATTTATGATTCGCTTATCAAGAGGATAAGTAAGAACTAGTGACGACTAGTTAAGGTATGAGCTCATAGCCTAGTTTAAGGGGTGCGGTTACTATATTATTGGTGACACAAGTATGAGAAAAGGAAAGATGATCAAAGAAAAGTTTCATGCCACACAATGTTGTTTGAATTATTGTTTGATTTACCTAAAGTGCTACCATGCATCCATGAAACATTATGTTGCATACATGCATTAAGAATCATTATAAAAGACATGGACCTTGGACAACGACCTTTGTGAAAACCTCATAATGAACCTATGCATGCTCAACATTTTCATAATAAACCCAAGGTTCCTGGGACGTAAACGATGGCACTAGGATAGAGGACTTCCCTACTGAGATTCTTTAGAGAATTCTCACCCCTCTCTCTTTCTTTCCGTTACGTCTTCAGATATCGATGGCGTCGTTCGTGATTTTCATTGACCCGCCTACATGGGAGGTGCACTATGACCCCGAGCATCAGCCCTACCACTTCAAGGGTCATTGCGAGGTGCGCGTTTTGCATATGTGGACGCCCTTTTGCTTCCCCCGTCTCCAGCTATCACTTCGATCCGACTTCACCCTTTGGCGACGACTCTGATCTCGAGAGGACACGACCCGATGAGATGGACAGACCGGCCCGACCTTCCTCGTCGAGGACGCGGATATCCCGAGTATGTTCCCCGTACTCGATCAGGCTGATCCTTCGGAGGGATCTTCCCTTCGTTCCCTATGGGTCACGGAGGAGGTAGTGAGGACACGGTCACCAGCCGAGGCATGCGAGGCGCGTCGACAGCCGGAGGCGACCACGACGCGGAGGCCACGCTGTCCCTCGATTCCCATGCCTAGATCTCCGCTTCGTTGGGCTACATCCGAGGAGCTTTGCATTCGGGCTACATCTCCCCAACGAGGACCGGCGTCACCAGTAGGCTTGGAGTGGGAGGGTAGTGATAGTTGGGTGTTTATCTTTTGGATTATTACCATGTATTTGTCTTTATGTTTCCCATTGTACTCAAGCTCCTCCACTGTGCGGGTAAGACTTTATGTTTCTGTTATATCTCTTGTGATGTACTAAACTATATTATCTAAAGTAATGAGGAATGATGTTTATGATGGATGTGTTCTTTAATGTGTATATTCTGTATGTTTTATTTATTCTTCCGCTTCACGTTGTTTATGTTACGCGCAAAGGCTCGCACTTTGGTTTATATAAATCATTTCAAAAAAAAAATTTACCCGTATTTTCCGCTAAGTATTTTATAAATGAATTTAAAGAAAGTAATAACTAATAATTAGTCTTGATACGTCCTAGCGTATTGAGGTTAAATATTAGGGTGTTACAAAACTTCCTCCTATTATCATATTGCTTTGCTGATATAGTCAACTTCTTAGCATATTCTTCCACGAGAGTGCTCTTATTCACCAATGTAGGGAAATCTCTAATTTCCATTGGCCCTACAGTCATCAAGATATTCTCGCAGACCCCCTTCATATTTCACACATTTCCACTCTTCATTGGGGCTCTGAGGTAAATGGTAAAACTTACATAATTCCTAAAATTTAGCTGTGTATTCAGGTACAGTCATATTCCCCTTTGACCTTAGGAATTCCAACTCTTTTGCATTTCTTATAGAAACAGGAAAATATTTCTTATAAAAGGCTTCCTTGAATACCTCCCAAGTAATCTCAACCCCAATTCCCTCCAAAAGTCTTCTGTTCCAACCAGGAATTTGCATCACATTCAGGACAAAGCAGCAAATGTCACCTTTGTTGATTCAGCGTCCAATCCTAGAAAATTTTCTCAATTGCTGCATCCATTCTTCCGCCTTATAAGGGTCCACAGTGCCCCAAACGAGGTGGACATGCCTTTTGAAACTCCGAGAACATTAATCGCTCATTGACATTGCCATTTTGATCTCCTTGTCCCATTTGTCTTTCCAGTGTTTCCATCATTCGATTAGCAGCCTCTGCTTGTCTCTAAGCTTGAGCCATATTTCAAAAAAATCCTTAAAGGCTCCGTGCCCCATCAGGCGTGTTGTTGCGGTTGTTGTTAGTACTCAGGGCGCCTACCTGGAGCCATTAGTTCCTGTCACACATAACATAAATATTGAGGTGATCAAACTCAACACAAAGCTTAGTGTGACAAAACTAAGTACTTCAAAGGTAAGCAATCATGCATATATTTTACTCCTTATCTAAACAGATAAGATTTTATTGCATGACACTAAAGTCTCTAAGCATGCTTTAGAAGCAAGTTAACCATCCCCAGGCTAAAAGGATGAACCCTTGAATACCATAATGTAACACTTATCCTACTATAGTGCTATGCTCGAGTCATAACATTAACAGTAAGTAGTTGTTACCCATAACTGCCTTATAGACTTTATCTTTCTCATTCATAGGAATTATATGTGTAGGTGTTGTAATAAATATGAGCCTTGCACTAAAAGCTATACTAATTTTCAATTTCTTTGCATATCGCAATCCTTTCAACATAATAATCTCTATATAGAGATATTGAGAGTACAACACAATCCTAGGAAGTCGGTCACACAATAATTCACATTTTATATCAAGTCCTTAGTCAGTCAGTCATATAAGTATAGTATATACGCTCACACCTATTTACATATTTACTTTAAAAACCCTACCCTGGTCCTCCTGACCACCTAATCTGGGTTAGGCCTAACAAAATATAGCCAACTATGTATAGATAAACCTAACTCCCTCAATCAGCGACTCATCAAAAGGTCAGACGCACAGCCATGATAGTCAAGATATGAGGGACTCTAGGTCATATATGTCTGTCAAGCAAGTGGCTAGATAGTACATAAATATGGATACGAGACTTAGCAACCAGATCCAGTGACCCTAGCTCGGGTCATAGTGCCACTGCACTTGGCATCTGAGAAAGAACACGACGACGCCATCTATATAAAATACATCACATAGCAGGAATGAGAATCAATGATTCCAGGAGGAAAACACCAAGTTGCTACCAATGATATTCAACTTAATGCAAAATAAGCAATGTAATGTTTGGTTGTTTATGTAATGGTCTTATTTATTAATGTCATTATTTTCTTAAGTCTTAATTTCTTATTAGATAAAGTTAAACTTAATGGTAAAACCCTAGGACTCTTCTAATTCTCTTGTATCGTCCTGTCAACGATGTAACGTCGTTTACAACCTGATATAGTTCACTAGATGGAGACGTCTATCACATCTCATCTAATAGCCCTCTATTCTTTCTAAGTACATCCCTTTTCTCTTAACGATGTAACAGTCGCGATTACAACCTGATATAGTTCTAAGGCGTAGCACGTCCTACTACCCGTGAATCCATGAGCTTACCACTAAGCAATTTACATTACATAAAACTTATTTCTTAAATTTTCTCTTTTCTCAAGGATCTTTAATATTAGCTTAGGAAAATCTTATGATTCTCAAGAGAAATCTCTCTTTAATAAGTCTATATCTCATATTCTTGCTTGAGATTTCTCGAATCTCCTTAATTCTTATGAGATATTCTAAAGTCTATGAAACTTTTTATGAGATTTTATGTTATCATAACTTGTAAAATTTTTCATGATGTGATTCTTACAAATTTCAAGGGAAAGAAACCAAGTTTCTTGAACAACAATTACTCATAAATTTTGAAGATACAACCAAGTCTTGTTGCCATTTTTTTTTCAAGCTTTGAATATTATGTATAGCAAGATAATACAACTCAAGAATAGTTGCAGAAAATTCCAGCACATAAGACTCTAGCATATACCCACCTAGAGCACTTCTTAAATCATGCAAACCAAGAATTAGTGCTGTAATTTCAGCACATTAACAATTTCCAGCACTAACAATTTCCAATACACAAGATTACATAACAATCCAAGCACTTATAAATTCTGAAATTCTAAAACACAAATTCTGGTTGTTTAATTACAAAACCTCATCACAACTTAATCCATTATAGATTCTAAAAATTGGTTTCAGGTTTTTCAGCAAGTGCACAAGAGTTGTTCTAGATGTATTCTTCCATATCTATCAATTCTAACACATGTAGTTGCTGGAAAAATTTCAGATTCCAATATAACTAATTCCATCATAACTCAAGTAATCATAAACCTTAAATTGGTTCAAATTCCAGCATTATAACACCAAGAAAACCAAGCACTTATCTTAGCAAAATAGCTAAACATCATAAAGCAAGAGACTAGGATAATTTTCCTACCTCCCTCAAGGTTTTTGCTTCCTTTCACTCAAACCTCAAACCCCTTTTTCAGCCTTCTTGTACGCCCTGTATGGTCCAGGAGGAGAAAAACAAGGTTTTTAGTTGAGCATGATGTAGAGAGGATGCTTCTTGAAGTGGTTTAGAGGTTTACCTAAGATATGCCTTTGTACATATGGTGATTTAGGGGAGTTTTTGCAAAGAGAATGCAAAGGAAAATTAGCAAGAAGGAAACGCAATTGGACGAGAAAAGAAGGAGTATTTCTTCATTTTTGATTTTTATAACCAACGTTACTTGGAGAGTAAGTTGGTCTAAAGGATAGATATTTCATTTTACAGATCAATTTATCTTGTATCAAGTATTAGAAATAGCTATACATATTTAATTGTCGTGAGTAAAATTTTATTTGGGATCCAGAACATCCATTATTTTTACCAAACTCAATGTTTTGGTGTACCAGTTATTCCCACTTTGTGTACCAATTATTACCATTTTGGTACCCAATTGATACCTAAGAATTTTTACTGGGTTAAAAACATCTATTTAACCTTATCATTATTTTTCAATGTCCTTATACCACTTATAGGCCTTATTCTATATCTCTAGTTATAATATTATTATATTGAATTTTTTTAATAATATTAAATAAATTTTCGTTTTTTTTTTTTTTTTTTTTTGGAAATCCTTATATTGTTTTGATTATAACTGTCGAAATTTTTAAAATCCCTACCGATTACTCACAATTAATTATTTTATTAGAGACAATGCAAAAACGAAGTCTTACACTTTCGGATTTCCTTTCCTTTCTTCCTTCAAAGGTTTTCGGTTTCTCTTCCTTGTTCTTGGATGATTTCGGTTTCTTTATGCTTTGTTTCAACAAGTTTTGCTAAAAATGTAAAGTAGATCACACAAGTTTTGATAAAGAAAATTAATCCTAAGTTTTCAAAGAGCTCTAAGCTTACCCTTGCCAACCTTAAAGTTGGTCGGCCGTTCTAAGAGTTTTACTCTAGATTGAAGCCCATGAGCAATAAAATAAAGAATATGACTTAGTTCTTGTATTTTGTTTAGACAAAGTGTTGAACTTTGTGTCTATTTCTTAAGCTTGATGATGAAGTTCAAACCTTAAGACTTCTTTAAAGTCTAGGTGCTAAGAACTCTAAAGCTTGCCTTATGATACATAATGGGTTGAGGTTTTGTTCCTTTAAAGTCTTGCAAAGAGCTCTAGCTAAGATCTAAGAATAAGATGCATTCATGTTTACTTTATGCCTTTCATAGCATGTTTATTTTAATGTCATCACTAAGTTCTCAAGACTAATTAATTGGACTTGCACTATCATGTTTAAATGTCAAGCTTGCATTTCATGTTTATATTTCAAGTCATCACTTAACCTTAAAGATAATAATGAGGTTGCATCTCATATTTACTTTATGCTCTCACTTTACTTTCTAATGAAGAATAAAATGAGTGCATATCATGTTTAAGTTTATGTCATCATTTAAGCCTCCTAGAGCTCAAAGACTTGCCCAAGTATCCTATGTAAGGTTTTAAGAAAATGTTGGCATTCTTAAGGAAACCATTCAGCCTTGTGGTGATGATGATGGACTTAGTATGAGTTCCTCTAATCACAAGTGTCCATAGTTCATGTTTTATAATTTTTCTAAGCTTAGGAGCACCTAAGCAACCTTATGAATGAAATCATATACTTTAAATCTATTTTATGAACAAGTTAATTTAGCTACTGACCTCATGTGTAATTGCATGATTTTAATGTAAGGATTTGAGTTCTAAAAGAGTTTTGAGTTCTTAAAACGATTCCAAGAGAAGCTAGCAACTTGTGTGCATTTTAATTCATGAAACTATGTGATTTTTGGGCTTTACATTTTGGTTCTGTAACTCCATGTTTGGCCACTGTACTAGATCTGTTTTATGGTGTGGAAATGTGTAAAATTATGTTTGAGAGAAGTAAGGAACGTTTTAGAGAAGTTAGAGAAGAATAAGTAACTTAAAAGGATCAAGAATGAGAATTCTAGAACCCTTTAATGCACAAAATGCAAATCTGTTCCAGCATGATTAATTCAAGTATAAATGGTTCATAATCAGTTGGATATGCATAAAAACCTTTCATAACTGATTAGGTATTAATTACTAAGCGTAAGGTGGTGTTAAGAACTTAAAATGGGAATTCTAGCACCCTTAGACATGGCAAAATGTAATTCTGTCCAGCATAGTTAAATTGAGGAAAAGTGATGTATAACTTAGTGAACATGCATAGGAATCCCTCATAATTGGTTTAGGAATTGATTATGGAGCCATAGGTGAAGACGGATCTTAAAAAGGGCCACGAACGGAGATTCTAGAGCCCCGTAAGCATATTATATTTTCTGCCCAAAATACATAATGCTGTTTGGAATTTTTAGTATGCCTAAAACTTAGTGAGAACCTTACGTAATGATCCCTTAGGTGTTATAAAAATCCTTAACAACAATTCAGGTAACGGAACACAAGTTTAAGACCCATAAGGGCCAAAGCATAAGATATATGAGATAGGAGGCCGAGTGAGCATGTTCATGATGAAGAAACCGAGCATAATTATGATGATGTGATTATGTTAATATTTTGAGCATGAAACCTTATGTGAATAATTGACATGTCGATATGATGAAGTGTTGTGCCATGTATTTGAGATGCATGAGGTTTCGAAATTTGAATGAGATTGAAAAAGTATGCTCGTGTGAACTATACAGTTTTTAATTGAGCAAGTTTCATAAAGAATGATATATGTGATTGAGATTATGTGGCAAGACTCAATTTGAGGAAATTGGAATGTAGCTGTTATGCTCCGAATTTCCGTCAAATCGAGGGACTAAGAAAGTTTTGAGAAATATGATGTTAAGGTGACAGAGACGTACTTCTCCTACTTGATGAGGAGAAGGTAAAACCGTGAGGGCATAGACATTAGCTTGCCAAAGCGGACAAAGTCGTTGGTCTTAAGTCGATGCGTTTCGAAGAAGGAAAAAGTCCCATGATGGGTGATCCTTAGGCCCCTACCCGTACTCTGGGAGTCGGGATTATTATGATGATTATGATTATGTTTATGATTCGCTTATCAGAGAATAAGTAAGAACTAGTGACGACTAGTTAAGGTATGAGCTCATAGCCTAGTTTAAGGGATGCGGTTACTATTATGATATTGGTGTCACAAGAATGAGAATAAAGAACAATGTTCAAAGAGAAGTTACTTGCCACTTATATGATGATTGACTATTGTTTAGTTTGCTTTCAGGTATTGCCATGCATCCATGTATTATTATGCTGTATACATGCATTAAGACTCATTATAAAAGACACGAACCTTGGATAATTATCTTTGCAAAAACCTCATAATGAACCCTTGCATGCTTAACCTTTTTAATAAACCCAAGGTTCCTAGGGATGTAAACGATGACATTAGGATAGAGGATTTCCTCCTGAGATTCTTTAGCAAGATTCTCACCTCTCTCTCTTCTCTTCCCGTTACGTCTCAGCTGCGATGGCGTCGTTCGTGATTTTTGTTGATGCGCCTCTATGGGAGCCGCACTTCGATCCGGATTATTCATACCATTTCGAGGGTCATTGTGCTATACACATTTTTGCATACATGGGATGCCCCTTTGTCTTCCGGTCTCCAATTTCCGCTTCACCCCGACTTCCCCCTATGGTGATGACATGATTTTTGAGAGGACCAAACCCCGAGACGAGAGAATCATCGCGCCGTCCGCATCTTCAGCGGTATGAGGTTACCCAGCGTGCCTCGCTCAGACGTTCGAGACTGACCCTCAGAGGATCCCCTTCTCATCCTTCTGAGAGTTCTGCCCTTCTATACCTATGGACATTGGGATGGGTAGCGAGAGACGGTGACCCGCGGAGGTTGGCACGACGTGAGATGCGCCCACGCCATGGAGGGCATGTTCATCGATCCTTCTATCTTCATGCATTCGTAAAGCTTGCCCAGTTCATTGGGTATGTGCCAGAGAGACGAGGAGAAGCATCATCCGTAGTTCGGGGGAGTGCCTAGCTGGGGAGTATCTTTTGGGGTTGTTTTCATGTACTCGTTGTTATGTTTCCTATTTATGTTGTTGTCCTGCAAGCTTCCCTATATGGGTAAGACCTTTATGTTCTTTCTTTTTATTCGAGGTATGCACTAAACTGTTAACTAATATTATGATGTTTATTCTCATGATTGAAGTGTCCTTTAATGCTTATGTTCTGTATGATTTAGTTTATTCTTCCGCTTTACGTTTCGTCTATGTTTCACGCGAAGACTCGCATTTTGTTTTACATGTTTCCTTTCAAAAAAAAATTTTATCTGTATTTTCCACTAAGTTAATTTCTAAAAGAGGTTTTTTTTTAAAGGAAGTAATGACTAATAATTAATCTAAATACGTCATAGGCGTATTGGGTTAAATATTAGGGTGTTACACAAGGCATAAACTTAAACATGGATGCAAGTTCATTTTATTTCTTTACTAGAGCTCTTCCAAAACTTTAGAGAAATATAAATTCAACCCAATATATCTTAGCAAGACAAAGTGAAAAATACATCTTTCAAGTTCTAAAATCAAGATCATTATTTTTACATCATAAAAACATCATTCTTTAAAGTTTTGCATCAAGTGGAATTTTCAAGCTTTAGAGGCCTAACTTGTGATGGATTTACAACTAACACTTAAGGTCCTCATCATCAAGCTATCATCATATTCCCATATAGGCCTTATGGCCGAAATGCTCAAAGGAAAAGAAAGAAGAAAACCGAATGGAAAAGCTAGAGAAAGTCCATGAAATCATCATTTTGAACCAAGAACAACACTTAGCAAAGCATAGAAATAAGCTTAAAGACAACTCCCTACCTAATGTGGTTTGAAGGAAAGGAAGAGAACTTGGTTTCTTGGAGTGAAATGAAAGAAAATCTCTTTGAGAAATTGAAGAAGAAGTTTCGGCCAAGGGGGAGGAGGAAAGAAAGTTTTTGTGCTTTGTAAAAACTAGAAATTGTGCAATTGTGAGCAAGGCTTCTAAGACTCCTTAAACATGCCTATTTATAGAGATTTTGGAGCTCATGAATGGACAAATGGAGGAGGCATGGGTGGCTGATTTTAGGGAGGACAAAGGGAGGAAAAAACATTTTCATTTTTGGTGGCTTAAAATGTAACATCCCCTCCTGCTTTATGGATTGCCACTCCCCCACAAACCAACACGGGTCTTTCAACGTGCTTTGTCCTCACTCACACGCTTCCTAGGAAAACTTCCAGGAGGTCACCCATCCCAAAACCCAAGTTAAGCAAGCTTAACTGAGTTCTTTCGTGATGGGCTACCGAAAGAAAGATGCATCTTTGTGGCATAGGTAGTACCAATCAATTCATATAAGTCTTCCTTAACTGTATAGTCCCATACCTATACAGACTAGATCCCTCTCATTCGGGGTGTAATCGGTTCATTCATGTACCCCTCCGCTTGGAGGCAGGAGCCGCTCCTTGTTCGTGCCTTCTCACCGCCGATCACTCCCTGCCTTGTCCCGGGCGTTACATGCCCACCAGCTTCGCTTGGTTCGTCCCGAACCACACCATACCTGGGAGAGGTGCAGGCTCTGATACCATTTGTAATGCTTGTACGAATTGCTCCTAACTTATCTTCTAACGTTATATTCCTTTAGTGTCCTAGGTGACTTAAAATCTTGTCATCATCATCATTATTTTCCTTGGGGCCACCCTATACTCCACCCTTTTGGAGTAATCTAGGTTATGAGCTCATACCTTACTAGTCGTCACTAGCATATACTTATCCTTTTTGATAAGTTAAAGTCCTGACTCTACCCTTTTGAGAGAATAAGTTAGGGGTTAGAATCACCTTTTCACCACCTATAGTTTGATGGGTCCAGAGGATCATTTTCTTATAAATTTTAAGTCACCAATAAGTCTTTGCATGTTAAACTCGCAATTCATAATAATTCTAACATTTTCTTATTTACAGTCTTATTCTGGAATAATATATATCAACTATAATCATGCATCCTGGGAGATTCCAGGAATGAGAGGTGGGTCACAATGGACACTTAAATACCAAATCTTTCCTTAGCCAGAATCTTTCCAAATTGCACTCTTAAGGAATACACTTCCTTCCAGTAACAAAATATGTCCTTATTTCATGCATAAGTTTTCATTGTTTGCAACACAACTATAACATACAAACCAGGGAATCAATCAATGACACCAAATTCTTGATAAGCATCAAATCACATTTTAAGTACACATAAAATTACTAGCTTCCCATAAAATTCTTATAAAGTTTTAAAACTCTTTTAGAACTAATTCTTTTTGTTTCCAAATTCTTTCTTTTTGGTAGCCTATCACGAAAAGAACATAGTTAAGCGTGCTTGACTTGGGGTAATTTTGGGATGGGTGACCTCCTGGAAGTTTCCCAGGAAGTATGTGAGTGAGGACAAAGCACGCTGAAAAGACCCATGTTGGTTTGTGGGCAGTCGGAATCCATAAAGCAGGGGGATGTTACATAAAACATGGAATCATGAAACATGATTCCTTGTTTTCATACCTTGAGTTTTGTGCCAAGTTTGACAAATTTTCTAATGCATATTAGGCCATATAATTTCATGCATTACAGCCCAAGGAGGATAAAATTTGTGTGTTCCATGTATTATGTAAGTGTAGGTAGGTATCTTTGCAAATTAGAGAATTTATAGTTAAGGGCTTAGGTGAATTAGTAAGCAATTTGAGTGTTTTTAAGCAATTTTAAGTTCTAATCAATATAAATAAATAATTTTGACTCTAGATTAATAATTAGAATCTAATAACCTTTAATTTGAGCCTAATATTGCTTAGGTTTCGCTATACGAATCAAAAATCTCGAAATTCGCAAAACCTATAAAAAGAGGGACAAAATGGTAATTTTACTTAAAAATTGCCCGAGACCACCCGAGCTTAACTAATGGTTAATTATAGCTCAAAAACATGTTTTAAAACATTTTAGTGAGGTTGGGGCTCATTGGCATGCAATTGGAGTTAAAACAGAAGGGTGTTTTGGTCATTTGCGTGTTGAACTCAAAAATTAGGATTCTTCTTCTCTATTAACACACATAACATAAATAATCCCTTATTATCATCAAAACATCCCTTGAGGACGGGTAGGGCCCACGATCCTCATTTTCTGAAAATAACCTTAGGGGCATTTTGGTCATTTTACACGTATAGAAAATTTGGGTTTGTAACTCTCGCACGAATTGCTCATAACCTTTCTTCTAATGTTATATTCCTTTATTGAGGATTGTTCGGTCTCAAATTTTATGTAAGAATTACATAGAGTAATTCGGTAATTTTAAACGGATAAAAATCAGGTGTTACAAGGATAGGGATTGACTATATCTACTTTCGGGCAAATGACCTCAGGGCATTTTGGTCATTTTGCACATGGAAATCGATTTGCGATTTTCGCACAAATTGTTATCCAAGACTCATATAATGTTATTCTAATGTTAAAATTACTAATTAAGGATTGTTCGACCTCAAATCTCGTGCGAAAATTACTTAAGGGCATTTTGGTAATTTTGCATGATAGCAAAAATCGGGGCATTACACATGTGGCTGACCCAAGGAGGGATGCGCATCGCACAGGACACTCGAAGTTTGAGGAGCTGATTAAGTTTTCGAGGATTTTCAGGGAAACCTTACGAGTTTTGAAGTGTGTTAAATATGAAGTTGGGCTGAAGGCGAGATTAATGTCATAATTGCACACTTAGAGATTAGGCACTTTCTTACCCTAGTCAACAAGTGTTGCATCATTGAGGAGGGCCATAAGAAGTTGAAAGTGTCAAGGGCCGAGATTCACTAAGAACTAGCACTGCAAGCTCCAAGGTTCAAGCCATAATTCAAGCCACAGGGCCAGGAGACTTTTCATCATGGGGATCGAGTGGCCCCAAAGGTAAGGTACCCCGAGGAACCGTTGCACCCTAAGACCTGACTTGCTACATTATGTCCCAATGTGGGAAGCTACATGGGGATCGTCCTTGTTTGTTAGGCCAGGGAGTTTGCTTCAAGTGCGAGAGCTCGACCACTATGCCGGGAGTGCTAAGAGGAACCCAACGACCTCTAACCCCAACCACAACTCTAAGGGAGGGTTTTTGCCCTCAATACGAAACTCGGTGAAGTCCAGAAACCTCATAGAAGGTAAGTGTAAAATGACAGTAGAACCTTAATTGTACTATATGACTCTAGCACAGCCCATTCATTCATATCTCATGATAGTGTTAAGTCTTTGAAATTGCAAGTGTCAAAACTCCCTTTTGATCTTCCTTTTCTACACCCATTGGTAAACTTGTTAGGACTTGTAGATGTTGCTTAAATTTCCATTTCATTGTTGAAGGTAGACCTTTTATTCTAGATTTAGTTTGTTTGACTATGCATGGTCTAAACATGATTCTCAATATGGATTGGCTTCACACCAACCGTGTAATGTTAAACTGTTATACAAAGTCTGTCATTTTCTCCCTACCATTCCTGTGCCTAGTAAACCTATAAGTCTTTACTTAAATGCTATAGAGGTCAACTGTTATGGGGGAGAGTAAGGGATATGTTCTCCTAGCCTAGTGACGTAGACTTTGAGTAAAGTATTGATGATGTGCTTGTAGTAAAAGACTATCCTTAGGTATTTCCAAATGAGATACCTAAGTTTCCTCCAATGAGAGAGATTGAGTTCTCTATAGAGTTGGTCCCAGGAATGGGACCTATGTCCATAGCACCCTATAGGATGTCATCCTTAGAATTGACCAAGTTAAAGACTCAGTTAGAAGAGCTTTTGAAAAAGAAGTTTGTGAGACCTAGTGCATCATCTGAGGAGCCCTGGTTTTGTTTATCAAAAAGAAAAATGGGAGTATGAGGGTTTGTATAGACTATGGGCAATTGAATTGAGTGACTTGAAGAATAAGTATCCTCTGCCAAGGATTAACGATTTGATGGATCCGTTGAGGGAGCGGTAGTGTTCTCAAAGATTGACTTGAGGTCGGATATCATCATATTAGAGTAAGGATGAGAACATACCCAAGACTACCTTTAGGACCTAGTATAGCCACTTTGAGTTCACAGTTATGTCATTTGGTTTGACCAATGCTCCTGTTGTGTTCATGGACTACACGAATAGGATCTTTAGACCCTATTTGGATCAGTTTGTGATTATTTTCATAGATGATATACTCATCTATTCGAAGACCCGTGAGGAGCATGAACATCATTTATGGATGGTTTAGAGGTTTTGATGGAAAATGAGTTGTATGTGAAGTTGTCTAAGTATGAATTTTGGCTGGATGAGGTGAAATTTTTAGGACATGTAGTGTCAAGAGGATGTATCACAATAGATCCTAGTAAGATAGAGGCAGTGATGAGCTAGGAGAGACCTACCATGATGATAGAAATACAGAGCTTTTTAAGTTTGGCAAGATATTATCGTAGGTTCATTAAAGGATTTTCTCATATTTATTTACCCTTGACCAAGCTTACTAGGAAGAATGCCCCTTTTCATGGACTCGGAGTGTGAGAAGAGCTTCCAAGAGCTAAAGATGAAGTTAACTACCACCCAAGTATTAGTTTTGCCTAACCCCAACCTTGTGAGGTGTATTGTGATGCTTCAGGGAAAGGTTTAGGCTGTGTGTTGATGCAAATAGGCAAGCGGTAGCCTATGCGTCCATACAACTCAAGCCTTATGAAATAAACTACCCCACCCATGACCTTGAGTTAGCAGCCGTGGAGTTTGCTTTGAAGGTATGGCGACACCATTTGTAGAGTAAAGTTTGAGGTGTTCTTTGATCACAAGAGTCTCAAGTATCTCTTTGATCAGAAGGAGTTGAATATGAGGTAGAGGAGATGGATGAAATTCTTGAAAGACTATGATTTTGGGTTGAACTATCATCCCGGCAAGGCTAGTGGTTAACGCCTTGAGTCAAAAGTCATTACACCACCTCAGATGATGGCTAAGGAGGTAGAGTTAATTGAGAGGTTTAGAGACCTAAACTTGGGGATGACGTTGACCACTGAGAACATGAAGGTGTGCCATCTCAGTGTAACGAGTGACTTCAAAGAGAGAATCACTCAAACTCAACAAAAGGATGAGGAGTTTAAGGAGACCTTAGAAGCAATAGCAATAGGAAAATTGAAGGGTTTCACCCAAGGAGCTGAGCTGGAAGTTTGAAGGCCGGATTTGTGTGCTGGCAAATGGTGACCTCGAAGAGATTTTGGAGGAGGCTCATAAGAGCTACTTCACCATTCACCCTAGTACCACCAAGATGTACTAGGACTTGAAGAAGATATTTTGGTGGCCTAGTTTGAAGAAAGACGTGGCCACATGGGTAAGTAAATGTTTAGTCTGTCAAAAGGTAAAGATTGACCACCAAAAACCTTCTGGATATTGCAGCCTCTGTCAATTCTCGAATGGAAATGGGATAGTATCTCAATGGATTTCATGACGAGTCTACTTAAGACCTAAGCTGGCCATGACACCATATGGGTGATCATAGACGACTAACGAAGTCAGCTCACTTTTTGCCCATCAAGATAACTTATTCGTTGGATAAGTTAGCTCAGCTATATATCCAAGAGATTGTGAAGTTGCATGGAGTGCCATCAACTATAATCTCTGAATCGTAATATGTGATTTACGTCACATTTTGGGGAGCCTTTTAGAAGGCGTTCAATTGAAGCTGTGCCTATCATGGCATACCACCCTCAAATAATGGGCAATTGAGAGGACCATACAAACCTTAAAGGATATGCTGATGGCGTGTGTATTGGATAAAAGGGGAAGTTAGGAAGGATACTTGCCACTAATCAAATTTGCATATAGCAATAGTTATCATGGGAGCATCGGTATGGCACCATATGAGGCCCTATATGGAAGGAAGTGTCAATCCCCTTTGTGTTGGTATGAGCCTAGTGAGCACAGGATGTTAGGATCTGAAGTTGTAAGGGAAACAACGGAACAAATCATGAGGATTAATGATAGGATCCTTACCGCTCAAAGTCGATAGAAAAGCTATTCAGACAAACGGCGAAAGCCGTTGGAATTGAGAGGGAGAGCATGTATTCCTTAGAATCACCCCCACATAGGCATAGGACGAGCTATGAAAGTCAAAAAGTTGAGCCCTGATTTCTTGACCCTTTTGAAATCCTTAATAGAGTCGGTTCAGGAGCATATTGAATAGCCCTACCACCCAATTTGTCCAACCTTCATGATGTGCCCTAGTCATATGTTAGAGCCAGAACAAGTACAATTAAGGGAGGACTTACCTTCAGCCTCCGCCCACGAGAATTGTGGACAAAGGAGTCAAGCAATTGAGGAATAAGACTACCTTTGGTCAAAGTGGCTTAGGGAGAGGGGAGCGGAGGAGTTTACTTGGGAATTGGAGTTGGACATGAAGTCACAGGACCCTGAGCTTTTCACAGGTAATGAATTTCAAGGATGAAATTTTTTAAAAGGAGAGGAGTATTGTAACATCCCAAATTTCGTCTAAACTAATTGACTCGATGAACTCGAGCAATTAATTTACTGAGTAGGTGGTTGATCTTGGCCCCATAGTGGGAAAAGTTAACATTGGTGATTTATTGTTGATTAATGACATTAGCATAGTTAGAATAATCAAGCATGTCTAGAAAAAAATGCAAAGAATTACAAAAATATCATCACTTAATTGAAATTACAAAAACACTCTTACTATGTAAAGGAAATTACCAAATTACCCTTGCCTTATTAGTTAATGACAAAGACACCCTTATTCTATAAATGGAATTACAAGAATACCACTCCATTGTCTAATTACAAAATTACCGTTGTCTTGGTTAAAGAAATTACTACAATGCCACTACTTTAATAATTACTACAATGCCATTTGCATAAATCCCTAGACTTGTCTTTAAACAAGAATGAATCTAAGCCATTGGATTAAGATGACAATACAATAATTCAATCACATACATCATGCACATTCTTAACCACATACATGCACATAGACAATTCCATGCTAAAAATTAAAAACACCTATTAAAGCATAAAGTTTCATGATGTAAATCTATGATGTATACATGCATTACAGGTTAGAAAATTTCCACTACCCATGCATGCCCAACAACAACATTTTTGCATAAAACATGGAGCATTTTCACCCCAAAATTTGGCTAACATGCTTGCATAAATCATGCAAGCATTCTTCTTCTTTTCTTGATTCTTCCACAATAAATACTCTTCAAACTTTCTTCCATTCACTCCATTTCCAAGTCACAAAGAGACCTCACCATGCTTTGTAAGAGCTACATCCTCTAACTCTTGTAGAATACATACACTCTTACTTGTCTTCAAGCCTTAGAAACTCTCTACGTGTTGTTTCTCTATTCTTTCTCTACCATTTCTTCTTTTGTTCTTCTCTTCAAAGACTTCTCTTTACTCTCTAAACTTCATTCAAACAATTAAATTCTAAGCCAAACTTTCACTAGCCTTCACAAGAGTTACAATCGTTAACTCTATGAAAAATATTCTCTTAAGCACTCAAGTTCTAGAGCCAAGATTCAAGGAGGGTCATCCACTCCAAGGACTCTTGCTCAAGCTCAAGGAAGAAGAGAAGGACTCTTTTTAGACCCTACATAAGAGGTACGAATTTCTTCTTTATTTGTTCAAGCATTGTTGGTTTCTAACCTTGTCCATGGTTAGAATGCCTCAAGCTTATGTTATTGACAAAAGTGTTGAATGGTTGTTTGTGAAATATATTTTTATGAATCAATTAATTCACTTCTCTATTATAAATGTTTTTATGATGATAACATGTTTATGGATATATGCAATGAATATGATGTATGCTTATGTGATTAATTACATGATTATTTGTGGCATGTTGTGATTATGACTGATTAATTAAGATGCATGTTTGATATGTTATATGACAAGAAGCAAATTTGGGAAAATTCCATTCCCAACCGTTATACGGTCGAATTTTCACCAAATATGTGGACTTAGAAAAATTATGGAATTTTGAGCATGAAATGTAAAATGATAAGTTATGATTATATGTTCATGTACTGCATCTTTAAATAACATAAAACACATGGAAATGATCCTCTAGACTCCCCAAATTAAAGGTTATGAGAGGTGATCCAATAAGGATAAGGTGACATAAAACATATAGAAGTGATCCTCTAGACTCCTCGAATTAAAGGTTATGAGATGTGATCCAATAAAGGTGATCCTTTAGACTCAGGAATTAATAGTTATGAAATGTGATCCTATTCCCCCTAACCCGCACTTTGAGAGTTGGGAATTTGCTTATCTATAGGATAAGTGTAGACTAATGATGACTAGTTAGATATGAGCTCATAACCTAGAAATCTCCAAAGGAGTGAGTATTGGGTGGCCCCATAAAAGAGAACAAGAAAGTTAAGTCACCTAAGAGAGTAAAAAGGAAAGATTATATTAAAATGACTTATGTTCCTTATGTTATTATAATTCATTCAAGTCTTGTGGTATGTTACATAAGCATTGACATGCATTTCATAATATGGTATACTGCATTCATGACATTAAGATTCATGTTAAAAGACATGGGCCTCGGATAATGGTATTTGAAACTTAATAAATGAATCTTCTTAATTGTCCACTATTTTCATAATAAAACCCAAGGTTCCTGAGGACGAAGATGATGACATTTGTTTGGAGACGAAAGCCTTGCTGAGATTCTTGTACAAGTTTCTCATTCCCTCTCTTTTCTTTTCCAACTTGTTTTCAGAGGGCAATGACTACATTAGTGATCTATGTTGATGCTCCTACTTGGGAGATACAATTCAATCCTGCTAACTAGTCTTATCATTTTATAGGTTGTCTCGATACTTCTACTAACCTTGCTCGTGTGGATCTCGGAGCGTCATTAGTAAGTGTTGATGTTAAACCTCTTGGAGTGCTTGTGAATATCTCATTGAAAGAATCCTTCTTTTGATATTTTTGTTAAAGGTTATCTACTCTAGGCATATTCTAGTAGGAGTAGTAGGAGGAGATGTTTTAGTAGGTTGTTTTAGTTCATATACTTTTTATGTCTTTGGATGGCTACACTTAGCCAACCTCTGTTGATGGGCATGATACACTTTTAGTAGTGTATTTTGGTGTGTAATGTGGAACTGTTAATACTTATACTATAATTATATATGATGATGTGGATATGTTCATGTGATTATTGTGCACACATGTGACTCATTTTTATTTCTCCTCTATATGTGAGACAGATGATAGGCTTTACTTAGTACGCACGGCTTACATTTTGTTTTAAAAAAAATTTTACCTATAATTTCATTAAATTATTTCCAAGAATTTAAATTAAGAACTGAAATAAAAGAGTAATAACTAATAATTAACTTAAATACATCCTAGGCATGTTGAGTTAAATATTAGGTGTTACATTGACTTGTGAATGATTGCATTTTGAGTGTGTTTATTGTGACTTTGAGATTGAGTTTTTGTTTATTAAGGATAGAGTTGGCAGTGAGGCTATGTTTGATCCTGAGAAATGGTTCATTATGTGTGCATGTGTATGATTTGTGATCTAATCATAAATGAAAGTAAAACTTAGATAACGGGATCAAGAAAGGATACCACACGGTGTTATTCTCCCCTCCCCCTTTTTTCCAAATCTCTCAGGCTTTATAATTTTTGCTTCCATTTTTCTAAGAGTCTCTCTCCCCAAAAACAAGCGGCTCTTCTTTCTTTTTCAAAGTGAAGAGAGTACAGGAAATGAATGATCTCCCTAAACTTGTTTTTGATAAATAATAGTTTGTCCCATGCCCCAACTCTTGCCCATCATTCCTAATTCATGGCCTTGGCAGGGTGCAATCTTATCCATCATTACAGGGGTGGGGGGTATAGGGGATGGAAAAGAGATATTAAGGGATAACTTTCATTTAATATTTAAAGTGGGAATGACCAGGCATGCATCTTTGGACACTGCAATAAAGTTACTAATAAATTTATATAAACAATATGGGTAGATATCCATGTCATGCAACTCCTTTTGGTGGAGCGAAACATAACTATCTACAAATCATGATACAACCAGCATGGTTGCCTTTTAAAAACTGAAACACCAAAAACATCAACTATATTTTGGCCTAATCATTCATTATTTACATTCTAAATCATAATATACATCCTTAAGCAAAAAAGACCATTTATTCAACTAAACCATACCGAGCAAAATTTGATTTTGATATAACAATTCTAAAATTCACCATAAAATTGGTTAAATAGAGGTGTAATTCCACGACATCTTAACCTCACATAACCTTATCCTAGTATTAAAGTACCTCATTGAGGATGGCCTAGACAGGAGTCCTGATTCTCATGCAAAAATGACTTCAAGGGTGTTTTGGTCATTTCACAAGCCTAAAATGAGGTGTTACAAGAAAGACTACTTGGTTCAGCTTGGAAAAGCTGGTGAATAACTACTTTCAACATGATAGTTGAAGTTGTCTACTTGTCACGGGGTTAGCTTGGAGAGGCTAGTACAAGATTACTCAAGGTTTAACTTGGAGAGGCTGGTGAATAACTACTTGGTTCAGCTTGGAGCAAGTGAATAACTACTCAGGTTGTGACAGGAGGGGTTGTCTCCTGGTCACACGTGAGAGCTTAGGAAAGCTAATGTAAAGACTATTTGTGTTCTTTCTCTGTTTGAGAAAGATGTTTAGTGGAACCTCAACATGTGTTGAGTATCTGGATATAGGCTACTTTGGCCGAACTAGTATAAAAACCTTTGTGTCATATCTTCTTCTTCTTGATCTCTTTTACTTTATCTATTATGCCTTTTATCTCCTGATATATCCATTTAGTATTTCTATGATATGCTGTAGGCTTCAGAGATCTACTTTCTGAAATAAGTAATCCTATTTCTGTTGTACTTCAAGCTTAATGCTTGATAGTTCTTTTGTTAAATGTTTCATATGTGTAATGCCCTAATTTTTCCTGCGCGCAAAATTACTAAAATACCCAGAGGTAGTTTAACGGGATTAAGTGACGCTGAACCTGCCATCACCCGAGAGTTGGAAATATTAATTATAATGAATATATGATATATGGAAAAGTCCGAGTGGTCCCGGGAGTTTATGAGTAAAAAATTACCTTTTCACCCTTAGTTGGTGCTAAGTAAGCTTAACTGAGTAACTAAGGAAATATAGACAATATTAGACTCTAATTGAAGATAAATTAATTTTATTTATTAATTTTGAGTCAAAATAATTATTTGAGGTCAATTAAGGCCTAAGATTACTTATGGAAAGATTTATCCCATTCTTATCCAAAGAGCTCATGTGACCATAAAGTAAAAGTGAAAAGCAAATAGTGTTTTTTCTCTCATTTCCTAAAAATTAGAAACTATGTTGGTATTTGAATTTCAAACTAATTAAGTTTAACCCAACTAAATGTGTAAAGACCACTCCTTAATCATGTCTTAAAAAGCTTTACACACATGGTTACTAACCCAAACACTTAATTACCAATTCCTAACCCATTACCTAATTAAATATATCCCTAATCCATGTCCTAATATACATGAAACATGAAAACTTCCCCCAAAATAGGCCTACATGGATGCAATGCACCCCCATTTCCTTCTCATATTTTATTTTTTTTTCAACACTAATACACTCAAAAGCTCTCATTCCTTACCATTTGGCTTTTTAGTAAAGTCTTGTTCACCAAGATTTGTCAAAAAGCTCTTGTTTCTCTCTAGACTGAAGCTCTCTTCTTCTTCCTCCTCCACCTTCAAGAGACTCCATTCTCAACCTCCACTCAAGCTCTCAACCTCAAACCACCACATCTCCACCATAGATAAACTCCCAAACACCTATCTTTTCCATTCTCAAACATAAGAACACAAGAAAAATCCTTCCTCCACTTCTTTTCCTTTTGGCCAAATCCATCCATGGCTCCAAGAGAAGATTTTTCTTCTCTTTCTTCATAAAAGATCAAGCTTTTACTCTTGTAAACAAGAAACACCCTTGATAGGGATTTTGTTTTATGATTCTTTCTCTTATTCTTCTCCTTCTTTTTCAGTTTTAATATTTGGTTGATGGTCATGACTATAGCTTGATGATGAGGGTTCTTGATGTTGGTTATGAAACCATCATATATTTGACCTCTAAAGCTCAAGGCTTGATTTTTGGTTTCAAAGGAATATGAGAAATAGAATGCTTGTTGGTTTTCTTTGGTTAGTTTTTTAAGCTTGATGGTTAGTCCAAGGAATGAGGTTCTTGCAACCATGATGTTGAAGGACACTAAAGCTCACTTCCACTTTGTTAAGATTGATGGGGTTAAAAGATTTATTTTTTTAAAGTCTTGAGTTTGAGCTCCAACAAGATATAAAAATGAACTTGCATCCATGTTTATTCTTAAAGTTCTTGCATTTCATGTTTAAATTTTAAGTCTTGCATATCATGTTTATTTTTCAAGTCATCATCTTAAATCTTGAAGACTTAAAAATGGACTTGCATTTTCAAGTTTAAATTCCAAGTCTTGTATATCATGTTTATTTTTCAAGTTATCACCTAATCCTTGAAGACTTAAAAATAAACTTGCATTCTCATATTTATATTTCAAGTCTTGCATATCATTTTTATATTTCCAAGCCATCACCTTATAATAATAAAGACTACAAATGAGATTACATAGCATGTTTATTATTCTAGTCATCACCTAAGTCTCTAAAGCTCAAGACTTGCCCCATTTATCTTAAATGGAAATTTTGGTCTTGGACACATCTCAATATATGTATTTCGGCCTTGGGGTATTGGGTTTGAAGTTGGTTTTATTTTATTTTGAAGCTTTAATCTCGTGTCTAGAATGTACAAAGAATTTTTGAAAGAATTAAGAACTTAAGAGGAGTGAAAATGTGATCTCTAAGTGATTAAAAATCTATTAATGGAATCTTTAGTTTTGACACTGTTTTGATATTAATATTTAAGTTCTCAAAGAGATGAAATAGTTTCAAGTGTTTTCTATGTGTTAGAATGATTTTTGAGACAAACTAGTAACTAGAAAGGATTGAAAATGTGACTTTCAATGCTTTTAGAAATTGAAATTTATGGCTCCTGTTTGATATTGTTTAATGTTGTAAGGCATTGATTAGCACTGATATTAAGTGTAAAAATTACTAATAATTGTTATAAAATTTTTTTTAGCATTTTAGGAAAAACTAGTAACTAGAAATGATCAAAAAAGTGATTTTCAAAGCTTTTAGAAATTGAAATTTATGGCTACTGTTTGATATTGTTCAATGCTGTAAGGTACTGATTGGCACTGATATTATGTGTAAAAATTTCTAATAATTGTTATAAAAATTATTTTTGGTGTCTTAGGTGCTTAAAAGAATAATTACAAGTGTTATTTTGGACCGTTTTGTAAAATGTAGAAAGTTGTACTTTAAACTATCATTATGGAATTTTGGGAAAATGGATTTAATTAGAGTTAGTAATGATTTTGAGTGTGTCCATATATTCAAAATACCATTTATGATGTTTAGAAGAAGTTTGAGAAGCATTGGCACTTGTTAAGTGTCAAGAATGTGAAACTTTGCACTTTGATCCCTAAAATCTAACAAAATTTGGCCAATGGCCCAAGATGATTTTTATGATGAATTTAAATGCTTTCTAAGTGATATTGATGTAATTATTATGTATTGAAGGCTATGTGTATAATATCCCGATTTTTTTTTCTATTGTCGTGCACAATGACCAAAATGCCCTTAAGGCCATTTTTGGCACAAGAATCGAGGACCGCGTCAAACTATCCTCAAGAGGTTAGTTTGATGATTTAATGGAGATATGTTTTGGACGACAATGAAAGACATTAATTTTTCTTGTTAATCTTGAGTCAAAATATACCCAATTTTGTTCGGCTAATTAAACAAGCAAATCCTATAGATCTCACTGGCTTGTAGATACCCTTTTGGATCCACCGCATTATTAACCCCAACTTCCCTTCTTGGAATTTGATGTTCTATGTCCTCTGTGTTACTTTCAACTGTGCTAATAATTTTTTTATTTTTTTATTTTCATTCAACTTATGCTATCTGTTAATTTTTTTTCATACATTTTAGTTGCTCACTCACTTTTGTTGAATACATGTATGCATGCTCTTCTACTTCTTTTCATGACATCATTTTCTCTAATATTTAATGGGGTCTATGTTGTGTTCAAGTTAGATTTGTCATTTTATTCCATTTGATAATGGGTTTAAACTCTAAAGCGTGTAATGATAATTGATGAGTACCATAAACTATCATTGCATGTGCACTCTGTTGTTACACATTTTACTATGTTTTCTATGCTTAACATAGATTTGTTAATGGGGTTACTTGGTCCGAGGTTTTAGTACCTAATTTCATAGGTTATTGCACTTTTCAAATCTTGGCCTTTCCTATGACTCTAAGTGCTTTGATCATGGAAAGATCATAATTCTAAATTGGAAATTGGTTGTCCTGTAAATGGAATTTTCTTGGCTCCCATTCCAAGAAGCGCGAGTAGTGTCATAGAATGTAGCTTGAGGAGACAAAATATTAAAATTTTCATAATGCAACCTTTCTTTCTCATCCCTTGCACTCTTTACTCACTGCAAGGATGGGCACTCTGCCAAGACACTCAACCAAGGAGGATGGGCAAGATTGAAGCATGGGAAAAATTGTTGTTTATCAAAAACAAGATCATTCATTTCCTGTTACCATCTTCACTTTAAAAGAAAAATCACGAAAGCAAAGAGGATAGGCTTTCATACATTCGTAATAAACAAAATGAACGAGAAGAGTAAGATTTGGAAATGAGGAGAAGAAAAGAGATGCAAGGAGCCGTGTGCTCTCCTATTTGTCATTTCCTAATTTTGTGTTCCCCTATTCTGATATCACAAATTACACATGCACATACCTACACCATAGCTCTCTCATTCTCAAAATCACAAACAAAACCATAGCAAACAACCCCAAAATCAAAGACCCAAACCCATTAGCAATCGAAATCAAACCAAGCAGTCTTTCATTATTACAACCAACCAAGTCCAGAACAAATGTTCAACCTACAAACGCAATCAAATTGTCAAACAAAGAAAAAATATGATAAATACAGAAAGAGGTGTTGGTTTCTTTTCTCCAACCATGTAGCCATTAAACCCGCTCTCCAACACCGCCCTAAGCTCCTCCATTGCACCCAGTGCCACCTACCCTAATCCCCCTTTCATCACCACACAACCACCTGAATCAAACATAAAACAACACAGATTACCTCAAACACATCAAGATCTTCAACCAAAAATCACAACAAAACATATATTCAGATTCTTCAAAACAAAAAAAGGGGGAAGAAAAATCCAGAAGTAGAAAGGGAGGAGGTGTAATATCCTCGCAAGTATGACCTCATCCTTAAGTCATGGCATCATAGTCGATAGTTATTACTTATAGATTTGCATACCTTTCTTAATTATCTATAGCAAGAATCGGTCGAATTGCGTATTAACTAACTCGTGGTTCTATAAAAATATATTGCAAGAAATAACATTTATTTAATACAAGTCAAGTGCAAAAGGAAGTCTTCTATGAGCTTTAATCCACATAGGTTCTTTACTACATCTATAGACATACATATATGTATAACTATGTACAATAGATACGAGTTCCCACAACTAAACTATAGAAACTACAATTTAGTCTTTCTTGTAGCTGCTTCACTATCCTCTGGAATCCACCTGGAGATGACACAGAAACACAAACAAGCAGGGATGAGAATTCTGAAATTCCCATTAGGGTATCTTGACGCCCCAATTTTTATTGTAATTTTTACTGTCATTAGGAATTACCAAATTACCGTAGGTAAATATTATATAAAATTTGCGACCAAACAATCCTTAATAAGGGAATATAACGTTAGAAGAGAAGTTAGGAGCAATTCGTGCAAATATTGCAAACCCCGATTTTCTATACGTGTAAAATGACCAAAATGCCCCGAGGTTATTTTACTCAGAAAATGAGGATCGTGGGCCCCACCCATCCTCAAGGGGATGTTTTGATAATAATAAGGGATTGTTTGTGTTATGTGTGTTAATAGAGGAGAAGAATTATAATTTTGAGCTCTAACACACGAAATGACCAAAACGCCCTGCGGCTTTTTTAACCAATTTGCGTGCCGACTTAGCCCGAACCTCACTAAAATGTGTTAAAAGGTGTTTTTAAGCCATGATTAACCATTGTTTAAGCTCGGATGGTCTCGGGCAATTTTTAAGTAAAATGACCGTTTTGCCCTTTTGTGCAGTTTTACAAATTTTGAGATTTTTGATTCGTCTAACGAAACCTAAGCAATATTAGGCTCAAATTAAAGCTTATTAAATTCTAATTATTAATCTAGAGTCAAAATTATTTATTTAAATTGATTAGAACCTAAAATTGCTTTAAAACACTCAAATTGCTTACTAATTCACCTAAGCCCTTAACCGTAAATTCTCTAAATTGCATGAATACCTTGCCTACACCTAAATAATACATGGAACACACAAAACCCTCTTCCATGAGGCTGTAATACATGAAATAATTCAGCCATAATCATTAGAATTATTACAAGATAATGCACTAAAACAAAATGCCAAAAATTCCCTAAAACATGGCATAAAACATGCCTTAAACAAGGAATGATTTTCCTCCCTTTGTTCCCCATGAAAAATCCAAAAATTATGCCTCCTCCTCTTGTCCATACATGAACTTAAATCCTCTATAAATAGGCATGCTTAAGGAGTCTTAGATGCTTGCTCAAAATTGTACACATTTCTAGTTTTTCTAAAGCACCAAAAGCTCTCATTTCCTCCTCCTCTTGGCTGAATTCTTTCTTCAAGTTTTCAAGAATATTTTCTTTCATTTCACTCCAAGAAACCAAGTTCTCTTCCTTTCCTTCAAATCAGATTAGGTAGGGAGTTGTTTTTAAGTTTATTTCTATGTTTTGCTAAGTGTTGTTCTTGGTTCAAAATGATGATTTCATGGATTTTCTCTAGTTTTTCCATTTGGTTTTCTTCCTTCTTTTTCTTTAACCAATTCGGCCATATGGCCTAGGTGGGACTAAGATGATGGCTTGATGATGACGACCTTGAAGGTGGGTTGTGAATCCATCACAAGTTAGGCCTCTAAAGCTTGAAAGTTCCACTTGATGCAAAACTTTAAAGAATGATGTTTTTATGATGATTTTATGATCTTGAGTTTAGAATTTGAAAGATGTATTTCTCACTTTGTCTTGTTAAGATATATATATTGAATTTGTATTTTTATAAAGTCTTGAAGGAGCTCTAGTAAAGAAATAAAATGAACTTGCATCCATGTTTAAGTTTATGCCTTGCATAATCATGTTTACTTTCTATGTCATCACTAAAATTTCAAGAATGAATAAATGGACTTGCATACTCATGTTTAAATTTCCAAGTTTGCATTTCATGTTTATATTTCATGTTGTCACTTGATCTCTAAAGATAATAAAGAAGTTGCATCTCATATTTATTTTATGTTCTCACTTTATTTTATAATGGCTAAAAGAATCAACACATGACATGTTTATTTTTATGTCATCACCTAAAGATCCTAGAGCTCAAAGACTTGCCCAAGTATCACAAGCAAAGAAATAAGATTATTGGAGTTAAAGAATTGATTCTTTAAGAAGTCTTGAGATTGGAGCTTAAAAAGATGTAATAATAATTCTCTTCTCCCTTCACCGGTCCAATGCGGATTACCGCCGCCCCCTTCTTAAGATTCTTTCTCCCTCCATTGGTCCTGACTACGTCGTTCCAGTTCTTGCATCATGTTTATATTTCAAGCTCTTGCATCATGTTTAATTTTCAAGTCATCACCTTAAATCTTAAAGATAAAGAAATGGATTTGCATATCATGTTTATAATTCCAAGTTATCACCTTATAATGACAAGATTAAAATGAGGTTGCATAGTGTAACACCCTAACTTTCACCTCACACGCTCAAGTCGCATTCGGCTAGTTATTAGACGTTACGCCTTTTGTTTCAGAACTTGACTTATCTTTATCTAAAATATGGGTAATAAAATATGACTAAATTTTTCTTTTTGAACTTGAGAATTAAAATGCGAGCCGCGCATGCGCATACATAACGATTAATACACACAAGATATAGCCAACATGTACACATTATCATAGCATATAGAAACAAGTCATGGAATAGTCACAGCATAATTTATATTAACATATCATAGTCACATCATAGACGATGCCCTTCGAACATGAGGACATCTCAAGATACTAAAAATAACAAAAGATGAACGTACACGAACCCAACGCTAGACATTACTATAACTTTTCTAGACTAATCTTCGCGCTTCCGCTTGACCTCTGATTCGGTGGGTAGCGTGGTTCCTAAACTTGCGCCTCACAAAGGATCACAAACATCTGCATCACTCGCCTCTGGAGACGACACGGAAGAAAGGAAAAGGGATGAGAAATCTATATAAGATTCTAGGAGGGCTTCCCGACTCTAACACAAGTGTCATCGTCGTCACCCAGCCACTTCGGTCTTATTATGAAAGGGTGTGCATGCATAAGATTCAATTTTTACATTTCTCAAGTTCTTTTTATCCGAAGTGGGTGTCTTTTAACATGGGTCTTAATGACATGAATGCAACATATATTCTATGTATGCATGGCAATACTTGAGCATGACAGTACACATAGATAGCACGTATTACTTAATCAAAGTATCAATGAAACATCAACAAAACGTATGCATATACATCTTTTACTTTATCATAATTGAATTTGAGAGTTCCTTTCATAACTTTTTTCCATTATTCCACCCTCATCATGGTCACCAAAATCCACCCAACATGCCGGCCTCGCGATTTTATCATGGTCACCAAAACTCCTAATCACCTATCGCCTAGGAATGAGCTCATCCTAACTAGCCGTTGCTAGATTTATACGAGGAAAAATAGAGGGGGAATCATATCTCTTTCTTTCTTGGAAACGCATCAACTGGTTAAGACCAGTGACTTTGTCCGCTTCGGTATGGCTCGACGTCCATACCCCACGGGTTTACTTTCTCACTCAGCAAGAGAAATGCGTCTCGGCATATAACCTTTTTATTAACATATCTCTTTTCTTTCTTGGAGCAGGAGAATGCGTCTCGGCATATAACCTTTTCATTAACATATCTCTTTTCTTTCTTGGAAACGCATCAACTGGTTAAGACCAGTGACTTTGTCCGCTTCGGTATGGCTCGACGTCCATACCCCCACGGGTTTACTTATCCTCACGTAGCAGAGAAATGCGTCTCGGCATATAACCTTTTCATTAACATATCTTGTATGGATGCAACATGAGCGTACAATCATAATTCATCATATAACATCATTTATGCAACATGAGCATGGAATCATCTTAAAACATACCATATACTTTTCTCATATGCAACGTTATAACATTTCAAGTAACATTCATCACGTCATATATATTTCAAGTAAATAATCAAGTAAGACTTCAATACACATAGGCATTCTCATCATAATTTCATTTCATCATATTATGTACATTCCCATTAAGTAATCATGTAAAAAGGCAACATCACATAAGCATCCATATCATAGGTTCATCCCATTAAAATCAAAACACTCATTTTTGGCACATTTAGGTCCTGGTAATCGATTACCAAGAGACAAAACTTGTTTCTGGAAAGAAGAACATCATTGTAGTCGATTACATGAACTGGTAATCGATTACATGAGTCTGACTTGGTTCTGGGTAATAGAACACCCTTGGTAATCGATTACACCTCTTGGTAATCGATTACTATAACCCAGAATCTCCTAAATTGCTTCTGGTAATCGATTACATAGCCCAGGAATTCGATTACCAGAATCTTTTTTCAAAAAACTAAACTTTCTAACACATTTTCAAGTATCCTTCCTTTCCAAAACACTTTATCACACCTTTCTAAAAACTCTTTGAAATCATTATCATATTTCCATAATTAGAAACCAACATTGTAACATAACTAAGAAATAAATCTCAACACTCATAAAAGCAAACATAAAGGAAACTACTTCATATTCTTTATTTTATTGCTCATAGGCTTCAATCTAGCGCCATTCTAGAACGGCCGACCAACTTTAAGGTTGGCAAGGGTAAGCTTTGAGCTTTTTGAAAACATGTGATTAAGTTCTTCAAACAACTTTTAGTGATCTACTTAACATTTATATCAAACTTTTTATAACAAAAGGAAATGGAAACCGAAACCATTAAGGGGAAAAGGAAAGAAGAACTGAAAGCTTGAACAAGGAAAGGAAAGGAAAACTGAAATCATTTATGGTCCAAGACCAAGTTTTCAAGCTTTAGAGGTTTCATTGTGATGAACTCAAAGTCATCATCTAGAACTCTCATCATCAAGCTATCATGAAACATCATCAATGGCCTTGAAGGCCGAACATGTAAGGAAAAGAAAGAACTTGAAAGAAAACTCCCTACCAAGTGGTGAAGAGGAAAACTTGGTTCTTGAAGCAAGTTGAGAAGAACAACTCCTTCCTTAATGCTTGATGATTTTCGGCCAAGGCAAGGAGGAAAGGAAGATGATGTGTTTTCTTTGTGAGCTTGAAGAGATGAAGAAAAGGAAAGGAACTCTTGAGTCTTGAGAGAAAGAAAGAACTCAAGATTACTCTTTGAAGCTAATCTTGGCAAATGGACAAAATGCAACCAAGCTCATCCAAGCATGGTATTTATAGAGGGAATGAGACCTTGTGGCTGATTTGGGAAGGATGGCTTGGCCTCATGTTCCATGAGGTGAGAGAAATTGCTTTATGGAGGCATGGTGAGGTATGGTGGGAAGTATGGGCAAGATATGGGCAAAGCATGGGCAAGGCATGGGTAAGGCATGGGCTTGGAGTGCACAAATGGAGAGCATGAATTCAGCCAACATTTCAGCCAAGGGGGAAAAAGGATGATTTGCTCATGTAATTGTGGTTTAAGGATGTGTTTAGGTGTGTCTTTGATTAGGCTTTTGATTAGGCATTTGTGAGCAAGTGTTTAGGTGATAAAATGGCTAATTAAGGTGGTTCAAGACTTGATTAAGGAGTGGTCATACTAAATTAGAGAATTAAAACCATACTTTAGTAAAATCAAATCATAGACACAATTCCATGATTTAAGGAATTGGAGAGAAAACACTATTCATGAAAATGTGACATGATGTCTTAAATTCAAGAATAGGATTTGGAGCTTCTCTAAGCAATCTTAGGTCCTAATCAACCTTGATTAATTATTTTGACTCTAGATTAGTAATTAGAATTTACCAATCTTTAATTAGAGCCTAATATTGCTTAGGTTTTGAATCGTGTCATTCGGGCCAGAATGTACTTAGCTAGGGGTAAAACGGTAATTTTTCACTAACCGCCCTGGGCCACCGGGCTTATCCCGACATAAAACATTACTTAAAAACATCATTTAAAACCTTTTGGTGAAGTCTGTATTCACCACATTAAACGAGGTTAAACAACCACATGGGCATTTTGGTAATTTCGCTGTTTGAACTCAAAAATGAGATTCTTCTCTATTACCGCACATAACATACACAATCCCCTATCATCACAAAAACATCCCTCAAGGATGGCTAGACCGACGATCCTCATTTTCCGGGTAAAATGACCTTAGGGCATTTCCATTTATACACGGAAAATTCTGTCGTTACACATAGCATGTTTATGATTCTAATATATCACATAAATCTCTTAAGATCAAGACTTGCTCCTTTTATCCTAAGTAAGAATTTTAATGATGAAGATTCTTTCAAGTTTAGCAAAAAGAATTAGTTTCTAAAAGAGTTTTAAAGCTTTGCAAGGATTCTATTGGAAACTAATATTTTATGTTCACTTAAAATGTGATTTTATACAATTATATGAGGTTCATGATTCAGCTTTTGATATGAGATTAGTACCAATAAATGATGATGATTTAATATGTTTTGAGTTGTGATAATTATGGTTTATTGTTAAGAGAATGATTATGAATTGAGAATTGTATTATGATATAACATGCAAAGACTTAATGGTGACTTAAATTTATGAGGAATGATCCTTTGGACCCATCAAACTATAGGTGGTGAAAAGGTGATTCTTGCCCCCTAACCGTTCTTTCAAAAGGGTAGAGTCAGATTTTAACTTATCAAAAGGGATAAGCATATGCTAGTGACGACTAGTAAGGTATGAGCTCATAACCTAGATTACTCCTAAAGGGTGGAGTATAGGCGGTGTAACACCCTCCTAACTACTCTGGACTATTCTAGCAGGAGCATCGTAATTAGGAGAGTATTACTCCCATTATGGGATAGGCTAATCGAGATATATAAATAATTATCATACAATAAAATAAAAACATAAGGTAAAGCAACCACCAAAGCTCCACTATATACATATATTTTGTACACAACTATCTTTACATATGCTCACCCAGGAGATAAGTTAGAGCACCTACGATGCTACATAGGGACTTTTATCCAAAAGACCTATCGATAACATAAAGCCTAGCCTACTCATATTAAGATCCAGCAAAAATCGTATCCACATAAAATGGATCTTATAACTTCAAATAGAATCAGCGGAGGCTGCACGGTCCCATCACTACACTACAACTACATACAAGTCAAAAGCCTCTATAGGTCTAGCATCCTCCTAGGCGAAACCATTGGCCATCGGAATGATGGCCTCATCTCCACCTGGGCGTGGGACCCTCCGATGGGTCTGAATCCGAGGAGGAGGATGAAGAAGGTCCATCTCCAGGAGGGGGCATAGGTGGTGCAGGAGGAGGTATGAACACAGCGGGTGTGCTATATGAAGGGGCACATCATCAAAAGGAAAACCTGGGTCGAACTCTAGTGAAAACGGAGCTACTAAAAGAATGAGTGAAGAAGATATACGCTCGGACTTGGGATACGCTACTACATACAGCGAATCAACTCTGCGTCATAATGCCACCTCCACTCCGGCGAATCAAGAAAGAAGATCACGGTCGCATCTGGGATCTGAGCACAATACAACATACATGCACATAGGGATAAGAATATTATAAAATTCTCAGGGAAATCCCGTTAGCATAGACAGGCCTAATTAATGAGGTCATTCATGTAAGTAATATTATATTAGGTCCCATGCAAAAATGCTGATAGAATTAGCAATAACAATCGTACATATTATCTTATAAATAACCGACTTAATTTCATACTGTCACCTCTTTCTTTCATATAGGGAAGGCTTGATTTCACATTAGCAACATCTGCAATGGATAATTTTATAAAGGACAATAGACTGCCAGGACATGAGCTCATTCCTATCGTGATCATCGGACTTCATTTTTATGTTCACCTCCGAATCACACACAGTTCTTCCTAGCCACGTCTACCGACTCATACCATTCTTAGGGAAGTCCTTATTTTTGCCTTCCCTCTTTAACTCATATAAGCCTTGTTTCTTTTTTCCCATATATTAAAACATGTCCAGTTAGGAGTTATAAATTCTCTTTTTACAAGGCATGGCATACACCACTCATAGGCATTCAATCACATTAGGGTCTCATTTATATCTCTTGAATAACTCTTTAAAGTAACTATCATGCATGAATATAATTTATACCTGGACTAAGTGTCATTTTATCATCATTTTAGTGCAGCTTTACCATTTCAGCACTTGGGCTGATTCACTATGCTAACAGTAGCATTTTATTTCTATACCAAATGGCCAATTCATATGCCACAAAAATTCTCACTGACACTCCCACATGTCTAGAATAACTTGTAAAAATTTCAGGACATGTAGAGCCCTCTAGCTACTTTAGTAAATTGCACAAACTTAGTGGTCAAGGACCACAAATTCACAGACCAGACCCGGATTCTTCAAATTTTCAACCCTAGAAAATGATTGAATTAGTGCACAATAAAATTCACAGTGATACCTCAATATGTTATTAACTTCAGGTAAAAATTTCAAGGATTTCATTCAATCATTTGCTATGATAATAAAATCGGGCAACTTTATTGCTTTAGTTTCAACAACTTAGGCAGCACCAGTCACAATTTGGTTCTTGATTTTTTTGAAGTAGTAAACTTCAAAGTTAACACCCAATAAAATTCATGTAGTTAGTTTAAGGGTTCTCTTCAACATATAATTTTTATAGCTTATGACAACACCCACAAATATATCAGAAAATTCGTGCATAATTTCTGCTTAGGACACCTTAACTTTATGCTAGTCCAGATTTCCTTTAGTGAAAACCCCTTTTTAACACCATCCAAACCCACCACCAAAATTCACACATCAATAAAAATATATCATCAACCAAATAAAATGAAAATTTTGGAATAAAACCAAGCAGAACAGATTAGCAAAAATTTCAAGAGAAAAGACCATAGAAAACCCTACTCTTGAAGGCTAGTCTCTCTTTGTCTCTAGCTTGCTCCAAGATGAGAGTCCTTCACTCCAAGACTCCCAAAACACCTTCAAACCCTCCTCTGATCAGTGATGGATGAGGTGAATATGATGAGGTTTTGAATTTCTAATCGGTTAGATGGGTAGAGATTGAAGTGTAGATCAATTTTGGTGAAGGAAAGATTAGGTTTTGATGGTTCTAAGCTAGGGTTTTTGGATTTTGGAAGCAAACTCAAGCTCTTGGCTATGGAGGACCAGCTGCTGCCTTTTTCCTTCTGAAATGGCCGAAGCTCTAGCTTCTTGGAGAAGTTTGAATTCAAGTTTATCTTATAATTGGTGATGATGTCATAATGTTGAGTAATAGATTAGGATAGTTTCTAATCTTTAAAGATAAAAAGGATGGCTATGATTCAATTTTGATTACAAAATTGAATCTTAGCCATTCATATAATGAAAAAAATATACGGTTAATCATTTTGTAAAGGTTAAATTTGCTTTCGTGTTAAAAATCGCATATTGAAATTTTGCCGGATGAAATACCATACCTGTAATCCAATATTACCCGAAAATTAATTCTAAGTATGAAATTTTCATTTTTAAGTATTTCTAACCTCATCCCCATATTTTCAAAATTTCGGCACTTCCGAGTCCCTAATATAGGGTTTCGGCTTCCGCGAGCCCTGGGCCCGCAAAACACTATTCATATTTTTTTTTAATAAAAATCATTGAATCACTCTCATCATTTCTACGTTATTGGATTTTGAAAATTTCAACTAATAAAGCTTAATTTAAATTTTATTTATTTATTTGTTTTTTATGTGTATATATATATCTTGGATGTTACATTTCCACCCACCTAAAAAAAAAAATTTTGCCCTCAAAATTTCATACCTGGAACATTTCCTGATGATCTTTCCTCATGTTTGCCTCTAATTCCCATGTGTATTCTTCATTTCCTGTCCACCCCAAGCCACTTTTACTAGATGCACAGGCTTAGTTCTAAGTAGCTTGACTTCTCTATCAACGATCTGAATAAGAGGGTCTAAAATGTCAAGTCATCCTTTAACTGATGGACTCGAGTTCTATAACATGGTTTGGGTTGGATGATAACCTCTAAGTTGGGAGACATGAAAGACATTGTGAAGGTTAGATAGATGTGGAGGTAAAGCTATTTGATAGGCAGCTTACCCAATTCTTTAAGAATTTGAAAAGGCCCAATGAACCTGGGTGATAGCTTCTTAACCCTTAGTGCTCTCCCTATCCGTAGTAGGCATAACCTTTAGGAATACATGTTCTCCCTCCTGAAACTCTAAAGGTTTTCTCCAAATCGGCATAGCTCTTTTGATGACTCTGCAGTCAAGATTTTACTTCTAATTTTCTGAATTTGCTCTGTCGTTTAGTTCACAGATTCGGTCCCAACAACCCTGCCTCCGAGTTGTACCAACATAACGGAGATTGACATTTCGTCCATATAAAGCTTCATACGGGGCCATGCCAATACTAGCGTGATGGCTATTATTGTAAGCAAATTCCACCAACGGAAGCAACTTATCCCAACTTCCTTTCTGCTCAATCACACATGCCCTTAGCATATCTTCTAGGGTTTGTATGGTACGTTCTTTGTCCAGGTTTGAGGATGATAGGCCGTACTTAAACAAAGTTTGGTTCCAAAGGCCTTTTGGAAAGCTCCCCAAAATCTTGAAGTAAATCTCTGTCCTATCAGAAACTATTGAAGAAGGAATACCATGTAATCTCACGATTTCTTGGATGTACAAGGAAGCTAATTTATCTAAGGGATAACTAGCTTTAATGGGTAAAAAGTGAGCATATTTGGTTAATCTATCCACTATCACCCATATAGCATCACAACCCGACGACGTCCTTGGCAAACCCATTACGAAATCCATGGAGATACTTTCCCATTTCCATTCGGGATTTCTAAGGGTTGTAAGGTCCCAAGCTGGCTTTTGATGTTCTATTTTAATCCTTTACAAGTTAGGCACTTTCTAATAAACTCTACTATGTCTCTTTCATCCGACCACCAAAACATCTTCTTAAGGTCTGCATACATTTTACTTGTAACGCCCAATTTTTATTGTAATTTTTACTGTCATTAGGAATTACCGAATTACGTAGGTAAATATTATATAAAATTTGAGACCAAACAATCCTTAATAAAGGAATATAATGTTAGAAGAGAAGTTAGGAGCAATTCGTGCAAATATTGCAAACCCCAATTTTCTGTACGTGTAAAATGACCAAAATACCCTTGAGGTTATTTTACTCAGAAAATGAGGATCGTGGGCCCACCCATCCTCAAGGGGATGTTTTGATGTTAATAAGGGATTTATTGTGTTATGAGTGTTAATAGAGGAAAAGAATCCTAATTTTGAGCTCCGACGTAGAAATGACCAAAACGCCCGGCGTTTTAACCCAATTGCGTGGGCAGGGCCCGAACCTCACTAAAATGTTTTAAAAGGTGTTTTTAAGCCATGATTAACCATTGGTTAAGCTCGGGTAGTCTCGGGCAATTTTTAAGTAAAATGACCGTTTTGCCCCTGCTTTGTAGTTTTACAAATTTTGAGATTTTTGATTCGTCTAACAAACCTAAGCAATATTAGGCTCAAATTAAAGCTTATTAAATTCTAATTATTAATCTAGAGTCAAAATTATTTATTTAAATTGATTAGAACCTAAAATTGCTTTAAAACACTCAAATTGCTTACTAATTCACCTAAGTCCTTAACCGTAAATTCTCTAAATTGCATGAATACCTTACCTACACCTAAATAATGCATGGAACACACAAATTTCTCCTCCTTGGGCTGTAATGGATGAAATTATTGATGCCATTATGCATCAGAATAATTGCCCAAAGATACACTAAAACAAAATGCCAAAAATTCCCTAAAGCATGGCATAAAACATGCCTTAAACAAAGAAATGATTTTCCTCCCTTTGTTCCCCATGAAAAATCCGAAAATTATGCCTCCTCCTCTTGTCATACATGAGTTTGAATTCCTCTATAAATATGCTTACTTGAGGAGCCTTGGAAGCCTTGCTCATAACTTACACAAATTCTAGTTTTAGGAGCACCAAAAGCTCTCATTTCCTCCTCCTCTTGGCTGAATTTTTCTTCAAGTTTTCAAGAATATTTTCTTTCATTTCACTCCAAGAAACCAAGTTCTCTTCCTTTCCTTCAAATCAGATTAGGTAGGGAGTAGTTTCTATATTTATTTCTATGATTTGAGAAGTTGTATTTTTTTAGCTCAAAATGTTAAAATTATGAACATACCTTAGCTTTTCATTTCATTTTCCTCTTCATTTTTCTTTAACCAATTTGGGCATATGGCCTAGGTGGGACTAAGATGATGGCTTGATGATGAGGACCTTGAAGGTGGGTTGTGAATCCATCACAAGTTAGGCCTCTAAAGCTTGAAAGTTCCACTTGATGCAAAACTTTAAAGAATAATATTTTTATGATGTTTTTATGATCTTGAGTTTAGAACTTGAAAGATGTATTTTTCACTTTGTCTTCCTAAGATATATTGGGTTGAATTTATATTTCTCTAAAGTCTTGGAGGAGCTCTAGTAAAGAAATAAAATGAACTTGCATCCATGTTTAAGTTTATGCCTTGCATAATCATGTTTACTTTCTATGTCATCACTAAATTCTCAAGAATGAATAAATGAACTTGCATATTCATGTTTAAATTTCCAAGCTTGCATTTCATGTTTATGTTTCAAGTTGTCACTTAATCTTCAAAGATAATGAAGAGGATGCATCTCATATTTACTTTATGCTCCCACTTTATTTTATAATGGCTAAAAGAATCAACGCATGACATGTTTATTTTTATGTCATCACCTAAAGATCCTAGAGCTCAAAGACTTGCCCAAGTATCACAAGCAAAGAAATAAGATTATTGGAGTTAAAGAATTAATTCTTTAAGAAGTCTTGAGATTGAAGCTTAAAAAGATGTAATAATAATTCTCTTCTCCCTTCACTGGTCCAATGTGGATTACCGCCGCTCGGTTTCTTAAGATTTCTTCTCCCTCCACTTGGTCCCTGCGGACTACCGCGCTCAGTTCTTGCATCATGTTTATATTTCAAGCTCTTGCATCATGTTTATATTTCAAGCTCTTGCATCATGTTTAATTTTCAAGTCATCACCTTAAATCTTAAAGATAAAGAAATGGATTTGCATATCATGCTTATAATTCCAAGTTATCACCTTATAATGACAAGATTAAAATGAGGTTGCATAGCATGTTTATGATTCTAAGATATCACATAAATCTCTTAAGATCAAGACTTGCTCCTTTTATCTTAAGTGAGAATTTTAATCATGAAGATTCTTTCAAGTTTAGCAAAAAGAATTAGTTTCTAAAAGAAATTTGAGGCCTTGCAAAGATTTTACAAGAAACTAGTATTCCATGTACACTAAAAATGTGATTATGATAGGTTCATGATTCAGCCACTAATCAGAGTTTATTACCAATGTATGATGATGATTTAATATGTTTAAAGTTGTGATTATTATGTTTATTGATGAGGGAACAATTATATGCAAGTTAGAAGAGAAACTAGCTATATAAAACAACGTAAAGCAAGATTTCTAGAACTCTAGATAATGAAATTTATACAATATATCCAGAACCTTCAGTGGCCTTAAGAACCAGATTTTATTATGTTTAGATAAGGGAGAATGATTCATAATTGGGTTAGTAATTAATTTTGGCATCGAAGGGAAAGACGGTAACAAGAAAGGGTTAAAAACGCAACTTCTAGCATACCGTAAAACCTTAAGAATGACTTACTGTCTATGCTGCCCCATATAGTCTAATAATGTTCCTAAGGCTTATAATTAATGGTAATGATGGTAATGAATCCCTTAGATGCATAATTAATTAGTTCAATAATTGAGGTTGCCCGATTTAGAGTTTCGATTGTTGAGATAGCTTTCGGTAAGAATTGATGATGATGCCTCCTTGATGTTTTAAATGATAAGTCTATGTAGAGATTTGATGCTTTGGAATGTCAGTTATATGATGATGTAATGCCTATGAGAATTTGATATTATTGAATGATTTCATGGCTTGCATGTTATAGTTGCTATTGCAAACAATGAGAATGTTCATGCATCTTGATGATTAAGATATAACATGCAAAGACTTAAAGGTGACTCAAAATATATGAGGAAATGACCCTTTGACCCATCAGACTATAGGTGGTGAAAAGGTGATCCTGAGAAAATGATCCTTTGGACCCGTTAAACTATAGGCGTGAAAAGGTGATTCTTGGCCCCTAGTCCGTTCTCTCAAAAGGGTAGAGATGGAATTTTTACTTATCAAAAGGGATAAGTATGTGCTGACGACTAGCAAGGTATGAGCTCATAACCTAGATTACTCCCAAAAGGGTGGAGTATAGGGTGGCCCAGGAAAATGATGATGAAAGTAACTTTAAGTCACCTAAGAAACTAAGTAAATGCATTATGTGAATATGATGTTCTACTATGCATAATATTTATGAGATGATGATGAGAAATATGATGTTCTGCTATGCATAGTATTATGAAATGATGATGAGGAATATGATGTGATTTTATGCATAACTATGTTATTATATATGAAAGGAAAAGTTCATTATATACATGACATGCTAAGTTTATGATGCATTATAAGACGCATGATTAAAACCGACGAACCGGTAAAGTATATTTTCAAACTTAATAAATCAATCTTAGCATGCTCATTATTTCATAATAACCCCGAGGTTCCTGGGGACGATGATGATGACACAATGCATCATGAGGTGAGTACCCACTGAGATTCTTTTATATGTTTCTCACTCCCTCTATTTTTCTTTCCACCTCGTCTTCAAGAAATAGAAGGAAGCATTCGTGAATCACATTGAGGCTTTCACCGGTAGTTGAACTTGATCCTTAGTTTCACTCGTATATTTCAGATATCTATCCCTATCCCTGAGTGTTATTACTAGGTGCCATTAATGGATGTCCTTCCATCCATATATTATTTATGTTTTGTTAGATTGCCTACACTTAGTCTTATTCTGTTGGTAGGCAAAATATCTATATGATATGTAATTATGGATGCTGATGATGGAGCCAATATATTATGATGTGATGTTTGTAAATTCCTATGTGTCTTTTAAATTTTGCTAAATCATTCACGTTAAGCGCGGCTCACGTTTTCAATTATGTTAAAAAAAATGGCTCGTAATTTCACTAAGTATTTTCAAAGCATGATTAAGGAACTGAAGCAAAGAGTAAAGTCTAGTAATTAATCAGATTGCCTAGGTGTATTGGGTTAATTATTAGGGTGTTACATTTTGGTATCAAGAGTTAGTTTTATCTAGCTGAGGATTGGAGGCTATGCTTATAAAGCATACTATGTTAGAAATGTCATGTGTATAAGTTTATCATTAGGATGAGCTTGAGGATTAGAGATGCATGACCTTGTATGTTGCACGTGCCATGGTAACTTGCTCACTTTGCATGGAATGTTGAGCCTGATCACCTGTGTTGCTGTTTTGTGTGTATAGGGACCAATGGCACGTCGACAGAACTAGGAACGCGGACAGTAATAACCAGACAATCAAACTGCCAAAGCACTCCGTGATGTGGCAAGGACAATGAGGATGATGATGGATCGAATGGATCACGACGCCAAGCTAATGCAAATCAAGGCCATGAGATCCCGAACACGCTCGTTTTGGGAGTTTCGCATGGTCAAACCCACCAGTATTCAAGGGGACCCTCAATCCAAATGTTGCAGAAGAATGGATTCGGAATATTGAGAAGGTCTTTGCTAGTCCCATGCTCAGAGGAGTAGAAGGTTACTTTTGCCACCCATATGCTCGAGGGTGATGCCGACTTTGGTGGACAGGTGCTCGAAGACTCTTGGAGGCGACCGACGTGGACATTGATTAGGAGTTATTTAAGGTCCATTTTTATGAGAAGTATTTCCCAAGTCAGTCAAAATGCCAAGGACATTGAGTTCATGCAGCTTGTGCAAGGAAACATGAATGTAGCCCAGGACACTGCCAGATTTGAGGAACTCATTAAGTTCTCAAGGATGTATTAGGGTAACCCCAACGAGTATTGGAAATGCATTAAATACGAGTCAGGGTTAAAGGCGAAGCTTAATGTGGAGTTGCGCATTTGGAGATTAAGGATTTCTCTACCCTAGTTAACAAATGCCGCATCATTGAAGAAGGGCAGAAAGTTGAGCACCTCAAGGTAATAATATCACCAAGAAGCTGACACCTCAAGGTCAGGAATTCAAGAGGCATAATCGACCCCTATTCCCACCTCAATCGAGACCCCAAGGTCCACAAAGGAACTTTCAACAAGGAAGGCCTAACAACAACAACAACCGCTATAACAGGAACCGCTACAACAACAACCCCAACAACAATCACAACAACAACAATAACAACAACAAGGGGAAAGCACCACAAAGGGGTCCAGCAGGACCTCACGACCCCCACCATCCATGGACTGTCCCAAGTGTGGCAAGAATCATGGGAGCATGCCCTGCGAGTCGGAACAAATGTATGCTATCGGTGTGAAAGGGCCACTACTCTCGAGAATGCATGGAGAGGAACCCGCCAACCCCCAATCCCAAGCCGCAATATCAAGGAAGGGTTTTTACCGTTAATGCTAAGGAAACGACAAAGTCACGGAATCTCGTGGAAGGTAAGTGTAACATGCATGGTAAAAACTTAATTGTACTATATGATTCTGCGCTTCCCATTTTTTTATCTCCCACTCATGTGTTAAAAGCCTTAACTTACATGTGACTGAACTTCCTTTTGACCTTATTGTTTCTACCCTATCTGGAAAACCCGTTAGGACTTGTAAATGTTGTTTAGATTGCAATTTTGTTATAGGAATAGATCCTTTGTTTTAGATCTTATTTGTTTACCCATGCAAGGTTTAGATGTGATTCTTGGCATGGATTGGCTTGAAGCCAACCGTGTACTGTTAACCTCTATGAGAAAACCATCACATTTCTTTCATTCCCATTGAACCTAAGAAACCCATAAGTCTATACATAACGCTGGAAATAGACTGGTAAGGGTGAGAATAAAGGTTATATTTTCCTAGCCGCTAGTGATGTAGACTTTGAGCAAAGTATCGATGAGATACCAATAGTAAGGAATTATCCTTAAGTATTTCCAGATGATACTAGAGTTTCCTCCCAAGAGAGAGATAGAGTTTTCCATAGAATTGCTTCCTGTGTAGGTCCCATATCCATAGCCCCATAAGGATGTCCCCATTAGAGTTGACCGAGTTAAAAGCTCAATTGGAAGATTTATTGGAGAAAAAGTTTGTTAGGCCTAGTGCATCACCTTGGGGAGCCCCTGTGTTGTTTGTGAAGAAAAAGGATGGGAGTATGAGGATGTGTGTTGACTATAGGCAATTGAATAAAGTGACAGTGAAGAACAAATACCCTTTGCCTAGGATAGATGACTTGATGGATGAAGCTGAATCCGTGTTTTCTAAGATTGATTTGAGGCAGGTTACCACCAGATTAGAGTAAGAGATGAAGATATATCGAAAACGGCCTTTCGCACTCGATACGGCCATTTTGAGTTTGGAGGTAATGTCCTTTGGATTAAACAATGCTCCAGGATTTTTATGGATTACATGAATAGGATCTTTAGACCCTATTTAGATCAGTTCATGGTCTTCATAGATGATATTCTCATCTACTCTAAGACCCACGAGGAGCATGAATGCCACCTAACCATAGTCCTGGAAATCCTAAAGGAAAAGAAACTATATGCCAAGCTTTCTAAGTGTGAATTCTGGTTGGATGAGGTGAAATTTTTAGGGCATGTAGTGTCTAAGAGAGGAATTGCTGTAGATCCTAGTAAGGTCGAAACGATTAAACTGGAAAGACCAACCACGGAATGAAAGTAAGGAGCTTCTTAGGTTTAGCTGGTTATTACCGTCGGTTTATCAAGGGATTTTCCCAGGATTTCCCTACCTCTGACCAGCTGAACTAGGAAGAATGTAACACCCTAATATTTAACCCCAATACGCCTAGGACGTATTAGGACTAATTATTAGTTATTACTTCTCTTTAAATTCATTTATAAAATACTTAGCGGAAAATACGGGTAAATTTTTTTTTTTTATATAAACCAAAGTGCGAGCCTTTGCGCGTAACATAAACAACGTGAAGCGGAAGAATAAATAAAACATACAGAATATAAACATTAAAGAACACATCCATCATAAACATCATTCCTCATTACATTAGATAATATAGTTTAGTACATCACAACAGAAATATAACAGAAACATAAAGTCTTACTCGTACTAGTGGGCAGAGCTTGCATTACAATGGGAAACATAAAGACAAATACATGGTAATAATCCCAAAAGATAAACACCCAACTATCACTACCCTCCCACTCCAAGCCTACTGGTGACGCCGGTCGTTGGGGAGATGTAGCCCACGACCTGACGAAGCTCCTCGGATGTAGCCCAACGAAGCGGAGATCTAGGCATGGGAATCGAGGGGACAGGCATGGCCTCCGCGTCGTGGTTGCCTCTCGGGCTGTCGAACGCGCCTCGCATGCCTCGGCTGGTGACCGTGTCCTCACTACCTCCTCCGTGACCCATAGGGAACGAAGGGAAGATCCTCCGAAGGATCAGCCTCTGATCGAGAACGGGGAACATACTCAGGATATCCGTACCTCCGACGAGGAAGGTTGGGCACGATGGGTCCGCTCATCTCGGGTCGTGTCCTCTCAAAGATCAGGTCGTCGCCAAAGGGTGAAGTCGGATCGAAGCGATCGCTGGAGACGGGGAAAGCAAAAGGGCGTCCCACGTATGCAAAAACGCGCACCTCGCAATGACCCTTGAAGTGGTAGGACTGATGCTCGGGGTCATAGTGCACCTCCCATGTAGGCGGGTCAATGAAAATCACGAACGACGCCATCGATATCTGAAGACGTAACGGAAAGAAACAGAGAGGGGTGAGAATTCTTACTAAAGAATCTCAGGAGGGAAGTCCTCTATCCTAGTGCCATCGTTTACGTCCCAGGAACCTTGGGTTTATTATGAAAAGGTTGAGCATGCATAGGTTCATTATGAGGTTTTCGCAAAGGTTGTTGTCCAAGGTCCATGTCTTTTATAATGATTCTTAATGCATGTATGCAACATAATGTTTCATGGATGCATGGTAGCACTTTAGGTAAATCAAATGATAATTCAAACAACATTTGTGTGGCATGAAACTTTTCTTTGAACATCTTTCCTTTTCTCATACTTGTGTCACCAATAATATAGTAACCGCACCCCTTAAGCTAGGCTATGAGCTCATACCTTAACTAGTCGTCACTAGTTCTTACTTATCCTCTTGATAAGCGAATCATAAATATCATAATCCCGACTCCCAGAGTACGGGTAGGGGCCTAAGGATCACCCATCATGGGACTTTCTCCTTCTTCGAAACGCATCGACTGGTTAAGACCAGCGACTTTGTCCGTTTCTGGATGGCTCGACGTCCATACCCCCACGGTTTACTTTCTCTCAGAAGCAGAGAATGCGTCTCGCATATAACTTTAAAATTCATATTTCTCAAAAACTTTCTTTTTGTCCCTCAAATTTGACGGAAATTCGCGCATAACACTACTCTCAGAATTTCCTCAAATTTGAGTCATGCCACATAATTTCAGTCACATGCATCATTTTCATGGAACTTTCTCATTGCCACAACTTTCTAGTTCACATGAGCATATTTCTCAATTTCATTCATATCTTTGAAACATTATGCATCTCAAACACAACATTTCATCAAATTATGCATATAAAGTTTCATGCTCAAGGAACTAACATAATCACATCATCATAAGTGTGCACGAGGTTCATCATCATAATCATACTCTCTCGTCCACCTATCTCAGTATCTTATGCTTTGCCCCTTTCGGGCTTTAAACTTGTATTTGCATTATTATTACCCTCAAGGGGTTGGCACTTAAACTTTTCCTCTAAGATTTGAACTCACCAAGATTCCACTCAGCACTCAACATAAAAGGGCAGAAAATATATATCATTTGCTTAAGGGGCTCTAGAATCTCCATCGCGACCCTTTTAAGATCCATCTTCGCCTAAGGCTCCATAATTAATTCTTAGATCAATTATGAGGGATTCCTAGGCATGTTCTCTAAGTTATAAACCACTTAGATCTCTTATCATCATCTTATACTTAGAAATTAGCACCTAATCATTTATGAAGGGATCTTGTACATGTCTTACTAATTATGAATCATTTATCCCTAAATTAATCATGCTAGAACAGATTTGCACTTCTTTGTATTAAGGTGTTCTAGAATTCTCATCTCAAGTCCCTTTTTAGTTACTTATTCTTTACTAGCTTCTCTAAATCGATCCTTGCTTCACTCAACATAATTTTACACATTTAACACCTTAGAACAGCATTTATACAGTACCAAACATAGAACCAAATCATGAACCCATAAGATCACATAATCTCTTGGGTTGAAATGCATATAAGTTACTAGTTTTCTCTTGGAATGTTTCTGAAACAAAAGGTGTTCTGGTAATCGATTACATGTTCCTAGTAATCGATTACCAGGAGCTCAATTCATTCTGGGTTTTCAAAACAACGTAATCGATTACACATAATGGTAATCGATTACGTAGGGTTAAACCTTTAGGAAAGTAAAGAACATAGGGTAATCGATTACATACGACGGTAATCGATTACTTAGGGTTAAATCTTTGGAAAAGTAAAGGACATATGGTAATCAATTACTTTATAATGTAATCGATTCCAGGGTTTCAGAAGGTCTGGGCATGAAAAGCCGTAGTGATCGATTACACTGCCTCTAATGATTTACCAAACCAAAAGTCCTTCAAAACCTTCTGGTAATCGATTACATGGGTGGTAATCGATTACCAGACCTAAAAATTGAGAAAACATGATTTTGACACATTCCAAACTATTTTAAACCTCTTGAGACCTCATAAAACAGTTTTCCAACATTTCCTTGAAAATTATTCATGTATTTTACAAAATCAAACCATTGTTGGTTCATACCAAAACTCATCCATTTCTTTTTGAATGGAGTTTCCTTTAGGATACTTAGGGCAAGTCTTTGAGCTCTAGAGTATTTAGGTGATGACAAAATCTTAAACATGCCATGCACTTTATTTTACTCTTCATTAGAAAGTAAAGTGAGAGCATAAAATAAATATGAGATGCAACTTCATTATTATCTTTAAGGATTAAGTGATGACTTGAAATATAAACATGAAATGCAAGCTTGGGAATTTAAATATGGTAATGCAAGTTCATTATTTACTCTTGTGAAATTAGTGATAGCATCAAAATAAACATGAGATGCAAGACATAAATTTAAACATGAATGCATCTTGTTTTTGTCTTAGCTAGAGCTCTTGCAAGACTTTTAGAGGAACATAAACCTCAACCCATTATGTATCATAAGGCAAGCTTTAGAGTTCTTAGCTTAGCACTTCAACAGAAATCTTAAGGTTTGAACTCATCATCAAGCTTAAGGAAATGGACCCAAAGTTCATCACTTTGTCTAAACAAAACTACAAGAACTAAGTCATATTCTTTATTTTATTGCTCATAGGCTTCAATCTAGCGCGGATTCTAGAATGGCCGACCAACTTTAAGGTTGGCAAGGGTAAGCTTAGAGCTTTATGAAATCATGGATTAACTTCCTTAACAAAACTTTTGTGATCTACTAGACATATTTTTACAAACTTTGTTCAAATCCAAAGAAGAAAAAACTGAAATCCTTAAGGGAAAGAGGAAGAGGAAAACCAAAAACTTAAGCCAAGAAAAGAAAGGAAATCCAAGCATGTATGGTCCAAGACCAAGTTGTTTCAAGCTTTAGAGGTTTCTCACATGACAACAACAAATCATTATCTTGAAACCTCATCATCAAGCTCACATTCTTTTTGTAAGAAGGCCTCTTGGCCGAAAAAAAAGAGGAAGGAAAAGGAGTTTGAAACCAAGAGAAAAACTAGAACTTTCTTGAAGAACACAAACAAAAATCATCAAAACTTAACCCCTACCTTAAGAAGTCTTGAAGAGATGTAAGAAAGCTTTGTTTTCTAGATGGAAGGAGAAGGAAATCCTTTTGGAGTCTTGAGGAAGAAATCAGCCAAGTTGAGGGAATTTGAGAGGAATGAGAGAATTTGCAAGAAGTGTGAACTTACCAAGTGAACCAAAGTGTGACAAGGTTCATCAAGGCTTGGTATTTATAGAAAAATGAGACATGTTGGCTGATTTGGGGAGGGAATGGCTGATGACTTTTCAAGGTCAAGGGAGGAGGAAAATATCTCTTACAAAAGCATGGGCTTAGGCATGGCAAGCATGGTTGGAAGCATGGGCAAGGTATGGCCTAAGGCATGGGCTTGGAGTGCATCACAACTCAACATGTGGCACCATTTGGGGACAGATTTTCGGCCCTCATTAGCCAAGGGGAAGGGATTTTTGTTCATGTAATTGTGGTTTAAGGATGTGTTTAAGTGTTTCTATGATTAGGCTTTTTGATTAGGAGTTTGTAAGCAAGCGTTTAGGTGAGAAAATGGTTAATTGAGGTGTTTCAAGACTTGATTAGGAGGGTGATCTTATTAGATTAGTAATTTAAAATAATTCTTTTGGTCAAATGAGGTATGGCTCAATTCCTTAATTTAAGGAAAGAGAGAGAAACACTATTCAAGATTCCATGACTAGCAATCTTGAATTTAAAGAATACAATTAGAGTTTATCTAAGCAATCTTAGGTTCTAATTAACCTTAATAAATCATTTTGACTCTAGATTAATTATCGAAATAAATTAATCTTCGATTAGAGCCTAATATTGCTTAGGTTCTGATTGCTTCATTAGGCGCACTGTACACTGTTCTAGGGGCAAAATGGTAATTTTGCACTAAACCTGGACCTTCTGGCTCAACTAAACATCAAACATTGCTCATAAACATCATTCTAAACTTCCTGGAAAAGTTCTGGGCTCAAACGGCATCTTTTACCCGTGTAGACACAGGAGGGTATTTTGGTCATTTTGAGCGGAAGTTTAGAAAACGAGGTTCCCTCCTGGATATCATTCATAACAGCATAATCCCCTTCAAACATCGAGTTGACCCATTGAGGGTTGCCGGGCAACTCCTTTAATTTCGGGTAATGACCTCAGGGCATTTCGGTCATTTGTACTTAACGGAAATCGGGCGTTACAAAGAACACCCCTTTTTCATGGACCCGGAGTGTGAAAAGAGCTTTCAAGAGCTAAAACACAAGCTAACCTCAACCCCCTTTTAGTATCCCGACCCCATGTGCCTTTCGAAGTGTACTGTGATGCTTCGAGAAAGGTTTGGGTTGTGTATTGATGCAAGATAGGCAAGTGGTGGCCTACGCATCAAGACAACTCAAGCTGCATGAGGCAAATTACCCACCCATGACCTTGAGTTAGCTGTCGTGTTTGCTCTAAAGATTTGGAGACACCATTTATACGAGTGAGGTTTGAGGTGTTTTCCGATCACAAGAGTTTGAAATATCTCTTTGATCAAAAAGAGCTAAACATGAGGCAAAGAAAGTGGATAGAGTTTTTAAAAGATTATAATTTCGGGTTAAATTATCATCCAGGTAAAGCTAATGTTGTAGCTGATGCCCTAAGTAGGAAATCCTTACAAGTGTCCCGTTTGATGGTAAAGGAGGTTGAGTTAATTGAGCAGTTTAGAGACCTAAATCTAGGGATGACCTTGACTACTAAGGGCATAAGAGCTTGCCATCTTAGTGTGATGAGTGAATTCAAGGAAAGAATTGCTCAAGCCCAAGGGAAGATACAAAATTTCAAGAAACCTTAGAGGCAATAAGAGGGGATAAGTTGAAAGGTTTTACCCAAGGGAATGATAGTTTATGGAGGTTTAAAGGTCGTATATGTGTACCTGCTAGTGGTGACCTCGAAGGATATTTTGGAAGAAGCCCATAAGAGCCATTTTACCCTTCATCCCGTGCAACCAAGATGTATCAAGATTTGAAGAAGATGTTTTGGTGGCCAGGATTGAAGAAGGATGTGTGCACATGAGTGAGTAAGTGCTTGGTGTGTCAAAAGGTGAAGATTGAACACCAAAAACCTTTCGGAATGTTGCAACCTTTGTCAATCCCCGAATGGAAGTGGGATAGTGTCTCCATGGACTTTGTAACTAGACTACCGAGGACCCAAGCAAATCATGACGCCATATGGGTAATTGTGGATCGGTTGACTAAATCAGCCCACTTTTTACCTATTAAGGTGACTTATTCCTTGGATAGGTTAGCACAGTATATATTCAGGAGATAGTAAGATTACATGGAGTGTCGACGATAATCTCTTGATCCGCGATTTACATCACGATTTTGGGGAGCTTTTCAGAAGGCGTTTGGTTCAAAGCTGTGTCTAGCACGGCTTATCACCCCCAACGGACGGTCAATCTGAAAGAACTATCCAAACTTTGGAAGACATGTTGAGGGCATGTGTTTTAGATCAAAGAGGGAGTTGGGATAAGTACCTCCATTATTAATTTGCATATAACAACAGTTATCATGCAAGTATCGGTATGGCACCATACGAGGCCTCTATGAACGGAAGTGTCAATCACCTCTATGTTGGTATGAGCCCGGAGCAAAGTCTACTTGACCGATATTGTGAGGGAAACGATGGAACAAATCAAGAAGATTAGGGATAAGATTCTCATGCTCAAAGTCGCAGAAAAACTATGCGGACAAGCGGCGAAAACCGCTAGATTTTCAAGAAGGGGACCATGTGTTCCTAAGGATCACCCCCACCACAGGCATAGGCCAAGCAATGAAAGTAAAGAAATTGAGCCCCAGATTTCTTGGTCCGTTGAAATCCTTAGCAAAATAGGATCTTGTAGCCTCCGTATAGCCCTACCCAGGAGTCTGTCCAACCTTCATGATGTTTTCCATGTCTCCAGTTAAGGAAATTTCATTCTGACCCAAGTCATGTACTAGAGCCAGAACATGTACAATTAAGAGATGACCTAACGTTTAACTTACCACCCATGAGAATCGTTGACTGAGAAGTTAAGCAATTAAGAAACAAGGCTTACCCTAGTCAAAGTAGCATGGGGATGAGGTGAAACCGAAGAATTTACATGGGAGCTGGAATTAGACATGCAAGCACAATACCCGAGCTATTCTCAAGTAACGAATTTCGAGGGCGAAATTCTTTTTAAGGAGGAGAGTAATGTAACGCCCCAATTTTTCCTGTCATTAGGAATTACCAAATTACCGTAGGTAAATATTATATAAAATTTGAGACCAAACAATCCTTAATAAAGGAATATAACGTTAGAAGAGAAGTTAGGAGCAATTCGTGCAAATATTGCAAACCCGATTTTCTGTACGTGTAAAATGACCAAAATGCCCTGAGGTTATTTTACTAGAAAATAAGGATCGTGGGCCCCACCCGTCCTCAAGGGGATGTTTTGATGTTAATAAGGGATTTTTGTGTTATGAGTGTTAATAGAGGAAAAGAATCCTAATTTTGAGCTCGACGTGAGAAATGACCAAAACGCCCCCGTTTTAACCCGATTTGCGTGCCGACTTGGCCCAAACCTCACTAAAATGTTTTAAAAGGTGTTTTTAAGCCATGATTAACCATTGGTTAAGCTCGGTGGTCTCGGGCAATTTTTAAGTAAAATGACCGTTTTGCCCCGTCTTTGTGCAAGTTTTACAAATTTTGAGATTTTTGATTCGTCTAACGAAACCTAAGCAATATTAGGCTCAAATTAAAGCTTATTAAATTCTAATTATTAATCTAGAGTCAAAATTATTTATTTAAATTGATTAGAACCTAAAATTGCTTTAAAACACTCAAATTGCTTACTAATTCACCTAAGCCCTTAACCAAATTCTCTAAATTGCATGAATACCTTACCTACACCTAAATAATGCATGGAACACACAAATTTCTCCTCCTTGGGCTGTAATGGATGAAATTATTGATGCCATTATGCATCAGAATAATTGCCCAAAGATACACTAAAACAAAATGCCAAAAATTCCCTAAAACATGGCATAAAACATGCCTTAAACAAAGAAATGATTTTCCTCCCTTTGTTCTCCATGAAAAATCCGAAAATTATGCCTCCTCCTCTTGTCATACATGAGCTTGAATTCCTCTATAAATATGCTTACTTGAGGAGCCTTGGAAGCCTTGCTCATAACTTACACAAATTCTAGTTTTAGGAGCACCAAAAGCTCTCATTTCCTCCTCCTCTTGGCTGAATTCTTTCTTCAAGTTTTCAAGAATATTTTCTTTCATTTCACTCCAAGAAACTAAGTTCTCTTCCTTTCTTTCAAATCAGATTAGGTAGGGAGTAGTTTCTATATTTATTTCTATGATTTGAGAAGTTGTATTTTTTTAGCTCAAAATGTTAAAATTATGAACTTACCTTAGCTTTTCATTTCGGTTTTCCTCTTCATTTTTCTTTAACCAATTTGGCCATATGGCCTAGGTGGGACTAAGATGATGGCTTGATGATGAGGACCTTGAAGGTGGGTTGTGAATCCATCACAAGTTAGGCCTCTAAAGCTTGAAAGTTCCACTTGATGCAAAACTTTAAAGAATAATATTTTTATGATATTTTTATGATCTTGAGTTTAGAACTTGAAAGATGTATTTTTCACTTTGTCTTCCTAAGATATATTGGGTTGAATTTATATTTTTCTAAAGTCTTGGAGGAGCTCTAGTAAAGAAATAAAATGAACTTGCATCCATGTTTAAGTTTATGCCTTGCATAATCATGTTTACTTTCTATGTCATCACTAAATTCTCAATAATGAATAAATGAACTTGCATATTCATGTTTAAATTTCCAAGCTTGCATTTCATGTTTATGTTTCAAGTTGTCACTTAATCTTCAAAGATAATAAAGAGGATGCATCTCAAATTTATTTTATGCTCCCACTTTATTTTATAATGGCTAAAAGAATCAACGCATGACATGTTTATTTTTATGTCATCACCTAAAGATCCTAGAGCTCAAAGACTTGCCCAAGTATCACAAGCAAAGAAATAAGATTATTGGAGTTAAAGAATTAATTCTTTAAGAAGTCTTGAGATTGGAGCTTAAAAAGATGTAATAATAATTCTCTTCTCCCTTCAGGTCCAGTGTGGATTCCGCCGCTTTTCTTAAGATTCTCTTCTCCTCCACTGGTCCCTGCGGACTACGCGCTCCGTTTCTTGCATCATGTTTATATTTCAAGCTCTTGCATCATGTTTAATTTTCAAGTCATCACCTTAAATCTTAAAGATAAAGAAATGGATTTGCATATCATGTTTATAATTCCAAGTTATCACCTTATAATGACAAGATTAAAATGAGGTTGCATAGCATATTTATGATTCTAAGATATCACATAAATCTCTTAAGATCAAGACTTGCTCCTTTTATCTTAAGTGAGAATTTTAATCATGAAGATTCTTTCAATTTTAGCAAAAAGAATTAGTTTCTAAAAGAAATTTGAGGCCTTGCAAAGATTTTACAAGAAACTAGTATTCCATGTACACTTAAAATGTGATTATGATAGGTTCATGATTCAGCCACTAATCTGAGTTTATTACCAATGTATGATGATGATTTAATATGTTTAAAGTTGTAATTATTATGTTTATTGATGAGGGAACAATTATATGCAAGTTAGAAGAGAAACTAGCTATATAAAACAACCGTAAAGCAAGATTTCTAGAACTCTAGATAATGAAATTTATACAATCTGTCCAGAACCTTTAGTGGCCTTAAGAACCAGATTTTATTATGTTTAGATAAGGGAGAATGATTCATAATTGGGTTAGTAATTAATTTTGGCATCGAAGGGAAAGACGGTAACAAAGGGTTAAAAACGCAACTTCTAGCATGTAAAACCTTAAGAATGACTTCCTGTCTATGCTGCCCCATATAGTCTAATAATGTTCCTAAGGCTTATAATTAATGGTAATGATGGTAATGAATCCCTTAGATGCATAATTAATTAGTTCAATAATTGAGGTTGCCCAATTCTAGAGTTTCGATTATTGAGACAGCTTCGGTAAGAATTGATGATGATGCCTCCTTGATGTTTTAAATGATAAGTCTATGTAGAGATTTGATGCTTTGGAATGTCAGTTTATATGATGATGTAATGCCTACCTGAGAATTTGATATTATTGAATGATTTCATGGCTTGCATGTTATAGTTGCTATTGCAAACAATGAGAATGTTCATGCATCTTGATGATTATGATATAACATGCAAAGACTTAAAGGTGACTCAAAATATATGAGGAAATGACCCTTTGGACCCATCAGACTATAGGTGGTAAAAAGGTGATCCTGAGAAAATGATCATTTGGACCTCTCAAACTATAGGCGGTGAAAAGGTGATTCTTGCCCCCTAGTCCGTTCTCTCAAAAGGGTAGAGACGGAATTTTTACTTATCAAAAGGAATAAGTATATGCTGGTGACGACTAGCAAGGTATGAGCTCATAACCTAGATTACTCCCAAAAGGGTGGAGTATAGGGTGGCCCAGGAAAATGATGATGAAAGTAACTTTAAGTCACCTAAGAAACTAAGTAAATGCATTATGTGAATATGATGTTCTACTATGCATAGTATTTATGAGATGATGATGAGAAATATGATGTTCTGCTATGCATAGTATTATGAAATGATGATGAGAAATATGATGTGATTTTATGCATAACTATGTTATTATATATGAAAGGAAAAGTTCATTATATACATGACATGCTAAGTTTATGATGCATTATAAGACGCATGATTAAAATCGACGAACCTCGGTAAAGTATATTTTCAAACTTAATAAATCAATCTTAGCATGCTCATTATTTCATAATAACCCAGGTTCCTGGGGATGATGATGATGACACAATGCACCATGAGGTGAGTACCCTACTGAGATTCTTTTTATAAGTTTCTCACTCCCTCTATTTTTCTTTCCACCTCGTCTTCAGAAATAGAAGGAAGCATTCGTGAATCACATTGAGGCTTTCACCAGGTAGCTGAACTTGATCCTCTAGTTTCACTCGTATATTTTAGATATCTTCCCTATCCTTGGAGTGTTATTATTAGGTGCCATTAATGGATGTCCTTCCATCCATATATTATTTATGTTTTGTTAGATTGCCTACACTTAGTCTTATTCTGTTGGTAGACAAAATATCTATATGATATGTAATTATGGATGCTGTATGATGGAGCCAATATATTATGATGTGATGTTTGTAAATTCCTATGTGTCTTTTAAATTTTGCTAAATCATTCACGTTAGCGCGGCTCACGTTTTCAATTATGTTAAAAAAAAATGGCTCGTAATTTCACTAAGTATTTTCAAAGCATGATTAAGGAACTGAAGCAAAGAGTAAAGTCTAGTAATTAATCAGATCCTCCTAGGTGTATTGGGTTAATTATTAGGGTGTTACATTACTAATCCCAGGGTGTATGGTGAATTCGCCCCTATGAGCCTCCTTTAAAATTTCATCTCTGAGATTACCACTTGCAGGTACACACACCCTACCCTTGTACCTCCATATACCTTGGTCTCTTGAGTAAATCCTAGTAACCTCTTTGCTTGGAGACTTCAAATCTCCTGAAATCCTAAATCTTCATGTTGTGCAGCCAAAATCCGCTCTTTAAACTCACTTGTGACCTTTATTTGTCCTAACATAACACCGTGAAGGGTCAAGACATATCCAAACTAAGCTTTTTAAAGCTTTCCACCAATTCCGTCTCTTTAATCATCAAACATGCTACACTTAAGGTTTAGCCGAGGCGTCAGCAACAACATTCGCCTTACCCAGATGGTAATTCAACTGAACTCATAATCCTTAAGGAACTCCATCCATCTCCTTTGTCTCATATTCAATTCTTTTGGTCAAAAAGATATTTTAAACTTTTGTGGTCAGAAAACATTGAATTGCACACCATATAGATGGTGTCGCTAGATCTTTAGAGCAAAGACCACACCTGCAAGTTCTAGATCATGTGTTGGATAGCTTACTTCATGGGTTTTCAGCTTCGAGAAGCATAAGCGACTACATTTTCTACATTAACACACATCCCAAACCCTCCTGGAAGCATCACAATAGACCTCAAAAGGTTCATGAGGATTGGGTAATACCAATACTGGGGCCATGGTCAACCTTTGCTTCAACTCTTGGAAACTATTTTCACATTCCGATGTCCACTTGAAAGGGGTGTTCTTTCGGGTCAACTTAGTCAAAGGTAGGGCTATCTGAGAGAAGCCCATAATAAAACGTCTATAGTATCCTGCCAACTGAGGCAACTTCAAATTTTAGTCACTGTTGTTGGTCGATCCCAATGAAGTCCTGATTCCACCTTCCTGGGATCTACGGAAATTCCCCTCGTGACACTATATGACCTAGGAACTTAACTTCTTCCATCCAGAATTCACACTTTGACAACTTGGCATACAATTTCCTTTCTCTTAGGATTTGTAACACAATCCTAAGATGCTCCGCATGCTCTTCCTCAGTCCTTGAATAGATAAGTATGTCGTCTATAAAGACAACCACAAATTTATCCAAGTAAGGGCGAAATTTGGTTCATATAGTCCATAAATACAGCCGGAGCATTGGTTAATCCAAAAGACATCACCCTATACTCATAATGTCCATATCGAGTCCTAAAAGCAGTTTTGGGAATGTCCTCATCTAAACTTGAATTTGATGGTAACCTGATCTAAGATCGATCTTTGAGAATACGGTTGCCCCTCTCAATTGATCCATGAGGTCGTCGATCCTTGGCAAAGGGTATTTATTCTTGATTGTCACCTTATTCAACTGCCTATAATCCACACAAAGTCTCATACCTCCATCCTTTTTCTTTACTAGAAGAACGGGGCTCCCCATGGAGAGGCACTTGGTCTAATGAAATGTTTTCCCAACAACTCCTCAATCTCTGACTTTAATTCCTTCAACTCTAAAGGGGACATCCTAAGGCGAAATTGAAATAGGAGCCGTTCCTGAATCAATTCAATGGAGAATTCAATTTCTCTTTCAGGAGGAAATTCTGGGATATCCTCTGGAAAGACATCTGGATATTCTCTCACCATGGGATTCCACTCAACTCATGATCACCTTCAGTTTCACTAGCTGAGGAGAACATATTCCTGATGGTCCACCTTACTAGAGTTAGGTGTCACTAGGTCTAAGTAAAAGAAAAAGGGATCACAGGGTAGAAAGTGAGGTAGAAAGAAACATAGCAACTCTATTTGGGCAATGTCAAAGAACATCATTGGGTACTAGCCAATCCATACCTAAGATTACATCTAAGCCGGACAAGGGAAGACAAACCAGGTTAGCAATAAATCTCCTAGTACCTATCTGAAGAGGAAGATTCATGCATGCATAACAAGTTCTAATAGGACTAGCAGGAGAGTAGATACAAGAAGATCATAAGGCAATTCAGACAGATAATTGCAACTTTTGTACACGTCATGGGAGATGAAAGAATGAGTGGCACCCGAATCATATAGTATACCTAGGATATTACCATTTATTTCACACTTACCTCGATCAGATGGGGAGATTGAGAAGCTTCCTTGGCACTTATAGTGAAAACACGTGCATGTTGTTGTGGTTTGGGGCGGGTTGCTGACTTTTCTTATTGGGCACTCGAATATCTTGTGTCCAGTTTCCCGCAGTCTAAACAAACAATTTGTGTTGCCCAGCAAGGCCTGTTTCCATGGTGTTTTCCACACTTAGGGCACTCTCGTCCCATCTCTAGTATCTGGACTGAAGTTGTTTTCCTCGGTTACTATTGTTGTTAGGTGGAAATCTTCTCCTAGGCTGATTGACAGGCTTGAATGGGGGCCTTGGGGTGCTAATCCTCTTCTAGCATTGTTTTGCGCATACTTAAAGCTTGCTAGCTTCTTGTTAGACTCCTGGGCCCGGGCATTTATTTACCAAAGTAGGATAGTCTCGAATCTCAGGAGGCTTATAGCGCTTCTATATCTTCACGTAAACCCCCTTCATATTTCATACACTTCCAAGCTTCGTCTGGGTCTCGTTGGTAAACGTAGAAAACTTGCAAAGCTCTTCAAATTTAGCAGTATACTCCACTACACTCATAGGTCCTTGTTTAAGAGCCATGAACTCTAACTCCTTCGCGTTCCTCAAGAGGCAGGGAAGTATTTATGGTAGAAAGCCTCTTTGAAGACATCCCAGGTAACTTCAGTCTGGGAAGCTTCAAATAATCCCTGGTGCCAACCCACCAAAATTCCGCATCTGCCTAGCATGTAGGTGGCAAAAGCCACCTTTTGAATCTCTGTAGGGGAGAACGAGAAGATCTTTTCCATCACCTTGATCCATTCTTTTGCTTTATAGGGTTAAAAGCTCCTCGAAAAGGCGGGGGGTTTGCCTTCGAAACTCAGCAAATTTCTAATATTCTGCATCCCTTCGCTTCCTCTAGGGTCCTGGCCAAATTTTGATTCTCATTACGATTCAGTCTTTCCATCATTCATTGGCAACGGCAGCTTGTTCTCTCATTGCCGCCGCCATCTCATGGAAGGTATTCATCGTTTCAGCGTTGTTTCCTGTTCCACTCCTGGTTTGCCGATTTGAAGTCATTGATTCCTGTCACACCAAACAAAATATTGAGTTGATCAGGCTCAATACCATTCCAAGTATGGCAGTAACCCACAACATTTCTAACCAAGTCATACACACACGTATATCTATATATGCATCTTAATGCATAACAATTACTACAGAAGCATAGCCGTCCAATCCTCAGGCTGATAGGATAGTCCCTAATACCATAATGTAACACCCTCCTAACTACTCTGGACTACTCGAGAAGTAGCATCGTAATTAGGAGAGTATTACTCCCTGATTATGGGATAGGCTAATCGAGATATATAAATAATTATCATACAATAAAATAAAAACATAAGGTAAAGCAACCACCAAAGCTCCACTATATACATATATTTTGTACACAACTATCTTTACATATGCGCACCCAGTAGATAAGTTAGAGCACTTACGATGCTACATAGGGACTTTTATCCAAAAGACCTATCGATAACATAAAGCCTAGCCTACTCATATTAAGATCCAACAAAAATCGTATCCATATAAAATGGATCTTATAACTTCAAATAGAATCAGAGTCTAGGCTGGCACGATCCCATCACTACACTATAACTACATACAAGTCAAAAGCCCCTATAGGTCTAGCATCCTCCTAGGCGAAACCGTTGGCCATCGGAATGATGGCCTCACCTCCACCGGGCGTCGGGACCCTCTATGGGTCTGAATCGAAGGAGAATGATGAAGAAGGTCCATCTCCAGGAGGGGGCATAGGTGGTGAGCAGGAGGTATGAACACAGCTGGGTGTCCCATGTGAAGGGGCACACCATCAAAAGGAAAACCTGGGTGAACTCTCAGTGAAAACGGAGCTACTAAAAGAATGAGTGAAGAAAATATACGCTCAGATTGGGAATACGCTACTACATCCAGCGAATCCAACTCTACGTCATAATGCCACCTCCACTCCCGAATCAAGGAAGAAGATCACGGTCATCTATGGGATCTGAGCACAATACAACATACATGCACATAGGGATGAGAATATTATAAAATTCTCAGTAGGGAAATCCCGTTAGCATAGACAGGCCTAATTAATGAGGTCATTCATGTAAGTAATATTATATTAGGTCCCATTCAAAAATGCTGATAGAATTAGTAATAATAATCGTACATATTATCTTATAAATAACCAACTTAATTTCATCCTGTCACCTCTTTTCTTTCATATAGGGAAGGCTTGATTTCACATCAGCAACATCTTAATGGATAATTTTATAAAGGACAATAACTGCTAGGACATGAGCTCATTCCTATTTGTGATCATCGGACTTCATTTTTATGTTCACCTCTAAATCACACACAGTTTATTCCTAGCCGATACGTCTACCGACTCATACATTCTTAGGGAAGTCCTTATTTTTGCCTTCCCTCTTTAACTCATATAAGTCTTGTTTACTTTTTCCCATATATTAAAACATGTCCAAGTTAGGAGTTATAGATTCTCTTTACAAGGCATGGAATACATCACTCATAGGCATTCAATCACATTCCTGTCTCATTTATATCTCTTGAATAACTCTTTAAAGTAACTATCATGCATGAATATAATTTATACCTGGACTAAGTGTCATTTTATCATCATTTTAGTGCTTCTACCATTTCAGCACTTGGGCTGATTCACTATGCTAACAGTAGCATTTTATTTCTATACCAAATGGCACTGAGGGAAAAAGTACTTGCGGTTATTTTTACCTTTAGGCGTTTTAACCGGCAAATGCCCCTGCGGTTTTGAACCGCCATATAACCGTCGCCAACCCATTTGCGGCGGCTAAGCCAAGCTGGAATAACCGCGCTAAAATCCTTGTGCCTTTACGGCGGTTTGTAACCGCCGCCAAATGTCAAGTGAAAAATGAGTATTTAAAATATTATGGCGGTTTGTGTCCGCCAAGAAAAACTCAAATTATAATATGCCAAAAAAGTTGCGGCAGTTATTTAACCGCCGCGAATAAGTGTGCCTTATTAACTTGGATAATATAACGGCAGTTATAAACCGCAAATAGGAAAATTAAATATTTTCTTTATAATTGCGGCGGTTTAAACCGCCACTAATGACTAATATAACATATATTTCCCTTGTATATTTTGTATTCTCTCATAAATCTAGTCACATATTTCTATTACAAATCCTTTCAAACATCCACAAATTTTCAAACATAAAGCAAATATTTAAATTACAATTACTCATAATATAATATAAAGTGTTTCAAAATAGATAATATATCATAATATCTCATATGTCTCAAACATTTAAACTTCTTACAAAATCATAAAACAAAACAAGCAAGAATTTATAATCTTGCAACATCACAAAAAGTGAAGTTCCATAGTTCTAAGATACATGAACATGGACAATAAAAAATATGCTAATTGTTGGATGGCTCCTGATTTGTTGAGTCATGGCTAGCAGGAGAGGATCTTGCTGACCTTGGTGATTCCAAGTCTTCAACTTGAAATTGAAGAAAAAATAACAACATAATCTTGTAAAATGAGAAAATAAAAGAACTAAAAGGAACAAGTAAAATGACTAAAAAAAAAAATAAGAGGACAAACAAATGAGGCTATAACTTGGATTTGGGGGCAAACAACAGAACAAATTTGACTAGAGCTCAATAACATGAACTCACGAAAATCCTCCCATGCTGCATAGATAAAAAGAGCACCTTTATGCAAATAGCAGAATGATATCCATACATGTTTGTGCTTTTCCCTTGGGCTAGTGGAGTAGGTTCATGTATAATATTTTAATAATTTAAAATTAATGGTACATTCAACTTTAAATACTAAATTTGAACTTGACAAAACAAAATGAAGCTTCAAGCCACAATTGACTTGTAAGAACCTTAGTTAATAATAGGCATTAGGATCGTTTGTAGTTCAAAACAAAATTATGTTCCATTAGTATTTTCTATTAGAATATTTTTTTTAGGCTAAGGTTTTTTACAGTTCTCAAAAAACAAGAGGATTCCTTTCAGCCAGATAAGTGATACGTAATTTTAGTATTTCTGGTTTCCTATTTGGAAGATCTCTAATCATGGTTTGAGCTAAAGTCATTAAGAGAAAATTGATTTGGCGCATGCTTAGTGAATATATTGAGATATTGTCAGTTCTTTGCATTTAACCTAACAAATATTTCAAGGAGCTCTTTCTTTCTCAAACACACTTGGTTCTACACTATATGTAGATATTATGCTTTGCTACACAATCAAATGATTTTGAAAAATGGATTATCAACAACCATGCAGCAAGTCTCTCTAAAAAACTTAGGGAGGTACTAGAGTGCCAAAAACAACCCAACCCAAGATGCATAATCCTAAGTCACAGAATCTCTTTCAATTGAATGCAAGACTTTTGACAAAATTTCCCTATGTCCAATTGTCCACCAAGCATGCACCGATTAATTATCATCGAGTACAATCATACACTTGCTACAATATTAGTGCAATATGCCTCCGGTGAGTTTTATGGGAATTATATATATCATTAACCTTTTCGGCTATATGGCTAGAGGACTTATCATTATTTATGCATATTATTATTTTCTAATCTTATCATAGATGTCCAATCAAGAATTCAAGAGTTGGTTGTTGATGTTGAGCTTCAGGTGGGTGAAAACTCTTTGCAGAAACAATATTCCTTTAAGCCATAGAAATAACAAATTCTCTTTCTTTAACTCGTTAGTTTTTTTTTTTCTTGTATTAATGTACTCTTTGTTCTTATGTTATTATCTCTACCTATTCTAAGCATTTGTTGGAGTGGCTGAGGATCCCTATGCCATTATCATCGCATTCAGAGGAACTAATGAACAGGTTCACTTTCTTACTAGTTTAAATTTGTTTCTCTAGAACTGGGGGCCTAGATCTCCATAGATACAAAAATGGACCTACTGAAGTGTAGATGCCTCGGCACATATGGCAGCGGATTTTAGAAAACAAGAACTTTTTACTTATGCATGTCATGTTGTATGAACAGATATTGACATGCATGCATGTGTAATCATGCTAGGATAATGCTTTTGATTTGATTTACTGTGCATGCAATTTATTGTTAGCATAAAGCAGATGGATCTATTTAAAGCGAAGGGTAAGTAATTTGCTTATCCAGATTTAGTTGCACCAACATGCCATTTCTATGACCTGTTCAAAGATTCTCTAGTTTTTAAATACTATACGTGTCTATCTATATGTCCAATCATGTTTGAGACCTTTTGCATTATAGACTGTTGTGTTTTTAAGAAATCATACAGCATATATTCTTATATATTGATCTTTGAGAGCATCAGAACTAATTACTTAAGAGTTTAATTTTGATGTTAGAGTCAAGGTATTTCACACAACATCCAAACATGTATCACACAAGAAATCTTGAAACCCCTTGTTCATGGTAAAAGACATTAATACTAGTATTACCCAATTAAAATGTGCACTGAAGCCACCTCTTGGAGGAATTCTGCAGTTCCTCATATATTTTCCTAGCTCATCCAACTACAAAATATCAAATTTACCAAAATCCAAAAATTAAAAGTTAGCCACTAAAGCAAAGCTTACTCTATGCAGGAAGAAATTGTACGTGGTGGAATTATCTTCAATATCTATGGATTAATTCAGCTGTTAAAATATCATCCAGTTATGCACAAGCACCATGGAAATGATTTGATGACAAAATGAATGAGCACATCACCTAAATTCATTATGTCAACATACTATGTAGAAGAAAAGAACTAAGTAAATTGGCTTTAACCTCATCAAGAAACCTTTCATCACTGTCGCATATCCCTTCTCTTAAATTCGTTTACATCAATAACACCAATTACCTGCAAAAGACACTATCAGTTAAAAGTTGAATCCAAGTAAAAGAATACTCATACAAATTAAACAAGTCTCTCAATTGCATTGGCTTTTAACTGTGATAAAATCTGGTGCCTCTCCATTTCTCATCCCCATCTCATAAAATCAGATGCCTTTAAACATCCATCCATTTTAGAAAAGTTTGGTTCAAGAAAAGCAACACAAATACATGAAGGATACTTTGCTAAGAATAAATAGATGCCACTTTTTCTATCCTAGGGTGGACAGCCCTTTGTTCAAAATCCCTAAAGTTAATAAAGGAACAGTACAATAGCATCACTAGTCTTGAACATACACACTTAACTTTTCGCTTATTCTTTCAGGAAATTAGCAAGATAGAGAAATAAATAGAACCTACCAGCTCATAAACATAAGCAAGCTCTGTTGTTATGCATGAACTTGCCTGCAACAATGTTTCACATCAAAGCATTATCAAGCTAGGACCCATACAAGTGCACTTCAATGGAACGAAATTTACCTTTTCAACAAAGAGGGGAAAGGGGGAAAATGCCAAAATAGAGGAAACACAAACCTTGATTCGGAGGCGGAGAGAGCGGCCTTGGACGGACGGCGAGCAGCGGCCTTGAGCAGAGCAATAACCTTGCACGAGAGAAAGCAATGACCTTCGAGGGGAACGGAGTGGCGGCCTTGCGGAGCGGAGCCTGGCCTCCAGAACGAGCGCGGCCCTAGAGCGAGCGGCGACCTTGCGCGAGAGAAAGCAACCACCTTGGAGAGGAGCATTAGCTGCGAGAGAAAGTAACCACCTTGGAGCGAGAGCAGCTGAGAGCGGAGCGGATCGGCGGCCTTGAGCCAGGAGATCGCGACTCGACCAACCTTGAGGACCTGAGTGAGGGAAGCGGTGACCGACCTTCAGCAAAGGAGCCAACTGAGAGAAAGGGAGAGGTTTGAAAGGAGCAACCTTGAGAGAGAGGGAGCAAAAAACCAAGGGAAAAGAGAGAGGGGATTGACGCGGAGAAAGGATGAAAGCTTAGCGCTAAGTTTCACTGAGGAAGGGAGGGCAAGCGCCGGTCAATCACCGCAGGGAGATGCCGCGTTAAATGGTCACGACGACCAATTTGTGGAACCGCCGTGAATGGAGTGCCGTGAAGTCTCTAATTTGTAGCAGTGTGGCCAATTCATATGCCACAAAAATTCTCACTAACACTCCCACATGTCTAGAATAACCTAAAAATTTCAGGACATGTAGAGCCCTCTAGCTACTTTAGTAAATTGCACAAATTTAGTGGTCAGGGACCACAAATTCACAGACCAGACCAATTCTTAAATTTTCAACCCTAGAAAATGATTGAATTAGTGCACAATAAAATTCACAGTGATACCTCAATATGTTATTAACTTCAGGTAAAAATTTCAAGGATTTCATTCAATCATTTGCTATGATAATAAAATCGGGCAACTTTATTGCTTCAGTTTCAACAACTTAGGCAACAAGTCACAATTTGGTTCTTGATTTTTTTGAAGTAGTAAACTTCAAAGTTAAAACCCAATAAAATTCATGTAGTTAGTTTAAGGGTTCTCTTTAACATATAATTTTTATAGCTTATGACAACACCCACAAATATATCAGAAAATTCGTGCATAATTTCTCTTAGGACACCTGAACTCCAATAGCCTAGTCCAGATTTCCTTTAGTGAAAACCCCTTTTTAACACCATCCAAACCCACCACCAAAATTCACACATCAATAACAATATATCATTAACTAAATAAAATGAAAATTTCGAATAAAACCAAGCAGAAATCAGTAAAAATTTCAAGAAAAGACCATAGAAAACCCTACTCTTGAAGGCTAGTCTCTTTTTGTCTCTAGCTTGCTCCAAGATGAGAGTCCTTCACTCCAAGACTCCCAAAACACCTTCAAACCCTCCTCTGATCAGTGATGGATGAGGTGAATATGATGAGGTTTTGAAGTTCTAATCAGTTAGATGGGTAGATGTAACACCCTAATAATTAACCATACACCTAGGTTGTATCTGATTAATTACTAGACTTTACTCTTTGCTTCAGTTCTTTCTTCATACTTTGAAAATACTTAGTGAAATTACGAGCCCATTTTTTTGTTATAACATAATTGAAAACGTGAGCCGTGCATAACGTGAACAATAATCGAAATAAAGCGAATAACGTGCAGACATAGCATGAAAAACACATCATATTGGCTTCATCATATAACATCCATAATTACATAACACATAGATAGTTTTCCTACCAACGACTAAGACTAGGTGTAGGCAATCTAACAAAACATAAATAATATATGGATGGAAGGACATCCATTAATGGCACCTAGTAATAACACTCCAATGATAGGGATAGATATTCTAAATATACGAGTGGAACTCAGGATCAAGTTCAACCAGGTGAAAGCCTCAAATGTGATTCACGAACGCTTCCTTCTTTCTGAAGACGAGATGGAAAGAAAAATAGAGGGAGTGAGAAACTTATAAAAGAATCTCAGTAGGGTACCCATCTCATGATGCATTGTGTCATCATCATCGTCCCCATGCTACTTTGACTAGGGGTCCAGCCTTGTTTCTTAATTGCTTAACTTCTCGGTCAACGATTCTCGTGGGTGGTAAGTTAAACGTTAGGTCATCTCTTAATTGTACATGTTCTGGCTCTAGTACATGACTTGGGTCAAATGATATTTCCTTAACTGGAGACATGGAAAACATCATGAAGGTTGGACAGACTCGGGGTAGGGCTATCGGTAGGCTCCAGATCCTATTTTGCTAAGGATTTCAAACGGACCAAGAAATCTGGGGCTCAATTTCTTTACTTTCATTGCTCGGCCTATGCCTGTGGTGGGGGTGATTCTTAGGAACACATGGTCCCCTTCTTGAAAATCTAGCGTTTTCGCCGCTTGTCCGCATAGTTTTTCTATCGACTTTGAACAGTGAGAATCTTATCCCTAATCTTCTTGATTTGTTCCGTTGTTTCCCTCACAATATCTGGTCCAAGTAGACTTTGCTCTCCGGGCTCATACCAACATAGAGGTGATTGACACTTCCGTCCATAGAGGGCCTCGTATGGTGCCATACCGATACTTGCATGATAACTGTTGTTAGATGCAAATTCAATCAGTGGTACTTATCCCAACTCCCTCTTTGATCTAAAACACATGCCCTCAACATGTCTTCCAAAGTTTGGATAGTTCTTTCAGATTGACCGTCCGTTGGGGTATAAGCCGTGCTTCACAAGCTTTGAACCAAACGCCTTTTGAAAAGCTCCCCAAAATCGTGACGTAAATTGCGGATCCTACAGAGATGATCGACGGTACTCCATGTAATCTTACTATCTCCTGAATATATAATTGCTAACCTATCCAAGGAATAAGTCACCTTAATAGGTAAAAAATGGGCTGATTTAGTCAACCGATCCACAATTACACATATGGCATCATGATTTGCTTGGGTCCTCGTAGTCCAGTACAAAGTCCATGGAGACATTATCCCACTTCCATTCGGGGATTGACAAAGGTTGCAACATTCCGGAAGGTTTTTGGTATTCAATCTTCACCTTTTGACACACCAAGCACTTACTCTCCCATGTGCACATATCCTTCTCCAATCCTGGCCACCAAAACATCTTCTTCAAATCTTAATACATCTTGGTTGCACTGGATGAAGGGTAAAATGGCTCTTATGGGCTTCCTCCAAAATATCCTTTCGGAGGTCACCATTAGTAGGTACACATATACGACCTTTAAACCTCCATAAACTATCATTCCCTTGGGTAAAACCTTTCAACTTATCCGCTCTTATTGCCTCTAAGGTTTCTTGAAATTTCGTATCTTCTTTGGGCTTGAGCAATTCTTTCCTTGAATTCACTCGTCACACTAAGATGGCAAGCTCTTATGCCCTTAGTGGTCAAGGTCATCCCTAGATTTAGGTCTCTAAATTGCTCAATTAACTCAACCTCCTTCACCATCAAACGGGACACTTGTAAGGATTTCCTACTTAGGGCATCAGCTACAACATTAGCTTTACCTGGATGATAATTTAACCCGAAATCATAATCTTTTAAAAACTCCATCCACCTTCTTTGCCTCATGTTTATCTCCTTTTGATCAAAGAGGTATTTCAAACTCTTGTGATCGGAAAACACCTCAAACCTCACTCCGTATAAATGGTGTCTCCAAATCTTTAGAGCAAACACGACGCGCTAACTCAAGGTCATGGGTGGGGTAATTTGCCTCATGCGGCTTGAGTTGTCTTGATGCGTAGGCCACCACTTGCCTATTTTGCATTAGTACACAACCCAAACCTTTTCTCAAAGCATCACAATACACTTCGAAAGGCACATTGGGGTCGGGTAATACTAAAACGGGGTTGAGGTTAGCTTGTGTCTTAGCTCTTGAAAGCTCTTTTCACACTGGGGTCCATGAAAAAGGGGTGTTTTTCCTAGTTAGCTTGGTCAGGGGTAGGGAAATATGGGAAAATCCCTTGATAAACCGAGGTAATAACTAGCTAAACCCAAAAAACTTCTTACTTCATTCCGTGGTTGGTCTTTCCAGTTTGACCGTTTCCACCTTACTAGGATCTACAACAATTCCTTTCTTAGATACTACATGCCCTAAAAATTTCACCTCATCCAACCAGAATTTACACTTAGAAGGCTTGGCATATAGTTTCTTTTCCTTCAAGATTTCCAATACTATGGTTAGGTGGCGTTCATGCTCTTCGTGGGTCTTAGAGTAAATGAGAATATCATCTATGAAGACAACCACAAACTGATCTAAATAGGGTCTAAAGATCCTATTCATGTAATCCATAAAAAGCTGGAGCATTGGTTAATCCAAAGGACATTACTGCAAACTCAAAATGGCCGTATCGAGTGCGAAAGGTCGTTTTCGGTATATCTTCATCTCTCACCCTAATCTGGTGGTAACCTGACCTCAAATCAATCTTAGAAAATACTCCTGCACCTTTAAGCTGGTCCATCAAGTCATCTATCCTAGATAAAGGGTATTTGTTCTTCACGTCACTTTATTCAATTGCCTATAGTCAACACACATCCTCATACTTCCATCCTTTTTCTTCACAAACAACACGGGGTTCCCCAAGGTGATGCACTAGGTCTAACAAACTTTTTCTCCAATAAATCCTCTAATTGAGCTTTCAACTCGTCAACTGTAATGGGGACATCCTGTATGGGGCTATGGATATGGGACCTATACCAAAAGCAATTCTATGGAAAACTCTATCTCTCTCTTGGGGGAAACTCTGTATCTCATCTGGAAATACTTCGAGATAATTCCTTACTATCGGTATCTCATCGATACTTTGCTCAAAGTTACATCACTAGGCTAAGAAAATATAACCTTTACTCTCACCCTTACCAGTCCATTTCCAAGTTATGTATAGACTTATAGGTTTCTTAGGTTCAAGGGAATAGGAAGAAAAGTAATGGTTTTCTCATAGGTTTAACGTACACGGTTGGCTTCAAGCCAATCCATGCCAAGAATCACATCTAAACCTTGCATGGGTAAGCAAATGAGATCTAAAATAAAGGATCTATTTTCAATAACAAAATTACAATCTAGACAACATCTACAAGTCCTAACAGGTTTTCCAGTTCGGGTAGAAACAACAAGGTCAAAAGGAAGTTCAGTCACATATAAGTTAAGGCTTTTAACACATGAGTGGGAGATAAAAGAATGGGAAGCGCAGAATCATATAGTACAATTAAGTTTTTACCATGCATGTTACACTTACCTTCCACGAGATTTCGTGACTTCATCGTTTCTTCAGCATTAACGTAAAGACCCTTCCTTGGTCCTGCGGCTTGGGATTGGGGGTTGACGGGTTCCTCTCTGTGCATTCTCGAGAGTAGTGGCCTGGCTTTCCACATCGGTAGCAAACATTTGTTCGGCTCGACATGGCATGCTTCCATGATTCTTGCCGCACTTGGGACATTCCGTGGATGGTGGGGGTCGTGGAGATGCTCCTGGACCTCTTTGGGGTGCCTTCCCCTTGTTGTTGTTATTGTTGTTGTTGTGATTGTTGTTGGGGTTGTTGTTGTAGCGGTTGCTGTTATAGCGGTTGTTGTTGTTGTTCGGCCTTCCTTGTTGAAAGTTCCTTTGTGGCCCTTGTGGTCTTGATTGAGGTGAGAATGGGGTTAGTTTTGCCTCTTAACTCTGACCTTGAGGTGTCAGCTTCTTGGTGATATTATCAGACTTTGAGGTGCTCAGCTTTCTCTGCCCTTCTTCAATGATGCGGCATTTGTTAACTAGGGTAGAGAAATCCCTAATCTCCAAATGCGCAACTCCACATTAAGCTCCGTCTTTAAACCTGACTCGTATTTAATGCATTTCCAATACTCGTCGGGTTACCCTGATACATCCTTGAGAACTTAATAAGTTCTTCAAATCTGCAGTGTCCTGGGCCACATTCATATTTCCTTGGACAAGTTGCATAAACTCAATGTCCTTGGCATTTTTGACCGACTCTGGGAAATACTTCTCATAAAAATGGACCTTAAATAGTTCCCAATCAATGTCCATGTCGGTCGCCTCCAGGAGCCTTTGGGCACCTGTCCACCAAAAGCGGCATCACCCTTGAGCATATGGGTGGCAAAAGTAACCTTCTCTCCTCTGAGCATGGGACTACAGCAAAGACCTTCTCAATATTCCGAATCCATTCTTCTGCAACATTTGGATTGAGGGTCCCCTTGAATGGTGGGTTCGCCCTGAAACTCCCCAAACGAGCGTGTTCGGGATCTCATGGCCTTGATTCGCATTAGCTTGGCGATCCTGATCCATTCGCTCCATCATCATCCTCATTGTCCTTGCCACATCACGGAGTGCTTTAGCGGTTTCGTTGTTCTGGTTATTCTGTGTTGCGTTCCTAGTCTGTTGTCGACGTGCCATTGGTCCCTATACACACAAAACGGCAACACTGAGGTGATCAGACTCAACATTCCATGCAAAGTGAGCAAGTTACCATGGCACGTGCAACATACAGGTCATGCATCTCTAATCCTCAAGCTCATCCTAATGATAAACATATACACATGACATTTCTAACGTAGTATGCTTTAGAAGCATAGCGGTCCAATCCTAAGGCTTGAGAATCGAACTCTCTGATACCAAAATGTAACACCCTAATAATTAACCAAATACACCTAGGTTGTATCTGATTAATTACTAGACTTTACTCTTTGCTTCAGTTCTTTCTTCATACTTTGAAAATACTTAGTGAAATTACGAGCCATTTTTTTTTATAACATAATTGAAAACGTGAGCCGCGCATAACGTGAACAATAATCGAAATAAAGTGAATAACGTAGACATAGCATGAAAAACACATCATATTGGCTCCATCATATAACATCCATAATTACATAACACATAGATAGTTTGCCTACCAACAAAATAAGACTAGGTGTAGGCAATCTAACAAAACATAAATAATATATGGATGGAAGGACATCCATTAATGGCACCTAGTAATAACATTCCAAGGATAGGGATAGATATCTAAAATATACGAGTGGAACTCAGGATCAAGTTCAGCTACCAGGTGAAAGCCTCAAATGTGATTCACGAACGCTTCCTTTTGTTTCTGAAGACGAGATGGAAAGAAAAATAGAGGGAGTGAGAAACTTATAAAAGAATCTCAGTAGGGTACTCACCTCATGATGCATTGTGTCATCATCATCGTCCCCAGGAACCTCAGTTTCATTATGAAATAGTGAGCATGCTAAGATTGATTTATTAAGTTCGAAAATATACTTTATCGAGGTTCGTCGTTTTAATCATGCGTCTTATAATGCATCATAAACTTAGCATGTCATGTTTATAATGAACTTTTCCTTTCACATATAATAACATAGTTATGCATAAGACCACATCATATTCCTCATCATCATATCATAAATACTATGCATAGAAGAACATCATATTTCTCATCATCATCTCATAAATACTATGCATAGAAGAACATCATAATCACATAATACGTTACTTAGTTCCTTAGGTGACTTAAAGTTACTTTCATCATCATTTTCCTGGGCCACCCTATACTCCACCCTTTTGGGAGTAATCTAGGTTATGAGCTCATACCTTGCTAGTCGTCACCAGCACATACTTATCCCTTTTGATAAGTAAAAATTCCGTCTCTACCCTTTTGAGAGAATGGACTAGGGGGCAAGAATCACCTTTCACCGCCTATAGTTTGACGGGTCCAAAGGATCATTTTCTCAAGATCACCTTTTCACAACCTATAGTCTGATGGGTCCAAAGGGTCATTTCCTCATATATTTTGAGTCACCTTTAAGTCTTTGCATGTTATATCATAATCATCAAGATGCATGAACATTCTCATTGTTTGCAATAGCAACTATAACATGCAAGCCATGAAATAATTCAATAATATAAAATTCTCAGTAGGCATTACATCATCATATAACTGACATTCCAAAGCATCAAATCTCTACATAGACTTATCATTTAAAACATCAAGGAGGCATCATCATCAATTCTTACCGAAAGCTGTCTCAACAATTGAAACTCTAGAATCGGGCAACATCAATTATTGAACTAATTAATTATGTCTCTAAGGGATTCATTACCATCATTACCATTAATTATAAGCCTTAGGAACATTATTAGACTATATGGGGCAGCATAGGCAGTAAATCATTCTTAAGGTTTTACGTGTAGAAGTTGCATTTTTAACCTTTTCTCATTACGTCTTTCCCTACGATGCCAAAATTAATTACTAACCCAATTATGAATCATTCTCCCTTATCTAAACATAATAAAATCTGGTTCTTAGGGCCACTAAAGGTTCTGGACAAATTGTATAAATTTCATTATCTAGAGTTCTAGAAATCTTGCTTTATTTGTTTTATATAGCTAGTTTCTCTTCTAACTTGCATATAATTGTTCCTTCATCAATAAACATCATAATCACAACATTAAACATATTAAATCATCATCATACATTGGTAATAAACTCAGATTAGTGGCTGAATCATGAACCTATCATAATCACATTTTAAGTGTACATGGAATACTAGTTTCCTGTAAAGTCTTTGCAAGGCCTCAAATTTCTTTTAGAAACTAATTCTTTTTGCTAAACTTGAAAGAATCTTCATGATTAAAATTCTCACTTAAGATAAAAGGAGCAAGTCTTGATCTTAAGAGATTTATGTGATATCTTAGAATCATAAACATGCTATGCAACCTCATTTTAATCTTGTCATTATAAGGTGATAACTTGGAATTATAAACATGATATGCAAATCCATTTCTTTATCTTTAAGATTTAAGGTGATGACTTGAAAATTAAACATGATGCAAGAGCTTGAAATATAAACATGATGCAAGAAGCTGGCGGCGGTAGTCCGCATAGGACCAGTGGAGGGAGAAGAGAATCTTAAGAAGGAAGCGGCGGTAATCCGCTGACCGGCGAAGGGAGAAGAGAATTATTATTACATCTTTTTAAGCTCCAATCTCAAGACTTCTTAAAGAATTAATTCTTTAACTCCAATAATCTTATTTCTTTGCTTGTGATACTTGGGCAAGTCTTTGAGCTCTAGGATCTTTAGGTGATGACATAAAAATAAACATGTCATGCGTTGATTCTTTTAGCCATTATAAAATAAAGTGAGAGCATAAAATAAATATGAGATGCATCCTCTTTATTATCTTTGAAGATTAAGTGACAACTTGAAACATAAACATGAAATGCAAGCTTGGAAATTTAAACATGAATATGCAAGTTCATTTATTCATTCTTGAGAATTTAGTGATGACATAGAAAGTAAACATGATTATGCAAGGCATAAACTTAAACATGGATGCAAGTTCATTTTATTTCTTTACTAGAGCTCCTCTAGGACTTTAGAGAAATATAAATTCAACCCAATATATCTTAGCAAGACAAAGTGAAAAATACATCTTTCAAGTTCTAAACTCAAGATCATAAAAACATCATAAAAATATTATTCTTTAAAGTTTTGCATCAAGTGGAACTTTCAAGCTTTAAAGGCCTAACTTGTAATGGATTCACAACCCACCTTCAAGGTCCTCATCATCAAGCCATCATCTTAGTCCCACCTAGGCCATATGGCCAAATTGGTTAAAGAAAAATGAAGAGGAAAACCAAATGAAAAGCTAAGGTAAGTTCATAATTTTAACATTTTGAACTAAAAACAACACTTAGCAAATCATAGAAATAAATAGAAAAACTACTCCCTACCTAATCTGATTTGAAGGAAAGGAAGAGAACTTGGTTTCTTGGAGTGAAATGAAAGAAAATATTCTTGAAAACTTGAAGAAAGAATTCAGCCAAGAGGAGGAGGAAATGAGAGCTTTTGGTGCTCCTAAAACTAGAATTTGTGTAAGTTATGAGCAAGGCTTCCAAGGCTCCTCAAGTAAGCATATTTATAGAGGAATTCAAGCTCATGTATGACAAGAGGAGGAGGCATAATTTTCGGATTTTTCATGGGGAACAAAGGGAGGAAAATCATTTCTTTGTTTAAGGCATGTTTTATGCCATGTTTTAGGGAATTTTTTGGCATTTTGTTTTAGTGCATTATTTGCAATAATTCTAATGATTATGGCTGAATTATTTCATGCATTACAGCCTCATGGAAGAGGTTTTGTGTGTTCCATGTATTATTTAGGTGTAGGCAAGGTATTCATGCAATTTAGAGAATTTACGGTTAAGGGCTTAGGTGAATTAGTAAGCAATTTGAGTGTTTTAAAGCAATTTTAGGTTCTAATCAATTTAAATAAATAATTTTGACTCTAGATTAGTAATTAGAATTTAATAAGCTTTAATTTGAGCCTAATATTGCTTAGGTTTCGTTAGAGGAATCAAAAATCTCAAAATTTGTAAAACTCACAAAGAGGGGCAAAACGGTCATTTTACTTAAAAATTGCCCGAGACCACCTGAGCTTAACCAATGGTTAATCATAACTTAAAAACATGTTTTAAAACATTTTAGTGAGGTTCGGGCTAATCGGCACGCAATTTGAGTTAAAGCGAGCGGAGGGGCGTTTTGGTCATTTCGCGTGTCGGAGCTCAAAATTATGATTCTTTTCCTCTATTAACACACATAACACAAACAATCCCTTATTATCATCAAAACATCCCCTTGAGGATGGGTGGGGCCCACGATCCTCATTTTCAGTAAAATAACCTTAGGGGCATTTTGGTCATTTTACACGTCCAGAAAATCGGGGTTTGCAACTCTCGCACAAATTGCTCTTAACCTTTCTTCTAATGTTATATTCCTTTATTGAGGATTGTTTGGTCTCAATTATATGAAAAATTACCTAGGGTAATTCGATAATTCTAACGACAGTAAAAATTAAGTAAAAATTGGGGCGTTACAGTAGAGATTGAAGTGTAGATCAATTTTGGTGAAGGAAAGATTAGGTTTTGATGGTTCTAAGCTAGGGTTTTTGGATTTTGGAAGCAAACTCAAGCTCTTGGCTACGAAGGACCAGCTGCCTTTTCCTTCTGAAATGGCCGAAGCTCTAGCTTCTTGGAGAAGCTTGAATTCAAGTTTATCTTATAATTGGTGATGATGTCATAATGTTGAGTAATAGATTAGGATTGTTTCTAATCTTTAAAGATAAAAAGGATGGCTATGATTCAATTTTGAATTACAAAATTGAATCTTAGCCATTCATATAACGAAAAAATATACCAAATCATTTTGTAAAGGTTAAATTTGCTTTTGTTAAAAATCGCACAGAAATTTTCGAACGGTGAAATACCATACCGTAATGAATATTACAAAATTAATTCTAAGTATGAAATTTTCATTTCTAAGTATTTCTAACCTCATCCCCATATTTTCAAAATTTCAGCACCTAAGTCCTAATCTAGGGTTTCGGCTATCGGCGAGCCTCCTGGCCCGCAAAACACTATTCACGTTTTTTTTTTAATAAAAATCATTGAATCACTCTCATCATTTTTACGTTATTGGATTTTGAAAATTTCAACTAATAAAGCTTAATTTAAATTTTATTTATTTATTTGTTTTTTATGTGTATATATATATCTTGGATGTTACACGGCCCCCAAGGAAAATAATGATGATGATAAGTTTTTAAGTCACCTAAAGCACGAAAGAAATTAAATATGATGTTCTTCTATGCATGTTATTATGATATGATGATGAGGAATATGATGCGTATAAAAGGAAAAGTTCATTATAAATATGACATGCTAAGTTTATGATGCATTATAAGACGCATGATTAAAATCGACGAACCTCGGTAAAGTATATTTTCGAACTAAATAAATCAATCTTAGCATGCTCACTATTTCATAATGAAACCCAAGGTTCCTGAGACTTTGATGATGACACTATAGAAGGAGATACCCTGAGAATTCTTTAGCAAGATTCTCACTCCCTTTCTTTATTTCCGTCATTCTTCAGATACGATAGCGACATTCATCCTATATGTTGATACCCCTACATGGGAATTTCACTACGACCCATCATTCATATCACTTTGAAGGGAAGTGCGGGTTCGTGTTTTTGTTTTCGTAGGACGTCCATTTGCACACCCCGTTCCTAGTTATCGTTTTCCAGTCTTCTCCGTATGGTGACGAAATGGTTTTTGAGCACGCCTGCCCACATGATGAAAGGATGCTACGACGTACTTACTCCGCCTCATCTGTTGTCCATGGTATTCCCGATTATGTCCCTCAACGGTATTCTGAGACGGATCCATCAGAGATACCCACTCATGTATATTCGGAGAGCTCGCTCCTCTCCTCACGTGTGAGAGAGGGTAGTGAGGAAAGTTGGTGCAGCCAAGATTGGCACGATCATATACCCTAGTTTTAGGATAGCTCTCTTCGGCCTTTAAGGTTATTTACTTTAAGTGCATATGTTGTCTTATGTATTCTAGTTTGATGTATTTGTTTAAGAGTGGAATGTATGAGTGAGGTTATTATGTATATGTATTATGGTGTGCTTATGGATGCTATATGATGGAGCCAATACATTATGATGTGATGTTTGTAAATTCCTATGTGTCTTTTAAATCTTGCTAAATCATTCACATTAAGCGCGACTCACGTTTTCAATTATGTTTTTAAAAAAAAATGGCTCGTAATTTCACTAAGTATTTTCAAAGCATGATTAAGGAACTGAAGCAAAGAGTAAAGTCTAGTAATTAATCAGATACTGCTTAGGTGTATTGGGTTAATTATTAGGTGTTAGTATTATCCAGAAAATACATAATCATAATGTCATTGTCCCAGCCACTTCGGTTTATCAAGAAAATGTGATCATACAATCCAGATTAAATATTCATTTTAAAGTTCTAAGATCATCCTTCCGAAGTGAGTAGCTTTTATTATTCAATCACATATCATACTACTCAACATCATATAAACTACATCCTGCTAAATCACAACTTAAACATATTGGCCTCAATATCGATACCAAAATTCTTCACTTAGCACATAAGATAAAAGACTACTTTAGGGTAATAGACTGATTTCAGGGTTAATCATTTATACATGATCATTGGATTTACTTTCTCCAATTCTCATCCAACCTATTCCTAGTCAGGTTTATTTTCCCGACTCAATTCAAGGGTAGTCAGGTTTACTTTCCCCAAACAGATTTACTTTCTCTAGCCCAAGAATTATAAACCTTATGCTTTTCTTGGTAGTCAGGTTTACTTTCCCGACAAACTGGATTTAATTTCTCCAAGCCCAAGAAACATAATCTTATGCTTTTCTTTCGCATATGAGCAATTGTAATAAGCATTCATATCCATGTGTGCCTAACCTCATCCATAAGTTCACACACTCAATTATTCATGTTCATATTCTTGTGTCCATGCCATACTAGTACAAGTTGCCATTATTTCATCAATTCACAGCATGTTGGCAGAATTTATGCTTAAGTAGCAAAATTTGTTTCCCTATCACATGGTTGATTCAAGGGCCACAAAAATTCTCCATGACACTTCAATGTGTCTAAGAGACCCTATAAAAATTTCAACACAAACGGAGCTCTCTAACTCCTTCAGTAAATTGTACAAATTTAGTGGTCAGGGACCACCATTCACAGTAAACAGAGTTCTTATAATTTTTAACCCTAGCAAATGATTGAATCAATGCATAATAAAATTAACAGTGATACTTCAATATTTTATTAACTTTGTGTAAAATTTCAAGGGCTAGTTCAATCATTTGCTATAGTAATAAAATTGGACAACCTTATTGCTTCTATTTCAATAATCAAGACGGCATTAAGTTTCATTTCGATTTTGATTTTTTTTTATGCAGTAAACCTTAAAATTAATAGCCAAGAAAAATCATGGAGTTGTATTAGGATGCTAGCTTCAACATAATTTTCATAGCTTATAAAAATACCTACAATTGTACCATAAAATTCGTAAACCATCCTACAGAAGAAATGAAAATCCGCAGCATAGTCCAAATTTCCTTTTGACAAAAATGATTTCTAACCTCATCCAAACACTCCACCAAAATTAATCCATCAATATTCATATGTTATCAACCAATAAAACTAAAAATATCAAGCCCAATCAAATCATAAATTTCCAGAATAAATTTGAAAGAAAAGTGGATGAATAAGGCCCTACTTGGCTCTTTGAAGCTTAAACTCTTGTTCTTAACTTTGCTCAAGGATTCTCCACCAATTTCTTGATCTAACCTTCTCTCTAATCCTCTTACAACACTGTAAATAATAGCTAACTTGATGCTATGGTGAGGCAAGGGTTTTGTGATAAGGAATTGCTCTTAAGTTTGTGAGAGGCAACACTTAGGTTGTGATTTTGGTTATGGGATTTTGGGTGAAACTTGATGTTCTTGGCTATGGGTCATATGTGGGTTTGAAGAAGATGTAATAGGCTGGAAATGGGCTTTGGCCAAAATTTTCCAAGAGAAATGTGTTGAAAATGGTGTCTTGTAAAATTAATGATAATTCTGCTAAAAAATCTCTTGAAGTCTTATGAGATATTCTATTTAAAAATCTCTTGAAATCTTATGAGATATTTTCAAAATCTCTTAATTTCTTATGAAACTTCTCTTAATTTTTTATGAGATGTATCACTAAAATCTACTAAATTATGAGATTTTGCTGGAAAAACTGTTACGAGATTTTCTTCAAAGTCTAGTAAACTTTTACAAGATTTTTTTGAAAAAATATAGTTAAACATTTACGAGATTTTCCATAAAATCTACTAATTTATGAGAATTTTCTATAAAATATGCTAGGCTACGAGATTTTTCTATAAAATTTGCTAAGCTGTAAGGAGATGTTTGTATAAAATCTGTTTAATACGAGAATTTTTGAAAATCTTCTAATCTTTTATAAGATTTTATATCATCAGAAACTTGTAAAACCACTTGTGTGATAATTCTTGTAACTTTCTAGGAAAAGAAACCAAGTTTCTTGGGTGAACTTCAAGCTTTTTCTTCTATGAATCAAAATCTCTTTATTTACTTAATAAATCTCTTATATTAACTCAATCAATCCACGAGTGTTCTTAAACTATAAAACACATACCTATTGTATCAATTACTTTTAAAAACTCATATATATGAATCTTGAAAATAAATTTCAGATTTCATAAACATAATTCCAAACATATCTCAAGAGTTTATATTAGCAAAAATAATCAAATAATCACAAAGCAATAGACTAGAATCTTTCTTACCTTTCTTCCAAGCTTTTTGCTAAACTTTCTCTAGCTTTTTTCTTCTCTAATCTAAGCATCAAACCCACTTTCCAGCCCCTATATGAGCTGTTGTTTGGAATGATTTGAGGGGCAAAAAGAAGGTTTTGACTTGAGTTTGATGTAGAGAAAGTATTCTTGAACTAGTTTAAGTGTTTATTGTAACATCCGCCCAAGTACAACCTCATCCTTAAGTCATGGTATCGTACTTGAGAGTTATTACTTATAAATTTGTGGACCTTTCTTAATTATCTATAGCAAGCATTGATCGAATCATGTATTAACTAACTCGGTTCTATCAAAATATATAGCAAGAAACAACGTTTTTATTTAATACAAGTCAAGTACAAAAGGAAGCTCTTCTAAGAGCTTTATAGTACATATGTTATCTTTCATATTTCAACATATGCATATACTCAAGTACAACAAGACATGGGTTTCTGCTACTAACTATTGCAAATTCCACTTTATTCTTTCCTGAGTGGCCTCACCATCTTCTAGATCAACCTGGAGACGACACGAGAAAACAAATATATAGGTGTGAGAATTCTAAAATTCTTAGTAGGGCATCTCAAAACATATACTGAAATTTGTATCACCGTCATCGTCCAAGCCACTTTGGTTTATTAGAAAAAAGTGATCATGCATTACATAATAATGTTCAATTTTAAAGTTCAAAATCAATCTTTCCGAAGTGGGTTACTTTTAAAAAATCAATCACTTAGTACACATTTATCATGAGCTCATAATCATAGTAAATAATGGTAAACAAAATGATTCAATATGATACAATTATGTAGATACCAAATATAGGAAATTATCTTTAATTGCCCTGAATAAAATGAAAGAACCCCATCTATCTCTATTTCCCTTAACAAGTTGAAAAGGATCTCATCCCTCTATATTTGCCCTCGACAAGTCAAAAGGATCTCAACCCTCTCTATTTGCCCTTAATAAGTCGAAAGGATCTTATGTTGCATTATTTGCCTTGACAAGTCAAAGAGATCTCATGTTTCTTTATTTGCTCTTGACAAGTCAAAGGGATCTCATGGTTCTTATGGGTATAGAACTTAATTCAATATATTATTCACTTTTCTTTTTCCAAATGCATGCATAAAACACATATAGGCATTCATTCACAATGTGATTTCAATCATGCCTCATAAACCAACCTTTAAGTCACTAGCATGCATTCATACACAATATACTTGAACCAAATGTCATTATATCATCAAATCAATACTTGGATTCAATTCCAACATATTGGATTTCACAACTTTGTAGCACAAATTTATTTGCACATCAAAAAATCAATTTAGGGGCTATAAAAATTACCCAAGATACTTCAATATGTCTACAAGGTTCCATAAAAATTTCAGAGGAAAAATATTCTCTAACTATGTTAACAAAATTAGACAAATTTGGAGGTCGCAACCCATATTTCCAAATCCATTGTCCCCAATTTTATTACCCAATCAAATGAACATATCACATCACACAAAAATTCACAGTTGGACTTCAATACGTCCTCAACACGCTTTAAAAATTTCAAGTGAAAACTCAATCATTTGATGTGGTAATAAAATTAGCAAAGTTTATAGCTTCAGTTCCAATAATCAGACAGCATGGGTACTATTTCGGTTCTTGATTTTTAAGGCGTAGAGTCAAAAACAGAGCACAAGAAATATTGGGAACTAGCCGAGGATGTTAGATCATATAATTTTTCTAGCTAATAAAAATATTCACAAATATATCAGAAAATTCGTGATTCACAACCTCCAAGTACAAATCAGAGAGTTCAGCACATGCTTCAAAACTTGTTTTGCCAAAATGGGTTTTCTAACATCATCCAAACACTCCACCAAAATTCATACATCAATATCCATATATCATCAACCAATATAACTAAGAATATTCAGCCAAATCAGTAAGCAAATCAGAAAACAAATTTGAAGTAAAAGAGGTTTAAAATTCCCTACTTTTCATGTTTAAAGGATTCTTGGCTCCAAGTTGCTCCAAGATTGATCCCTTCCACTTCAAAGCTCCCAAATCACACCCAAACCCTTATGAAATCATTGAGGAAGTAAGTTATCAAGATGATGATTGATGGAGATTAAGATTTTAATCGGTTAGATTTGTAGGTATTGATGTGTGAAATAACTTGGTGAAGGAAGTTTGTGATTTTATCAAGTCTAGGCTAGGAGTTTAGGCATTTGAATGAAAGCTTGAGCTCTCTTGAGATGGGAATGGAGGCTGCACAAAAATGAGCTTGAAGAAGAAGAAATTTTGGCTTTAAGGAGAAGATTTGGTGGCTTTAAATGGTTTAGATTAGGTTGTAAGAATTGTTTAATGTAAAATCTATACTCTTTGACCAAGAAAACAAGATGAATGGCTAGGATTGGATCTTGTAATTCAAGATTAAATCCTAGCCTTACACTTGGCTCTAAAGGATAAACATTATCCTTTTACAAAGATTAAACTATCTTTCGGTGTTAGAAATCACACACCAAAATTTTATCGAACGGATGAAATATTGGCTCCGAGTGAAATATAATACAGGAAAGGCCATGATTAAAACTTACTTTTCAAGTTTCAATCCTTGCCATCCACTTGGCACAAAGTGATTGGTAAAGGTTACTTGGCCACCAAGTAACTTGTACGGTGTTAAAACTCACATCAAAACTCTCCGAACGGGTAAAACACTATACCTGGGTAGTTAAACATTACCCAAAAATTAAATCTAGGTATAACTTCTCATTCCTTATCATTTCTAACCTTAACCCTCTTTTTCTCGTCGGGCATTTCCTGGCCCAACTAAAGTGGCCTGCAAACTAGCCTAAGCCCGCAAGGTTACTATTCATGCCGGCTCAAAATTTTTTTAAACACGTCCATTGGGCCACCCTCATCATTGCTAAAATGTCAAATTTTTGAAATTATGACTAATAAAGCTCAAATTAATTTTTAAATAATTTTCAGGGTGTTACATTTATCTAAGCATAACCTTCAAGAATATGGAGCTTTCATGGAGTTTCAAGAAGAAAGAAATGAAGAAGATGAGGGAAAAAGAAGAGAACATGAAATCTGATAGAAAGGAAGCAAAATGACCTTTCTTTTTTAAATAAATAGACTTACTTGGAGAGTAAGTAGGAATAAATATTCTGGATAATTTGCCTTGTATTAGTATTAGAAATATCTATAGTTATTTGATTGTCCTAAGTCAAAATTATATGAGATCTAATAATATATATTATTTATACAGATTCAATGTTTGGTGTATGGTTAATACCATTTAATATCCTGATTATTACCATTTTAGGATCTAATTGACATAAAAGAAACTTTATCGGTTTAAGATATCTATTTACCCCTTATCCTTATTTTGTTTATGTCATTATACCAATTATAGGGTTTTGTTCTATATCCCATTAAAATATTATTATATTACTTTTTAATAATATTAAATTATTTTCTTTTTTTTATTTACAAACTCCTTGTATTATTGTGATCATAACCGTCTATCAAAATTTTCAAAATCCCTATAGATTATTCACAATTAATCATTTTATCACAACAATACTAAAAAATAGAGTCATTACATTCTACTCCCCTTAAAAAAATTAAGTCATCTCATATACTTTACTCAAATTCTCACGTATACTCCTTGGATCATCCTTTGCCTAATGCAAGTCTTTACAAATGAGACAAATCTTTCTTGAAGTTGTTCCACATTTCTTTCTACTATTTGTATAGCTGGTAACTGTAACAACCTAATAATTAACCCAATACACCTAGGCAGTATCTGATTAATTACTAGACTTTACTCTTTGCTTCAGTTCCTTAATCATGCTTTGAAAATACTTAGTGAAATTACGAGCCATTTTTTTTAACATAATTGAAAACGTAGAGTCACGCTTAACGTGAATTATTTAGCAAAATTTAAAAGACACATAGGAATTTAAAACATCACATCATAATATATTGGCTCCATCATACAGCATCCATAATTACATATCATATAGATATTTTGCCTACCACAGAATAAGACTAAGTGTAGGTAATCTAACAAAACATAAATAATATATGGATGGAAGGACATCCATTAATGGCACCTAGTAATAACACTCAGGGATAGGGATAGATATCTGAAATATACGAGTGAAACTAGCAGGATCAAGTTCAGCTACGGTAGAGGCTTCAATGTGATTCACGAATGCTTCCTTTATTTCTGAAGACGAGATGGAAAGAAAAATAGAGGGAGTGAGAAACTTATAAAAGAATCTCAGTAGGGTACTCACCTCATGATGCATTGTGTCATCATCATCGTCCCTAGGAACCTGGGATTATTATGAAATAGTGAGCATGCTAAGATTGATTTATTAAGTTCGAAAATATACTTTACCGAGGTTCATCGGTTTTAATCATGCGTCTTATAATGCATCATAAACTTAGCATGTCATGTTTATAATGAACTTTTCCTTTTATCAACACATCGTATTCTTCATCATCATATCATAAATACTATGCATAAAAGAACATCATATTTCTCATCATCAAATCATAAATACTATGCATAGAAGAACATCATATTTCTCATCATCATATCATAAAATGCTATGCAAGAAGAACATCATACCATAATAGCAATGCACAAGACATGGTGCACATATTTCATTCCTTTAGTGTCCTAGGTGACTTAAAATCTTGTCATCATCATCATTATTTTCCTTGGGGCCACCCTATACTCCACCCTTTGGGAGTAATCTAGGTTATGAGCTCATACCTTACTAGTCGTCACTAGCATATACTTATCCCTTTTGATAAGTTAAAATCCCAACTCTACCCTTTTGAGAGAACGGGTTAGGGGCAAGAATCACCTTTTCACCACCTCTAGTCTGATGGGTCTTAAAGGATCATTCTCTCAAGATCACCTTTTCATCACCTATAGTCTGATGGGTCCAAAGGATCATTTCCTCATGAGTTTAAGTCACCATTAAGTCTTAGCATGTTATATCATAATCATCAAGATGCATGAACATTCTCATTGTTTGCAATAGCAATTATAACATGTAAGCCATGAAATCATTCAATAATATCAAATTCTCAGTAGGCATTACATCATCATATAAGCTGACATTCCAAAGCATCAAAAGATGTCATCTAAAATTTTCACAATAAAGCTCCCTTAAATAACCGAACTCTAAAATTGGGTAACCTTAATTATTAAACTAATTACTTATGCATCTAAGGGATTTATTACTATCAATTATAAGCCTTAAGAACATTATTAGACTATATGGGGTAGCATAGATAGTAAGTTGTTCTTAAGGTTTTACGTGTGTAGAAGTTACGTTTTTAACCCTTTCTCGTTACCCGTTTTCCCTATGATGCTAAAATTAATTATTAAACAAATTATGAATCATTGTTCCTTATCTAAACATAATAATATCTGGTTCTTAAGGTCACTAAAGGCTCTGGACAGAATGCATAAATTTCATTCTCTAAAGTTCTAGAAATCTTGCTTTTACGGTTTTCTAGGAAGCTAGTTTTATCTCTAACATGCATAGAATAAACCATAATTATCACAACTCCAAACATATTAAATCATCATCATTTATTGGTACTAATCTCATATCAGAAGCCGAATCATGAACCTCATATAATTGTATAAAATCACATTTTAAGTGAACATAAAATGTTAGTTTCCCGTAGAATCCTTGCAAAGCTTTAAAACTCTTTTAGAAACTAATTCTTTTTGAAAGAGTCTTCATAATTAAAATTCTCACTTAAGATAAAAGGAGCAAGTCTTGAGCTTAAGAGATTTATGTGATATCTTAGAATCATAAATATGCTATGCAACCTCATTTTAATCTTGTCATTATAAGGTGATAACTTGGAATTATAAACATGATATGCAAATCCATTTCTTTATCTTTAAGATTTAAGGTGATGACTTGAAAATTAAACATGATGCAAGAGCTTGAAATATAAACATGATGCAAGAAACTGGAGCGCGGTAGTCGCAGGACCAGTGAAGGGAGAGAGAATCGAAGCGGCGGTAATTGGGCATCGACCGGTGAAGGGAAAGAATTATTATTACATCTTTTAAGCTCCAATCTCAAGACTTCTTAAAGAATCAATTCTTTAACTCCAATAATCTTATTTCTTTGCTTGTGATACTTGGGCAAGTCTTTGAGCTCTAGGATCTTTAGGTGATGACATAAAAATAAACATGTCATGCGTTGATTCTTTTAGCCATTATAAAATAAAGTGAGAGCTAAAATAAATATGAGATGCATCCTCTTTATTATCTTTGAAGATTAAGTGACAACTTGAAATATAAACATGAAATGCAAGCTTGGAAATTTAAACATGAGATATGCAAGTTCATTTATTTATTCTTGAGAATTTAGTGATGACATTAAAAGTAAACATGGTTATGCAAGGCATAAACTTAGACATGGATGCAAGTTCCTTTTATTTCTTTACTAGAGCTCTTCCAAGACTTTAGAGAAATATAAATTCAACCCAATATATATATCTTAGCAAGACAAAGTGAAAAATACATCTTTCAAGTTCTAAACTCAAGATCTTTATTTTACATCATAAAAACATCGTTTTTTAAAGTTTTGCATTAAGTGGAATTTTCCAGCTTTAAAGGCCTAACTTGTGATGGATTTACAACCAACACTCAAGGTCCTCATCATCAAGCTATCATCATATTCCTTCTTAGGCCATTTTGCGAAATCATTAAAGAAAAATAAGGATAGAAAATAAAAATTGTAAAGCTTTAAAAACTAGTGAAACCTTCAAGTTTTAGAGGTCTAACTTGTGAAAGCTTTGCAACCAACATTCAAGAACCTCATCATGAAACCATGGTCTCATCATAATCTAGGCCATCAGGCCGAAATGTTTTTAAAAGAAAAGGGAAAACAAACAAAATTGAAAGCTAGAAGAAAGTCCATGAAATCATTATTTTTGAGCTAGAAACATAACTTGTCATAGCATAAAATGAACTTAGAAACAAATCCCTACCTAATCTGATTTGAAGGAAAGGAAGAGAACTTGGTTTCTTTGAGTGAAATGGAAGAAAATCTCTTTGAAAACTGAAGAGAATTTGGCCAAGGAGGAGGAAGAAAGAAAGCTTTTGGTGCTTCTAAGAACTAGAATTGTGTAAGTTATGATCAAAGGCTTCTAACACCTCTTCAAGCATGCCTATTTATAGAGATTTTGAAGCTCATAAATGGACAAATGAAGGAGGAAGGCTAATGGATTTTCATGGGGAACAAAGGGAGGAAAATCATTCCTTGTTTAAGGCATGTTTTATGCCATGTTTTAGGGAATTTTTGGCATTTTGTTTTAGTGTATCTTTGGGCAATTATTCTTATGCATAATGGCATCAATAATTTCGTCCATTACAGCCCAAGGAGGAGAAATTTGTGTGTTCCATGCATTATTTAGGTGTAGGTAAGGTATCTTGCAATTAGAGAATTTGCAATTAAGGGCTTAGGTGAATTAGTAAGCAATTTGAGTGTTTTAAAGCAATTTTAGGTTCTAATCAATTTAAATAAATAATTTTGACTCTAGATTAATAATTAGAATTTAATAAGCTTTAATTTGAGCCTAATATTGCTTAGGTTTAATAGCAAATCAAAAATCTCAAAATTTGTAAAACTACACAAAAGGCAGGCAAGGTCATTTTACTTAAAAATTGCCGAGACCACCTGAGCTTAACCAATGGTTAATCATGGCTTAAAAACACCTTTTAAAACATTTTAGTGAGGTTAAGGCTCGGTCGCACGCAATCGAGTTACGCGGTAAGGGCGTTTGCTCATTTTGCGCGTCAAGCTCAAAATTAGATTCTTCTCCTCTATTAACACACATAACACAAACAATCCTTTATAACATCAAAACATCCCCTTGAGGACGGGTGGGGCCCACGATCCTCATTTTCCTAAAATAATCTCAGGGGCATTTTGGTCATTTTACACGTCCAAAATTGGGGTTTGCAATACTTGCACGAATTGCTCCTAACTTCTCTTCTAACGTTATATTCCTTTATTAAGGATTGTTTGGTCTCAAATTTTATATAATATTTACCTATGGTAATTCGATAATTCTTAATGACAGTAAAAATTAGTAAAAATTGGGCGTTAGGTAACTGAAACTACAAGTTATTCCATAGTGCGGGATTAGAATTCGGTATATGACTAGAATTAGAGTTGTATTCTTGAAGTTGTGGTATATGGAGTTGTTATGAATCTTGGCAGGCATCGAGGTAAATCTATTTGGTATACTCCTGAACCTACACAACCTTGGATTAAAGGACCTACAAAACGAGGATTTAGCTTCTAGACTTAATGGCTCACCCTATACAGGCATAGAAATAACTTTCAGAATGCATGCTCTCCTTCTAGGAATTCTAACGTTCTTCCCATAACACCCATCACACCAGAAGGCTATGCTTAAGCCATAACCTTATAATGAGCAGCTGTTACTTGTATCTCTACTTGACCTTTGATGGAGTATATGCATATTACATATGAGCCTGCTTGTCTAGACAAACATAAAATGCTTTCTCTCGATCGTTAAATTTGAACATAAATAATATATCAAAAATACATAATTGTATTATCCAACAACAAAGCAACAACATATATAACTTCTCAAATCCTTACTCTAGTTCACACAAGAACCCTCTAGTCTAGGTAGGTACTCAACATTCACTAAAAAGAAAATAAAAGGTTGACTAAATTCTTTATCATCTATTTATCAGAACTCTACATGATGCTAGTACAGTTTAGAATTTCCACAAAATAATCACCATCATAGCAATCTATGTAAAAATATAATAATGGCAGGAATAAGAATCAAAGATTCCATAGGAAAAATGCTAGTCTACTACAGTGATATCTGACATGATATTAAAATAATTAAAGTATTTTCAATTTCTTCTGAAATATCTAGCTTGCTTATTCATTTTTGGGTTAACATAGTATTATGAGTACACTTATGCTGAGAATAAAATGATCATAGGATTCATAAGATAGTTGCTCAGTATTCTAGTTGTGTACATAATAATTAGTTTGTTTGTTTCATTACTTCTTTGACATAATCTTATTATGAAATTTAGCTTGAGAATAGAACTCATAGGATTCCTGATATACTTCTTTATTATGATAATTTCCGGATGATGTAACACCTCGTGTTAAATCCTGATATAGTTCACTTGTGGTAGTACCTCATACTACAACCTAATATAGATCACATTGTGAATCCATGAGTTTATAATCAAGCAATTGATATAGTTAGTATCATTATTTTCTTCTTTAACTTGGTTAGAAAATTTTAAACTTAATGCTAGAACTCATAGGACTCTTCTAATATACTTCTCTATGGATTTTCCCTTTCAACAATGTAATGCGGTCACGTTACAACCTGATATAGTTCACTAGATGAAGTTCGTCTACTATATTCATCTGAATAGCTTCGCTATTCTTTCTTTGTACATCCCATTTCTCATAATGCCGTAAGGGTCGCGATTCCAGCCTGATAGTTCTAAGGGCGTAGCACGTCTACTACTACCTCTGAATCAATGAGCTTACCATTAAGCAATTAATATTACATGAGTCGTATTTCTTCAGTTTTCTCTTCGTATGAAACTCTATCATTTAGTTAGGAAATCTCTTAATTACAAAGTAAAATCTCTTCTTAATAGTTATGTATCTCATACTTTTGCTTTGAGATTTCTTGAAATCTCCTTAACTCTTATGAGATTTTCTCTAGTAAGTCTCCTGAATTATAGACTTTTCTCTTGAAATCTCCTGAATTTCTTATGAGATATTCTTTCAGAATCTTTGAATTCCTATGATATTCTTTAAAAAATCTCTTAGATTCTTATGAGATTTATGAGTAAAATCTACTAACTTTTTATGAGATTTTTCTGGAAGAACTTTATGAGATTTTCTACAAAGTCTAGTAAACTTTTCGAGATTTCTCTTAAAGAAAATAGTTCAACATTTAGAGATTTCCATAAAACCTACTAAACTGTTATGAGAATTTTCTATAAAATTATTCTTAACTGTTTTTAAAATTCCTGAAAGTCTATTAATTCTAATGATCTTTCTATAAAAACTCTTTGGCCTATGATGAGATTTTGAAAATTGCCTAATCTTTTATGAGATTTCTTCATAGCAAAAACTTATAGGACTTCTTACTTTATGATTCTTAAAACTTTTAGGAAATTAAATGAAGTTTTTCACTTAGATTTCAAACTTTCTTCTATAGATCAAAATCTCATCCTTTTTCATGAAATTTTATCGTTATACTTCAAAATACCAATCTTTCAAATTTTATAAAATTATTTCTAATTATGTTCTTGTAAAATCTCTTGGTCCTCATTCTTTTTTAAAGAACTAAAATCTCTTCATTTACATATTTAAATCTCTTACATCAATTCATTCAAGTCATGAGATTTTCATGCATAGCACCTTTTATATCTCTCAAGTTCATGTACATATATACCTCTTGAAAATAATTTCAAGCATATATCAAGAGTTTATTTAGCAAAAATAGCCAAAGAATCACAAGCAATAGACATAGAATTTTTCCTACTTTTCCTCCAGCTTTTTGCTAAACTTTCTCTAGCTTTTTCTTCTAACTAAAGCTTCAAACCCATGTTCCAGCCACCAAATATGCTGTTATTTGGACATATTTGAAGGGGAAAAAGAAGGCTTTGGCTTGAGTTTGATGTAGAAGAAGTGTTCTTTGTAAAGCCAGATTTTCCCATGTACAAATGACCGAAATGCCCCTAAGGTCATTTTACCTGAAAATGAGGTATCGTTCCGACCATCCTCAAGGGATATTTTGATGTTGATGGGGGATTATATGTGTTATGTGTGGTAATGAGCAGAAGAATCTCATTTTTGAGTTTCAGACGTGCGAAATTTCCAAAACGCCTGTATAATGTTTGTCCTCGTTTTGTAGACTGAGCCCTGACTTTACCAAAAGATTTTAAATGATATTTATAAGTAGTTTTTGATGTTTTGTCAAGCCCGGTAGGTCCCGGGTAGTTTTAGTGCGAAATTACCATTTGCCCCTGAGAACAGTGTCCAGTGAGCCTAATAACGTAATTAAGCAAACCTAAGCAATATTAGGCTCTAAGTGGTAGATTAATTTATTTCGATAATTAATCTAGAGTCAAAAATAATTTATTAAGGTTAATTAGGACCTAAGATTGCTTAGTTAAACTCTAAATTGCATTCTTTAATTCAAGATTCCTAGTCATGGAATCTTGAATAGTGTTTCTCTCTCCAATTCCTTAAATTAAGGAATTGTGCCATACATCATTTGACTAAGAAAATGAATTTAGTTTGTTAATCTAGTATGACCACTCCTAATCAAGTCTTGGACAACCTTAATTACCCAATTACTTCACCTAAACACTTTCTTACAACTCCTAACCAAAACCTTAATCAAAGAAACACCTAAACACATCACTAAACAACAATTACATGAACAAATTTTTCTCCCCCTTGGCTACAAAGGTGGTCAATTCCTCACCAAATAAAGTGTCACATGTTGAATTTTATCTCACTCAAAGAGCCATGCCTTGCCCATACTTTGCCCATACCTCACCATGCTTGAACCCATACTCAAAGCCATACCTTGTAAGAGATATTTTTCTCTCTTCTAACTCGGCCATCTCCCCCAAATCAGCCACCATTGTTGCAAATTTTCTATAAATACCAAGCTTGGAGGAACTTGGTTACACTTTAGATCATTTGCTAAGTTTAGTTCTCTTGCTTTTTCTTGCTTTTTCTCTCTAAATTCTCTTCATCTTCTTCATTTTCTTCTTCCTCTTAAAGAATCCTTCCACCACCATAAACCACCACAAACAACCATAAACCACCACTACCTCACCTTAAACTATCTCCTAAACACTTAAACTTTCTATTCCCAAGCTTAGAAACTCAAGGAAAAATCATCTCCTTTGAGTTTCCCCTTGGCCGAATCCTTGTTGCCTTCCAAGAGGAGATTTTGTCCTCTCAACTCTCAGAACTCTCTTTCATTCCTTCAAAGACTTCCTTAGGTAGGGGTTTGTTTTAAAGTTTTTACTTGTTTTCCTTAAAGAAAGTTCTAGTTTCTCTTGGTTCTAACTCCTTTCTTCCTTTCTTTCATTTCGGCCAAGAGGCCATTTTATGAAAATAACATGAGCTTGATGATGAGGTTTCAAGATAATGACTTGTTGTTGTCATGGGAGAAACCTCTAAAGCTTGAAAACAACTTGGTCTTGGACCATACATGCTTGTGCTTCTTTCTTTTCTTTGGTTTCATTTTTGGTTCTTTCCTTTCTTTCTCAAATGATTTCAGTTTCCTTTGTCTTGGCTTGAACAAAGTTTGCTAAAAATGTTAAGTAGATCACAAAAGTTTTGATAAAGAAAATTAATCACATGATTTCAAAGAGCTCTAAGCTTACCCTTGCCAACCTTAAAGTTGGTCGGCCAATTTAAGAGCTTTACTCTAGATTGAAGCCCATGAGCAATAAAATAAAGAATATGACTTAGTTCTTGTATTTTGTTTAGACAAAGTGTTAAACTTTGTGTCTATTTTCTTGAGCTTGATGATGAAGTTCAAACCTTAAGACTTCCTTGAGGTCTAGGTGCTAAGAACTCTAAAGCTTGCCTTATGATACATAATGGATTGAGGTTTATGTTCCTTGAAAGTCTTACAAGAGCTCTAGCTAAGATCTAAAATAAGATACATTCATGTTTACTTTAATGCTTTGCATAGCATGTTTATTTTCAAGCCATCACTAAGCTTAAAGATTAAAACAAGAATGTGCATCCTCACTTAATAAATCTCAAAGCCTACCTATTTCAACCTTAAAGTTGATTGTTGATTTGGGGTAAATACCTCAAGGGGCCTAGAGCACTAAAATAAATAATTGAACCTTGCATTTCATGTTTACTTTCTTGTCTAGCATGTTTATATTTTATGCCATCACCTAAACTCTAAAGATAACAAATGAGTGCATCTCATGTTTATTTTATGCTCTCACTTTATTTTCTAATGAAGAACAAAAATGAGGTGCATAGCATGTTTAAGTTTATGTCATCACTTTAATGATCTAGAGCTCAAAGACTTGCCCAAGTATCCTATGTAAGGTTTTAAGAAAATGTTGGCATTCTTAAAGAAGCCATTCGGCCTTGTGATGATGATGATGATGGACTTGGATGAGTTCCTCTAATCATAAGTGCCCATAGTCTAAGTCTTGGAATTTTTCTAAGCTTAGATGTACTCAAGGAACTTTATGAATAAAGTCTTATGTTTTAAATCCATTCCTTGAGATAAATAATTTAGCTACTAACCTAGTATATATTTATATGATTTCAATGAGATTCATTGGTTACTAAAAGAGTTTTGAGTTCCTAAAATGATTCCAAGAGAAACTAGCAACTTGTATGCATTTCAACTCATGAGATTATGTGATTTTATGGGCTTATGATTTCGGTTCTGCCATTTATGTTTGGATACTGTATAAATTCTATTCTAAGGTGTTAAAATGTGTAAAATTATGTTTGAGTGAAGCAAGGATCGATTTAGAGAAGTTAGAAAAGAATAAGTAACTTGAAAGGATAAAAAATGAGAAATCTAGATCACTTAAATGCACAAGATATGCATTCTGTTCCAGCATGTTTAAAACTAAGGAAAAGTAGTTTATAATTAGTGAACATGTGTAGGAATCCCTCATAATTGGTTTAGGAGTCAATTATAAAGCCATAGGCGAAGACGGATCTTAGAAAGGGTCTAAAACGGGAATTCTAGAACCCGTAATCATATAATAATTTTCTGCCCAAAATGCATAATGCTGTTTGGAATTGTTAGTGAGCCTAAATCTTAGTGAGAATTATAAGTGATGATCTCTTAGGTGTAATAAAGATGTAATATGGGTATTAGGATAGTTGAAACATAAGTTTAAGACCCGTAAGGGCTAAAGCATAAGACACCATAAGATAGGAGGTGTGATGTGAATATGAGGGCGAGTGATCAAATTCTTAATGATGTGATTATGTTAATACCTTAAGCATGAAATGTTATGTGTATTATTGGCATGATGATGTGATGATGTGGTATGTCACGTTTAAAATGCATGAGAATATGAAATATGAACGAAGGATATGTTATATGAGGTTCTAAGGTTGTATGCTCATGTTGCATCCATAAAAGATATGATAATGTGGAAATGATCCCATTATGACTTCCCGAGTTAAGGGTTGTACGGGATGATCCGAAGAAATATGATTCCCCCTCTTACCCCGTATAAATCTAGACGGCTAGTTAGGATGAGCTCATTCGTAGGCGATAGGTGATTAGGATTTTTGGTGACAATGATAAATCGCGAGGGGCATGTTAGGTGGATTTTGGCGACCATGATGAGGGTGGAAAAGTGAATAATGGAAAAAGTTATGAAAGGAACTCATGAAGTTCAAGAATGAAAAAAAGACGCACATGCATATGTTTTGTTGATGTTTCATGGATACTTTGATTAAGTGATATGTGTTATCTATGTGTATTGTCAAGCTCAAGTCCTGCCATGCATACATAAAATATCTGCTGCATTCATACCATGAAGACTCATGCTAAAAGGAACCCACTTCGGATAATAAGATTTGAGAAATTAAAACTGAACCTATGCATGTATACCTCTTTCATAATGAAACCCGAAGTGGCTGGGCGACGACGATGACACTTGTGTTAAAGTCGGGAACCCTAGAATCTTGTATAAGTATTCTCACCCTTTGTTTTCCCTCCGTGTCGTCTCAGACGAGGTTGATGTGGATGTTCGTGATCTTCCTTGAGGCGCGAGCGTAGGAATCACGTCGTCTCAGAGAATAGAAGCGAAAGCACGAACTGGCCTAGCCTTGATAATATTATGTTTTGCGTTAGTTAACCTTGCTTGATGTATCTAGTATCTTAAGGTGTCCTTATATTTATAAGGGCATCGTTTTGTATAATTATAATACAATACTACAAGTTATGTTATGTTTACTCTATGGTTTATTTATGATTGTTATGGTAATGTATACTTGATTGTTATGTTTCTTGTTTAAGTCGGTTCCTATGCGCATGCGCGGCTCGCATTTTAAGTCTTAAGTTCAAAAAGAAAAATTTAGTCGTATTTTTAGTACTCGTATTTTAAAGAAAGCCAAGTCAAGTTTGAAACTCGTAACCGTTAATAACTAGCCGAATGCGACTCGAGCGTATTAGGTGAAAGTTAGGGTGTTATATTCTTGAACAAGTTTAAGTATTAATCTAGGTGTACCCTTCAAGAACTTGGTAGTTTCATGGAGTTTGAAGAAGAAAAACTTGAAGAAAGTGAAGAGAGAAAGAAAGGAACGTGAAGCTCTCTGCCCAACCACTTTTTCTTTTTCCTTTATATAAAATGTAACACCCTAATATTTAACCTCAATACGCCTAGGACGTATCAAGACTAATTATTAGTTATTACTTCTCTTTAAATTCATTTATAAAATACTTAGCGGAAAATAGGGTAAATTTTTTTTGAAATGATTTATATAAACCAAAGTGCGAGCCTTTGCGCGTAACATAAACAACGTGAAGCGGAAGAATAAATAAAACATACAGATATAAACATTAAAGAACACATCCATCATAAACATCATTCCTCATTACTTTAGATAATATAGTTTAGTACATCACAACAGAAATATAACGAAACATAAAGTCTTACCCGCACTAGTGGGAGAGCTTAAGGACAATGGGAAACATAAAGACAAATACATGGTAATAATCCCAAAAGATAAACACCCAACTATCACTACTCTCCCACTCCAAGCCTCCTGGTGACGCCGTCCTCGTTGGGGAGATGTAGCCCGCGACTGACGAAGCTCCTCGGATGTAGCCCAACGAAGTGGAGATCTAGGCATGGGAATCGAGGGGACAGCGTGGCCTCCGCGTCGTGGTCGCCTCTCGGGCTGTCGACGCCTCGCATGCCTCGGCTGGGTGACCGTGTCCTCACTACCTCCTCGTGACCCATAGGGAACGAAGGGAAGTCCCTCCGAAGGATCAGCCTCTGGTCGAGCGGGGAACATACTAGGAGATCCGTACCTCCGACGAGGAAGGTTGGGCACGACGGTCTCTCCATCTCGGGGTGTGTCCTCTCAAAGACAGTCGTCGCCAAAGGGTGAAGTCGGATCGAAGCGATAGCTGGAGACGGGGGAAGCAAAAGGGCGTCCCACGTATGCAAAACGCGCACCTCGCAATGACCCTTGAAGTGGTAGGACTGATGCTCGGGGTCATAGTGCACCTCCCATGTAGGCGGGTCAATGAAAATCACGAACGACGCCATCGATATCTGAAGACGTAACGGAAAGAAAAGAGAGAGGGGTGAGAATTCTTACTAAAGAATCTCAGGAGGAAGTCCTCTATCCTAGTGCCATCGTTTACGTCCCAGGAACCTTGGGTTTATTATGAAAATGTTGAGCATGCATAGGTTCATTATGAGGTTTTCACAAAGGTCGTTGTCCAAGGTCCATGTCTTTTATAATGATTCTTAATGCATGTATGCAACATAATGTTTCATGGATGCATGGTGACACTTTAGGTAAATCAAACGATAATTCAAACAACATTTGTGTGGCATGAAACTTTTCTTTGATCATCTTTCCTTTTCTCATACTTGTGTCACCAATAATATAGTAACCGCACCCCTTAAGCTAGGCTATGAGCTCATACCTTAACTAGTCGTCACTAGCTCTTACTTATCCTCTTGATAAGCGAATCATAAATATCATAATCCCGACTCCAAGAGTACGGGTAGGGGCCTAAGGATCACCCATCATGGGACTTTCTCCTTCTTCGAAACGCATCGACTGGTTAAGCCCAGCGACTTTGTCCGCTTCGGTATGGCTCGACGTCCATACCCCCCGGGGTTTACTTTCTCCTCAGGGAAAGGAGAAATGCGTGGCATATAACTTTTAAACTTCATATTTCTCAAAAACTTTCTTTTTGTCCCTCAAATTTGACGGAAATTCGCGGCATAACAGCTCTTCCGAATTTCCTCAAATTTGAGTCATGCCACATAATTTCAGTCACATGCATCATTTTCATGGAACTTTCTCATTGCCACAACTTTCTAGTTCACATGAGCATATTTCTCAATTTCATTCATATCTTTGAAACATTATGCATTTCAAACACAACAATTCATCAATTATGCATATAAAGTTTCATGCTCAAGGAACTAACATAATCACATCATCATACGTGTGCACGAGGTTCATCATCATAATCATACTCTCTCGTCCACCTATCTTCATATCTTATGCTTTGCCCCTTCGGGCTTTAAACTTGTATTTGCATTATTATTACCCTCAAGGGTTGGCACTTAAACTTTTTCCTCTAAGTTTGAACTCACCAAGATTCCACTCAGCACTCAACATAAAAGGGCAGAAAATATATATCGTTTGCTTAAGGGGTCTAGAATCTCCATCGTGACCCTTTAAGATCCATCTTCGCCTAAGACTCCATAATTAATTCTTAGATCAATTATGAGGGATTCCTAGGCATGTTCTCTAAGTTATAAACCACTTAGATCTCTTATCATCATCTTATACTTAGAATTAGCACCTAATCATTTATGAAGGGATCTTGTACATGTCTTACTAATTATGAATCATTTATCCCTGAATTAACCATTCTAGAACAGATTTGCACTTCTTTGTATTAAGGTGTTCTAGAATTCTCATCTCAAGTCCCTTTTTAGTTACTTATTCTTTACTAGCTTCTCTAAATCGATCCTTGCTTCACTCAACATAATTTTACACATTTAACACCTTAGAACAGCATTTATACAGGAGCCAAACATAGAACCGAAATCATGAACCCATAAGATCACATAATCTCTTGGGTTGAAATGCATATAAGTTACTAGTTTTCTCTTGGAATGTTTCTGAAACAAAAGGTGTTCTGGTAATCGATTACATGTTCCTAGTAATCGATTACCAGGAGCTCAATTCATTCTGGGTTTTCAAAAACAAGGGGTAATCGATTACACATAATGGTAATCGATTACGTAGGGTTAAACTTTTCGGAAAAGTAAGGAACATAGGTAATCGATTACATGACGGTAATTGATCACTTAGGGTTAAATCTTTTCTGAAGAGTAAAGACATTTGGTAATCATTACATTATAAAGTAATCGATTACAGGGTTTCAAGAGGTTCTGGGCATGAAAAGCCGTAGTAATCGATTACACTGCCTCTGGTAATCGATTACCAGAACCAAAAGTCCTTCGAAAACCCTTTGGTAATCGATTACATGGGTGGTAATCGATTACCAGAACCTAAAAATTGAGAAAACATGATTTTGACACATTCCAAACTATTTTAAACCTTGAGACCTCATAAAACAGTTTCCAACATTTCCTTGAAAATTATTCATGTATTTTACAAAATCAAACCATTGTTGGTTCATACCAAAACTCATCCATTTCTTTTTGAATGGAGTTTCCTTTTTAGGATACTTAGGGCAAGTCTTTGAGCTCTAGAGTGTTTAGGTGATGACAAAATCTTAAACATGCCATGCACTTTATTTTACTCTTCATTAGAAAGTAAAGTGAGAGCATAAAATAAATATGAGATGCAACTTCATTATTATCTTTAAGGATTAAGTGATGACTTGAAATATAAACATGAAATGCAAGCTTGGGAATTTAAATATGGTAATGCAAGTTCATTCATTTACTCTTGTGAAATTAGTGATAACATCAAAATAAACATGAGATGCAAGACATAAATTTAAACATGAATGCATCTTGTTTTTGTCTTAGCTAGAGCTCTTGCAAGACTTTTAGAGGAACATAAACCTCAACCCATTATGCATCATAAGGCAAGCTTTAGAGTTCTTAGCACCTAGACTTCAAGAGAAATCTTAAGGTTTGAACTCACCATCAAGCTTAAGGAAATGGACCCAAAGTTCATCACTTTGTCTAAACAAAACTACAAGAACTAAGTCATATTCTTTATTTTATTGCTCATAGGCTTCAATCTAGCGCGTCTCTTAAACGGCCGACCAACTTTAAGGTTGGCAAGGGTAAGCCTAGAGCTCTTTGAAATCATGAGATTAACTTTCTTAACAAAACTTTCGTGATCTACTAGACATATTTTACAAACTTTGTTCAAATCCATAGAAGAAAAACTGAAAATCCTTAAAGGAAAGTGGAAGAGGAAAAACCGAAACTTAAGCCAAGAAAAGAAAGGAAATCCAAGCATGTATGGTCCAAGACCAAGTTGTTTCAAGCTTTAGAGGTTTCTCACATGACAACAACAAATCATTATCTTGAAACCTCATCATCAAGCTCACATTCTTTTTGTAAGAAGGCCTCTTGGCCGAAAAAAGAGGAAGGAAAAGGAGTTTGAAACCAAGAGAAAAACTAGAACTTTCTTGAAGAGCACAAACAAAAATCATCAAAACTTAACCCCTACCTTAAGAAGTCTTGAAGAGATGTAAGAAAGCTTTGTTTTCTAGATGGAAGGAGAAGGAAATCCTTTTGGAGTCTTGAGGAAGAAATCAGCCAAGTTGAGGGAATTTGAGAGGAATGAGAGAATTTGCAAGAAAGCTTGAACTTGGCAAATGATCCAAAGTGTAACCAAGTTCTCCAAGGCTTGGTATTTATAGAAAACTTGCAATATGGAGGCTGAAATGGGAGGGGGAACGGCGGCCTTTTGGAGGAGGAGAGAGAGAAATATCTCTTACAAAGGTATGGTTGTGAGTATGGTTTAAGGTATGGTGTGAGCATGGCTTAGGGTATGGCTCTTGAGTGTAATTGAAACAACACATGATGGGCTATGGAGGTGGTGGAGTGGCCGGCCATCTAAGGCCATGAGAGAGGAAAATTAGTTCTTCTAATTGTGGGTTAATGGTGTGTTTAGGTGTTTCTTTGATTAAGGTTTTGATTAGGAATTTGTAAGAAAGTGTTTAAGTGAGAAAATGGTTAATTGAGGTGTTTCAAGACTTGATTAGGAGGGTGATCTTATTAGATTAGTAATTTAAAATAATTCTTTTGGTCAAATGAGGTATGGCTCAATTCCTTAATTTAAGGAAAGAGAGAAAAACACTATTCAAGATTCCATGACTAGAAATCTTGAATTTAAGAATACAATTAGAGTTTATCTAAGCAATCTTAGGTTCTAATTAACCTTAATAAATCATTTTGACTCTAGATTAATTATCGAAATAAATTAATCTTCGATTAGAGCCTAATATTGCTTAGGTTTGCTAATTGCTTCATTAGGCGCACTGGACTGTTCTAGGGGCAAAATGGTAATTTTGCACTAAAACTCCAGGACCTTTCTGCAAACTAAAATCAAACATTGCTCATAAACATCATTCTAAACTTCCTGGAAAAGTTTGGGCTCAACGGCATCTTTTACCCGTGTGACACAGGAGGGTATTTTGGTCATTTTGAGCCGAAGTTTAGAAACGAGGTTTCCCCTCGGAGATCATTCATAACAGCATAATCCCCTTCAAACATCGAGTTGACCCATTGAGGGTTGCGGGGCAACTGTCCTTTAATTTCGGGTAGAATGACCTCAGGGCATTTCGGTCATTTGTACTTTAAGGGAGAATGAGCGTTACATAAAAACTTACTTGGGGACCAAGTAATATGTATGTCTATTATCGGATCGATTTGCTTTGTTTTTGTATTAGAAATGTCTATATTTATTTAATTGTCATAAGTAAAAATTATATGAGATATGATAATATCCATTATTTTTACCAGACTCAATGTTTTGGTGTATCGGTTATTACCATTTTGGATACGATTATTACCATTTGGTACCCGATTGACATAAAAGAAACTTTACCAGGTTAAGATATCTATTTACCCATATACTTATTTTATCTATGTCATTATACCAATTATAGGTAAATTTATATCTCTAATTAAAATATTATTATATTAATTTTTTAATAATATTAAATCAATTTTCATTTTTTTTACAAACTCCTCATATTATTCTGATCATAACTATATCTGCGAAATTTTCAAAATCCCTATAAATTATTCACAATTAATAATTTTATCACAATAATACTAAAAAACTTGGTCGTACATTCTACCCCCTTAAAAAAATTTTGCCCTCAAAATTAAGTCCTCTCATATACCGTACTCAAATTTTCACGTATACTCATTGAATTATTCTCTCAACACAATCTTTACAAAAGAGACAAATCTTCTCGAAGTTGTTTCATGTTTCTTTCTACTATTGGTATAGGTGGTAACTTGAATGTCAAGCTATCCCAAGTCATAGGAATTCAATTCCAGGATATGACTAGAATCAGAGTTGTACTTTCAAAGTTGTGGCACATGGAACACATCGTGAAGCTTTGCCAGGCATGGAGTTAAACTATTTGGTATACTCCTGAACCTACACAACCTTGAATGTGAAAAGAACCTATAAAATGAGGATTTAGCTTTGAGACTTTAATGGCTTTCCCCATGGGCATAGAAATAATTTTAAAAAATACATGCTCTCTTTCTAGGAATTCTAACAGTCTTTTCCTATTATTGGTCATAGCTCCCTTGCCAACCTTGAGTAATCAAAATCTTACCTCAGATTTATCTGCTCAATAGTCCTTCTGATGCGGTCTAGTCCTAAAATGCTACTCTCACTTGATTCATACCAACCTAGAGGCAATTGACACTTCCACACATATAGAGTTTCATAAAGAGCCATTCTGATACTTGTGTGGTAGCCTTGTTGTAGAAGAATTCGATTAATGGTTAACAAGCTGTCCCAATTGCCATAATGTTCCAGGACACATGCTCTCATCATACCTTCCAACATTTGAATGGTCCATATAGTTTGCCTATCACCCTCGGATGATAAGTCATGTTGAAACAAGGTTTTCTTTCAAAGCTTTCAGAAAATCTCCTAAAAATCTTAAAGTGAAAAGCAAATCTCAGTCCCAGATTATAGTAGAAAGAACACCATGAGTCTTACTCATCCTATAAAGCTTAACCAATTTTCCAAGAAATGACGTAACTTTGACTAGTAGAAGATGTGCGACTTGTTAGTCTGTCCACTATAACCTCAAATAGCACGTATCCTAATGGTGTCCTTGGCAATCCAGTCACAAAGTCCGTTGAAATAATTTCCTTTTTCCCTTGGGAATCTCCCAAGGTTGCAGTGTACTTAGTGGCTTCTAATGTTCTATTTTCATCTTTTGGAAGTCAAACACTTTGAGATCATTCCTATTACATCCACCTTTCTCTTTGGTTGCCAAACATCTTCTTAATATCTCTATGCCTTTTGTAACTCCTAGGTGTACTAAAAGATCACCCTGATGGGCTTCATCTAGAATACTACGACAAGCTCCCTTGTTACAGATATGCACACTTGATCTTGATATCTTCATATCCTATGTTAACCCTGTGAAATCCGTTTTACTCTTAACCTTGAGTTGAGGCTATGGTTTTCTGGAATTCCTGGATCTTCTGAGCTTGTAAAATCTCCTTCTTAATATCACTTATGATCCTAATCTACCCAAGCATACACTTCCATATCTCTCTCTACCCTTAACTTAGGACTTAGAAAATGAACCTTTTTTAGCTCTATCTTCTTAATCATTGTCCAAGAAATGCCTAAAGTTTTTCCGCTAAGGCATCTATTACAACGTTGTTCCTCCCAAATAGTAGCTCGAGTCGAGCTCCTCGTTTAATGAACTCCATCCTTCTCCATTGCCTCATGTTTTCATCTTCCTAATCTAAGAAATACTTGAGATTCTTATGCTTAGAAAACACCTCATACTTTACTCCGCATAGATGGCATCTCTAGATTTTCAAAATGAACACTACTACTACCAACTTGAGGCTATGTGGAGGGTGGTTCTGTAACATCCTCCCAAGTACAATGTCATCCTTAAGTCATGACATTATGCTTAGGATTTGTTACTTATAAATTAGCGGACCTTTCTTAGATATTTATAGCAAGATCGATTGAATCGTGAAGTAACTAATACTGATTCTATTAAAATGATAACAAAGAAACACAAAATTTATTGAATACATAGCTAAGTACAAGAGGAAGATCTTCTAAGAGCTTTAGTACAATACGTTCTCTATTTCATTTACATACATATAACTCCAACTAAGTACAATAAAGTAAAATATCAACTACTAAACTACTGTAGTCCGAGCTCTTCACGTAGAGCCTATTATCTCTGATCAACCCTGGAGGCGACACAAACACAAAAACACATAGGGTGAGAATTATACAATTCTTAGTAGGGCAGCTCCCAATTACACACTCATAATGTCATCATCATTGCCCCAACCACTTCGGTTTATTAAGAAATGTGAGCATGCAACATATATCAAATGTTCATTTTAAAGTTTAAAAAAACCATTCTTCCGAAGTGGGTTTCTTTTAGCATTCAATCACTTAAAGCATATATCTCATAATGTTCCAACAAATATTAAATCACATAAGGCAGACAATTCAAAATAACATGAGTATGCCTATGATAACCGCAGTGAAATTATTTCAAAGTGACTTGTGTTCACTTATGGCCACAAAAATCAAATCAATGCATTTTTCTCTTATCATTGACATAGGAAAGACTTAGTTTATACCCAATGAGTATTTGCTGTGGACAATTCCATAATAGATAGTTTATACCAAATGGTATTTATAGTGGATCGCACCACTTAAAGGAAATAGACTACTTATCAGGAATGAGCTCATTCCTATACATTGTAACACCCTAATATTTAACCCAAACACGCCTAGGATATTAAGATTAATTATTAGTTATTACCTCCTTTTAAATTCATTTGCAAAAACTACTTAGCGAAAAATAGGTAAAATTTTTTTTGAAAAGGTATACATAAAACAAAGTGCGAGTC